>LPNX011090283.1:126911-357030 GCA_001517045.1 Pseudotsuga menziesii | reverse complement strand
TAAATAGCATTAACTAAACAGTATTTTAACGATTGTGTTAACATACAATTATGCTATTTTAAAATTTTTTTTATTTGTGAAATTTTAGGGGTTTTGACATTTAAGGACTTTTCCATAGATGAGTTAGAACACAATAAATAATTGTTCGATAATATCTTTCCTTTGAATATCATTCCCAAGTCAGTTTTAAACTTAGAGAGGATTTGGGATTTACAAGATAAATTCAAGGGTAATCCTAATTGTAAAACACAAAGTTCTACTCTCAATCATAAGATTGTCAATCTAGGTACTGAATACAATCCTTAGTTCATCAATATAGGCCTTACCTGTTCTCCCGAAGAAGAAAGGGCTTTGGTTAAATTGTGTAAGAATACAAAGATGTTTTTTCATGGACCTACAATGACCTAAATTTTTTTGATCTGTCCATCATTCATCCCAATATACCATTAAAGCCTGATATTAAGCCATATCAACAAAAAATAAGGAAAATGCATCCAAGTGTAGAGACTTCCAGCAAGAAAGAAATTGACAAGCTCTGAAAAGAAAGAATTGTCTTTCCTATCAGACATACACAATGGATTTCTAATTTAGTTCCCGTTCATAAGAAAAAGGGAGAAATTAGGTTATGTGTGGATTTCAGGAATCTCAACAGGTCTTCCGAAAAAGACAACAACCCAGTTCCTTCCATGGAATAGATATTGCAAACGGTATCGGGTACAGAGATGTTCTCTCTCCTTGATGGTTTTTCAGGGTATAACCAAGTTCTAGTGACAAAATCTGACCAATTGAAAACTTCTTTCAGGACACCCTGAGGCACTTTTACCTACAAGAGGATGCCCTTCGGGCTTGATTAATGCTGGTTCCACTTTTCAGAGAGCTATGGATATAACTTTACAAGCTTTGTTACAAAGCTCTGTTGTTGTATTTTAGATGATATTACCATTTTTACTAAGAAAAAACATGATCATTTTCTAGCTTTGAGACATGTTTTTGACAGATGCAGAAAATATAGCATTTATTTGAACCCAAAGAATTTAGTTTTTGCGGTCCCTGAAGGTAAACCTCTGGGATTCATTGTTTCTAAGGATTGAACAATCATTAACCCCGAAAGGGTGGATGCAATTGAAAAAATCGGTCTTCCCGGATCGAAGAAAGCTATGCAGGATTTCCTAGGAAAGATTAAGTTTGTCAGAATATTTGTCCCCAACTTTGCATAGATCGTTAGACCTCTTCAAGACTTGGTAAAGAAGGATTTTATACTCAAGTATTCTGATGTACAGAAGGATGCGCTTAAAAGAATTAATAACGCCATCATGGAAGCCCCTGCACATTTTCCCCTTGATTTTTCGAGAGATTTTGTATTATACACTTTTTCCACCGAAATTTCATATGTTGTTGTGATTACTCAGAGAAGCAACGAGGATGTTGAAATCCCTGTGTCTTTTATGAGATCCATGTTCAGAGGAGAAGAATTGAATTATACACAGATAGACAACAAGCCTATACAGTCTACAAATTTGTGAAACACTTCAGGCCCTATTTGCTTAAATCAAAGACAAAGTTGATAGTCCCATACATAGCAGTAAGAAACATGCTGATTCAGAAAGTGTTGGGAGAAAAAAGGGCTCACTGGATGACTGTGCTCCATGAGTATGACTTGGAGATAAAACCTGCCAAAATGGTAAAAGGGCAGGGTTTATGCTTGTTGGAAGCCCAATCCAAAGTTCCAGAGAAGGAACATAATTTTTTTTATGGAGAATAAGTGTCTACTGATGTTATTGATCTCATTATTGCTTCATCGTCTGAATGGTATGATGACATTAGATGTTATCTCAATCACGGGAATTCCCCTCCAAATCTTGACTTCAAAAATCATAATACTTTGAGACTCAAATAAACACCTTACCAGTTTATTGATAATGTGTTGTTTCACAAGAATTATTATGGTGTCTTTCTCCGGGGCCTTGAAAAACCGGAAGCTGACAAACTTTTGGTTGATTTACATGCAGGGCCTAGAGGTGGAAATTACTCTGGAGAAGCCACATCCCACAAGGTATTAATAGAGGGATATTAATGGCCTACCTTGTTCAAATATTCTTATAACCTTGTTAGGAAGTGCGAGCCATGCCAAAAATTTGCTGGAAAATTAAAGAAGCCAGCCTTTCCTCTACAACCTATCATGGTCCAACACCCTTTTCAGCAATGGGGGATGGATTTTGTTGGTCCTATCTCTCCTCCCTCCTCATTGCAGCACAAGCACATTCTGAATGCAATTGATTATTTTACCCATTGGGTGGAAGCAATCCCATTAAAGGTTGCTAACACTAACTCATTGACATAGTTTTTGGAGAGTAATATCCTTACCAGGTTTGGAGTACCTGACTCTTTAGTTTTTGACAACGCGTCTTATTTTAACTTTATTGATATTACTCAATATGCCCTTGAAAGAGGGATAAAGCTAAATACTATGCTAATTATTACCCACAAGGTAATGGGTTAGTAGAATCCTCTAATAAGAATTTGATCAATCTTATTAAGAAGACTGTAACTGATAGCCACAAGGATTGGCATACTACACTTTTCAATGCTCTATGGGCAATTAGGATAACTCCTAAAGTTGCCATTGGTAATTCTCCCTACTGTTTGGGCTACAGAAAAGAAGTTGTCTTACCAACAAACCTTTTTCTCTCATCATTGCACATTGCTCAGTCTTGTTCACAAGATCCTGATTCCTCCCCTTTACAAGATAGAATTGACACTATTATGAAATTAGAGGAAGAAAGGGAAAAATCTAGGAACAAGATGCATCATCATCAACAATTGGTCAAAAGGTGGTTTGATGATAAGTCATCCACAAATTATTAGTTTGAGATTGGGGACCTAGTACTCAAGTGGTACAAGCCCCAAAAGGATAAACGAGACTACAAAAAGTTTCAACATATGTGGTTAGGACCATTTAGTATTACAGAAAAGATCGATCCTAGTTGTTAGATTTTTATCATTCAAGCTAGCATTATGATCTTAGGATCTTTAATTGAGAGAATAACATGCACAACAATAAACACAAGAGAAAAGAGACACAAATAACTTTCCTCAGGGAAGCCATAAAGGAGAAAACCCCGTAACTTCCTTAGAGATAGAATCAACACCAAAAGTAAAACCTGAAAACATAAAGATAAACTCCCAACAGCAGTAGTCTCTCTCTCTGATCCCAACAACTTCTCTCTCACTCATGCGCCCCAATGAGTGAGTGTGTGTGTGATAAATAGAGAGGCTCACTCTCTATTTATATTCTTTCGTTCACTTAAAATCCACTCCATCATGTCGGCCTCCCTTAACAATTACTTACCGGAGCTGACATCTCTAGGAGTGTCTAATAACCCTAGTGCCCCATAACTTGTGGGGACTTTCCCTCCTTTGACCAACAAGGAGGGTTATCCTTAACACAATGGTGGGTACTATTGCCCCGACTTACAATGACTCACCTAGGGTCGACTTCTCTATGATAGTCTAATAACTCTAGGGCCCCACAACTACGGGGACTTTAACCCTTGACCAATAGGAGGGTTACCCGCAATGGCTTGACACGAATTGTTTATATTATTGAATCTACCGATAGGCACATCGGGGCATGACATGACTTTGATACATTACAGACACTTTCCAGAATAAACATCAGGATATAATACATAAGATATACAGGTGAATACATTCCGAAGTTACAAATACATCAACACTCCCTCTTAACTAGGACATTATTCTCTCGACACAATTTATCAGCACAAGTCTTCTTCTTTGTATCATCTGGATCATCATCGAGTCCTCATCATCTTCAAGTCATCTTCATATTCGTATCTAGATCATCATGTCACGTCCCCGACCCTTCGACCGACGAAGAGGACGCAACCAACACCAATCACTCAACCGGGCAAACAACCCCATGAACATAAACAGGAAAAATGCTGATATTAAAAGCTTAAACAACATGCATAACAGAGTGCATAAAACATCATACAAGATGCATAATTCCTCAATCATTTAGCGGAAGCAAATATATTCTCAAACCAACATTTAGCATGTTCATCATAACTCATTAAACATCAATATAATTGCAGAGATGGAATAGCAACGGTACTTATCTTTTGATGAAGAATCCCGCAACCAGCTACGTCGCTACAACGTTCCACCCAACCATAGGCCAACTTGCTCATGAATCTCTCAGCAATGTTTCCACCCCTGAGCTGGGCATGATTCCTCCAAGGATAAGGGTCAGTGCAGGCTTACACATAGCCAGGGGACACACTCAGCAAACCAACACAGCTGGGTTTACCGGGACTTCAACAATTGGCCAAGCCAGCACAGTCCGATGACCAACCATTGCATACCCGCAGCAAAACAAGAGGTTCACCGCTCTATGATGAAGGCAAGCCAACCGGGGACAGTCCCAAACCAAAGGTGAACCACAGTTCAAGCCCACAAGGCAACACAGAGTTGTTCTTGGCCCTAGCGTGGCCAAAACAACTCAACAGCAACACCCAAGCCAGGGTACTTTAGCAACCCAACTTCACAATGAAAACGATGGCAACAATCCATAGCCCACAGTGGATAAGAAGCAGAACTCCCAGCATAACCATGGGAAACTCAGCCGATGGATGTGGCAATCACAATCACAAACTCACAATGAAGATGTTGGAAGCTATACACAGTCCCAAAACAGGGACATCGTTGATGATAGACAACGGCTCACTAAGAATCCATAGCAGCCCAAAACACAGTTGGACACCACAGCCAACAAAACGTGGGGGAAGATGACAGCTCCCATCCCACAATGAAATAGTGGAAAATTACACAGTCCGACAATGGAGAGAAAACAGACTCTCGGCATGGGCAGAAGGAAAACAAAACCGCAAACCACAGCAGGCAGCATACATGGCCATAATCAACCAGGAGACATATACATACCACCGAAACTGGTGTGGAACACATAGGAACACGACCCTGAGCGTGAATGGCTCCTGCACTTGAAAATCCTGGGTGACAGCTACAATTTCATCTGCTCCCTGCGTGAGGAAATCAACACAGAATTCTTGTGCATGAGGAGAACAGAACAGACAATCCCAGCCTACGCGTGAGGAAGAACAGCTTCTGGCCTAAGCACGCCTGGATGAACAGACCACAAGCGTGAAGGACGAACAGACCTGGAGAGTGAGCCGACCATGGAGAGAAACGCGCGATGGGCAGAATGGGGAATCGTGGGAGAGTGGAGTGAATGCAGTCATGGGTGGAGTGGACACATGGGCAAGGGACTGACAGTCTTGCCACCCCACTCCCAAAGACAATAACTGCCTCAACCACCAGCAACCATAACTCCTCAACCAAAACATTAAAGAGGTTGACAAAACAAACAAGGTGGCAACACATGGGTTTTCCCCCCATAAACCAAGGTTTGACATCCCCCACCCCTTATCCTTTGGAACCATGCCCTTTTCATTCAACGTTGCACTGTCGTAGCTGGTTGTGGTTTTAGTGTTAATTGATGTGCGTATTTACATGACGTCGAATTATAATGTGCCAAATGGCACGATAAACCATCGACAACTATCCCCATTGCCGAAACACACACATAACCAAATCGATGGTGGGGATTTTTCCTTGAGCTCCTCACCACGATTAATTACAATATATACATCATGCAAACGGGGTCAAAATAGGGGACATTACACATCACTTGATCTAGATCATCATCACTGGATCTAGATCATCATTCGATCTGGATCATCATCACTGGATCTAGATCATCATCACTGGATCTAGATCATCACTCGATTTGGATCATTACTACTGGATCATCATCACTAGATCTAGATCATCAATCGATTTCGATCATTACTATTGGATCATCATCACAGGTGCTATCTCTTGATTCTTCTCATCACAGGAAGTTCTACAGAGCTAGCCCTTTTTCATGCTGGATGTACATCTACAGAGCCAATCCTTTTTCATACTGGATGTATCATCACAAAGCTAGTCCTTTTTCATACTAGATGTGGCATCCACACAGAGCCAGTTCTTTTTCATACTGGATGAGTCTTCACAGAGCTAGTCCTTTTTCATACTAGATGTGGCATCCACACAGAGCCATTCTTTTTTCATACTGGATGAGTCTTCATTGAGCTAGTCCTTTTTCATACTAGATGTGGCATCCACACAGAGCCAATCCTTTTTCATACTGGATGAGTCTTCACAGAGCTAGTCATTTTTCATACTAGATGTGGAATCCACATAGAGCTAGTCCTTTTTCATACTAGATGAGTCTTCACAGAGCTAGTCCTTTTTCATACTAGATGTGGAATCCACAGAGAGCTATTCCTTTTTCATACTAGATGTGCCTTCACAGAGCCAGCCCTTTTTCATGCTGGATGTGGCATCATCACATACATCTGACAATGGAAGGAACCAATCCTCTCACCATGTCAGAAGGGCACAACACTTACATCTAACCATGGAAGGAACCAATCCTCTCACCATGTCAGAAGGGCACATCACTTATATCTAACCATGGAAGGAACCAATCCTCTCACCATGTTAGAAGGGCTCACAAAATCATCACTTTCCTTTGGATGGAACCTCGATCTGGATAACACCAAGATTCTCCCTAAAGTACTCAAACTTCACTCTGGCCATTTCTAGCATAGAATCACATCACAACTATTTACGTCCAAGGATAACCTGCGAGCTTCACCAAGACCGATTACATCTAAGGAAAACCTACATAACCATTTATGTCTGAGCAACCTACGAGCTTCACCAGGATTTATGCTCAGACAACCTGTCTCACTAGCTATGCTAGAACTCCTTCTTTCAAGAGATCTCGATCTGGATAAAAAACTGGAGCTTCACTGCTCCTCTCTGCATCATATAAAAAATGCAAGTCAAATCAAGCAAATCAAATAGTAGTTTTCAGAAGAAACATACTACCTCCAAAATAGCAAGTGGCAACATCTTTTACCTCGGCTATACTCAGTGCCATGCAGGACTCCATCCTGTCAAACCAAGAGATCACACTTGATCTCATACTGAAGTAGAACCTCGAAGTTCTCTTCCTATCAATGGCACTACCTTCCCAATATGAATCCACATAACCCTCCAGGTTAATATTTTGATTCGCCTCATACTTGAGCCCATACTCAACTGTACCCTTTAGGTACCTCATTGCATGCTTTGCAACCATCAAGTGAACATGTCTCAATGTGTTCACAAAAAAGCAACTATCGGGTCTTGTATCCATCAGGTACATCAAGGAACAAATCATCTAATGATACATCATGGCATCAACTGACTTTGATGAAGCAAAACTCAATAGCTTCAGGTTCAATGCCATAGGTGTGGTCATGCAGTCCATCATCCTGAACCTATTTATGATCTCTTTTGCATACTTCCCTTGTCCACACCTCCATGCCTAGAATGTAGTGGATTGACACATAATAGGAGCATCACTGGACTTCCGCCTTCGACCTTGAAGCAAAGGTTGGAATCCACTTTACTCTTAGTAAAGCCTAGAGTCATCAGTAATCTATCCGTAATGTTGTACCATGTCGAAACTCAGGATATTCTACAGTCACTCCCTTTGAAGCATCATACTCTCTCTATCTTCCGTACTCTATGCACTGAAACATTTTGTACTAGAGTGACAAGTAGCTTCCTCTGCTACTAATATTCTATGTATCCATCTAGGGTCATTGGATACCAAGATCCTCTATCTTTGAAAGCATTCTTCTCCCACCCATCTGTGAGCTTGTCATCCTTTATCAACCTTGTAGAAAAGGTTTAGATCTTCATCAAGCTCCTCATGTATGTGTTATCCCATGGGTGTCTTCTGAGCTCATACAAGGCCTTCTTTTTGTGAGAAGCCTCGTGCTACGAATCTTGCCTTGTATCCCATGATGTTTCCGTCTACTGCATGATGGAACTACGAACTTCCCTTCATGTATCGATACTGCATCTTAGACATCATTCGTTTTGAACTGGTCTTCCCTTTCTTCTTGGTTACTTCTTCATGGATGGAAGGTTCCGCATTAATGATGTCGCTGCATTCATCATATTATTCTTCATCTTGAACTGTCATCACTTGTTCTTCGGAACAAGTCTCATCCTTCTTTGTTTGTAGGTGATTGTACGCGATCTTCCCTACAATTCAAATGCATTAGTTGTATGGTTAGAAACATTTCATAAGGTATATTCATAATGGAAAATTATTATGCATAAATATATGATCATTCAACTACTTTAGCCAATAAAACATTCATCCATATCTCACAGAAACATTTCTAGATGCTTTCCAACTCTACCAGGACAACATTGAGATTGTGCACTAATCCAATATGTCAACAAAGAGGTTTCATTCTAGATAAGCAACAATGGAGAGTTGTATAGCACCATGAGCTACTTACCCATCACATGCATATTAGTAGTATACTATCATTAATGCAAACATTCTATCATGCATAATACATTAACTGAATATAAACAAATGCGTAACAAAACAATGAAATGATAATGGAATACTTATCTTTATTCGTTTCGCGGGTAGACTCCTTCTTGAGCCTTCGGCTTCACCATCTTCTTCATTCATAATAGCATCGTTTCTTATCCAAATGCTAAGATGGATAAGAGGTTCTTCAAGAGTTGAGATCTTGATATTCCTCATCGCTTGAGGGATCTTCTTTGGATGGTGAGAGCTTCATCTTCAGTTGCTCCCATCTTCTCTTCTCTTATTATGAGTTGAGCATCTTCATGTGTGTGCTCTTCCTGGAGTCTTTATGAAAGTAATCACTTCCTTCTGGCACACATTCCTTGAATGAATGAATCCCATGATCCTGGGAGGTCATTCAAGGTGGCTATCACCACTTCTTCATTCTCCACTTCTTCTACTGCTACAGTTTGTTCTTTGATTTGAGAGACCCGCATAAAGTATGACTGTATGGTCTCTGCATTCCGGATCTTCACATTCTTCAACTATTTTCTCAAAGTCATATTCTGATTTATGTTCTTCCCTTTAAATAGCTTGGTAAAGGAATCAAACATCTTTGGTGTCTTTAGGGAAGAAACTTGTGGTACAATTTTATCCGTGATTGAATTAACAATGATCTTCTTGGCCTTGACCAAGTTCTTCTTATGTAAGGATTTGAGCCTCATCTCCCTTTGGAACTGGAACCTCTCTACTCATGTAGGTGTGCAATTCATTTTCTTCAGAGAGATCATATACTTCCATGCTTGGAATTTTTCAACTTCACCAAGCTTATCATGAAGATGATGTGATAGATCACTTGGAAATGAGAACCTCAAATGAAAATAGCAAAAGATTAGATCTTACCGATTTGAGGTGTCCGTCCTGGTTCGGGAGCTGGCTGATCTAGGGTTTGTCAGAGAAACCCTAATTTTCAAAATTTGGAATATTTTAGATATTATTGGATAGAAATATAGATCTCTTCAATTTGAGCTGTCCAATGTATTCCTTTTCTGAAAACAGTGGAGGGAATCTCTCAGAACATGAAGCCCTAGTTTTCCAATTTCTTTTGCAGAAATTCCTATTACTGTTTCTATGGTATCTCTGAAATTGCTGCTCCTATATGTCTAAAAATTTGCACTGAGGTATCCTTTCCTATCTCTATTCCAACACCATAGGTTTCATCAGAATTGGTTTCACCAATTGGGACTTATGATCATTTTCCCAAGGTGACCTGTTTCAGGACTGTTCAGAACAATGAAATTGTATGGACTTCTACGTGTCACTGTTTCATATTCTGGGTCTGAAATTTGGACCAACAAAATTAAATTCCATGCCCTTTCTGGAACATCTTCAAGAATTTCATTTGGACCTTTATATCTCAAGATATAGTAATTCTCCCCAGGTCTCCTATTTAGGGATGAATCTTGGAAGAGGATGGAACCCTAACTTGGAGGGATCATATATCCTAGAATATAGCGAATACAAGGCTGAATTTAGGAATCAACGTAAATTAGGATTTAATATTCGTCCTGTGAAAGTTTCAGCTCCTGAGCCTTCTCTAATCTCAAGATATAGTGAATGTACCAAAATGTATCCATTTTAGTATTTAGGGTTTTTCCAACTCAGGGTCAAACTAGGGTTTGACTTTCCTGGAGCTTCACCCAACCGAAAATCTTAACCCAGGTCTCTAAAATTCGATTTTGATGAGGAGATAAATCGTATATTGAGCTCACTCAAAAAATTCCTCTTCTGTAGGAAGCCTTAATTTCCCACACCAAAAACTGAAAATGCTTGGAATCAAATCGTGCTTCGACAGAAAGATGCGCCCTTCAATGGAGAGTCATCTTAGCATACTTTTGCTGATGGATTGTTGGGAGAGACCCAAAAAGTAAGAATCCCTAGCTTCTGTAGCTGAACAATGTCTTCTTTTTAAGTTAGCTCTGATACCATGTTAGATTTTTATCATTCAAGCTAGCATTATGATCGTAGGATCTTTAATTGAGAGAATAACATGCACAACAATAAACACAAGAGACAAGAGACACAAAGAATTTTCCTCGGGGAAACCATAAAGGAGAAAACCTTGTAGCTTCCTCAGATATAGAATCAACACCAAAAGTAAAACCCGAAAACATAAAGATGATCTCTCGACAACAGTAGTCTCTCTCTCTGATCCCAACAACTTCTCTCTCACTCATGCGCCCCAATGAGTGAGTGTGTGTGTGATAAATAGAGAGGCTCACTCTATATTTATATTCTTTTTTTCACTTAAAATCCACTCCATCATGTAAGCCTCACTTAACAATTACTTACTAGAGCCGACATCTCTAGGAGTGACTAATAACCCTAGTGCCCCACAACTTGTGTCGACTTTGCCTCCTCCGACCAACAAGGAGGGTTATCCTTAACACAACGGTGGGGAATATTTCCCCGACTTACAATGACTCACCTAGGTTTGACTTCTCTAGGATATTATAATAAACCTAGGCCCCCGCAACTATGGGGACTTTAACCCTTGACCAATAGGAGGGTTACCCATAATGACTTGACATGACTTGTTTATATTATTGAATCTCCCGATAGGCACATCGGGGCATGACATGAGTTTGATACATTACAAACACTTCCCGGAATAAACATCAAGGTAAAATACCCATGATATATAGGTGTATACATTCCAAAGTTACAAATACATCAACACTAGTACTGTCCGCTTGCATACATTGGAAGGTTTTACTGACACCTTTCCGATAAATGTCCATCTACTCAAGAAATATTTCTCTTGAGGTAAGTTTTACTTACCTGTACATAATGCGTGGTTTTGATTGGTGTGAATTTTTTTGATTGATTTTGATTTGTTTTGTTTTATTTTTCCTTTATTTTATAAGACTTGATTTTCCCACAATAGCTAATGCCTGCCGGTAAAGCAGTTTATCTCAAAAAACTTCTACTAAGGATTTTAATCTTAATATGTCAGGAAATATTACTTGGGTTTGGACTAATATCCTTATTGGAAAGCAATCCTTGATCTATTGTTGGCTTTATCTATAATGAAATCCACGTTTCCGATGATCATTATATTTACTGTCCTCATAATCATGGGGAAGTTGTTGAAGACACTTTTACATTCTCACCTGATATTATGATGATTATAGTATTACATCTTTAATAGTTTCTCTAACCTTCAGGTTTCTTCTGATCTCTCCCTTTTCACCTGGAACCAAAATAAATAGATATCTCAATTGAGTGTAAGTTGCAAGATAGGGGGTCTTATTACAAGCTAGCCTATCATGTTCATAATTTGTGAATGACATTACCATCAGCTGGTTCCTAAGCCAGGGTAGTTGCTTGCAGTTTGCATCAAAAGAAATTATTCTTGATTACAAAAGATTTATCTCTTTGTGCTCAATGACAAGAGGTCTTATCACAAGCCAGCCTGACCATGTTCATGGATAATACTCGGATTGAAATTACTGATAGGTGGTTACCAGGCCATGGCAATTTCTTTTGGTGTGAAAAATGAAAAGACAGGTAGTATCTTGATGGAGCTAGCTTGTTCGGTTTTTAGGTAAAGTCTGTGTATGAAATTGTTCCCTAAAAGGATAGCGTTCTTGACACAATTGGGTTTATTTAAAAAAAAAAAAGAAGAAGAAGAAGGTATTGCTAAAATTCAGAATAAATAAATCCTATTACCTAGGTGTTTTTGGTTTGAAGGTCATGACACAAACCTAAGGGTTTCTACAGAAGCTTATCTTTAACTGCTCATCACTGATATTTCTTTGCAGGGATGTTTTAGAATTTTTTTACAACTTTCCAATCTGTTGAGCATCATTATCAATGATCACAGGTGTGTGTGATATCAATTAGGTATTTTTCTCTACTAGATCTGGTTGTTTTTCATTTGAGTTTACTGTTAAACTCGATATATTTATAATGACATGTTTTCCTGCAAATTTCATGTAGAAGGTACCAGAGATCTATTTCTCCCCAACAAGTTGCCATTTGTTTCTATCGGCAACATATCCCCATTTTGAATCATCAAAATAGGGACCCCCATTGACTAAGTTTTCTTAGCCTTTCATCACTTGGGAGAATTATCAAGTTGTAAGTGCTTTGTTGTCTTGTCTATATTGAATAAATTCCTTCAGTTAACCTTGACTTTTTGTATTTTTCGGTTTTTGGGACCTTGTTATGTATTTTAAAACCTTTTTTTAGAGTTTCTAATTCCTCACTTCCAAAATCGGAAAGAGGAAATCCCTTTTTTTGAGGAATATTGAAGTCAGTTCCCTTATTTTTGATTTCCGACATTTCGGATCTCGGAAGTTTTGTGTTTTCAAATAAAGAAAAGTCAAAGTTCCAATTTCTGACCTCCGGGTATTGGAAACGAGAAAACTCCAGTTTTGTTAAAATCATTTGGTGTTCTCCCGATTTCCAATTTCTGATTTTTTTCTTATCGGATATCGACAATATCGTTTCGATTTATGATTTATTTACTTTCCATATTTTTTGAGTATCAGAAATTGGAAGTTCCAGTTTAGAATAAAATTGAAGGTTTCTTTCCCGATTTTCGATACTTCGGATCTTGGAAACCAGAATTGTCGTGTCTAGTTAATAATTTTGTCTGCTTTCCCGATTCCCAATTTTCGATATTTCGGATCTCAGAAACTGGAAACACCACATCTTTTTTGACTAAATGTTTGTTTTCCGATTCTTGATTTCGCAAACCGAAAATTAGAAACCATGAAATGTAAATCTTACCAAATATTATATCCTATCCTGCCACCTTGATCTCGTCTATCTATCCATATGAAATCTACAGCCCAGATTCTTTTGGCCGTTTGAGTTGGGTTTTTTTAAAGATTTGAACCTACGATGAATTTTTACCATTGTTACTCATGCTTTTTCACTCTGCTCAAGTTTTTTACTATGCATTTCCTCTGTGTCCTAGTGCATGTAATCATGACTTTCTGAGTGTTTCCATTGGTAAGTTTTCAGCCTCATACCATTTTTTTCTGTTAAAGTTGAACTCACATCATTTTAAGACATGGTCGCCAAAATCCAATCAGAGAAGGAATATTCCACGACCAGGAACACCAGATCTAAAACGACTCTTCAAGAGAAGAAAAAAAGAGATCCCAATGCCGATGTGTTCACTGACACCAGTGGACATGTGTCTCACACCTCATATCTAGGATGGTCTATAATTTATGCTATTTTTGACCATGATTACTTTTCCTTCGTTTCTCATGACCAACCTACTTTCCTACAGATTCGCAATTCTCAGCTTCATTGCGTTGCCTCCATACCTTCATTCATGCCTTTCACAGAATTTGTTATGTGGGAATTGGACCATGTCGAACCTAAGCAACGATCATTTCATGATATGGATAATTACCTTATTGCTTCGTTCCATACAGGTGTATTTGCTAGGGCTTACACTTTGGAAACCGCCAAGCAAATTCTCTTGTCAATTTTTTTTGATGAAACCCTTGCCAAATTAAATTACAAACAAGTGGTGGAATCTTGGCTAGAAGACCCAACACTAGTCATCCCTGCTTCACTTTCGACATATCAAATTTTTTGGTTTAGAAAGCTCTTCTCGTTGCTGGCGGCCATGTTTTGCAGGTTATATGGGTTACCAAACTGTTCATCATTCAAAGCACATTGGGTTCCTGTGGCCCACAATATTTTGCTCACAGGTGAATCTTTTATTTGGGTGCTAATTTTGTCCTGCACTTTGTGAGATGAAATCGAAAAATATCAGAAAACCCCATTAAATCAAAAGTCGATTTTCTATATGTCTGGGTTCATGATGGATGCATTTTGCATGTCTTCTTCTTTCCCGACCCTAAATTGGTATTGGAGCGACAAATATCCACCCGTTCATATATATTTCTATGATATGTGGGATGTAAATTTCATCTTTCAGGTTTATGATCTCTGTGACCTATTTCTCGGGTCAATGTACTTCAAAATTTTTAAAGATGATGCTCCTCCATTCTCTCAAGGCGCTAGGGAACTCATTTTAGTGTATGTCAACTGGTATGTAGGAGAATATTTCTCTTACATAAGGATTTGGGGCAACAATATAGTCCACTTGCTTTCCAGAATAGTTCTCGACTGCATGGTGCTTCAAGAATTTGCCTACTAGACTGTCATTGACGGTTTTTTCCCAAGTTGACCAAACATAAGAAGAGGGCTTGGCCCAAATTTCCTATGAACCTGGCAACCTTACACTACAAAATCCTGCTCATGCATCCTTGATGGGAAAAGAATTTTCTGTTATGAACTAGGGGGAGGCATCCAAAAGAATGCATGACCCAATGGCTTATTTGGCTAATATATTATCTCATGAGCACATTAAATTTCATTATGGTCATGAAAATGATCCCGACAATTCAATGTTTCGAGGAGCTACCAATTTTCAAGAGGAAATGAGTAAAATCACTGATCTAGATACCAAGTCCCATCTGTACTAGTATCAAAATGATCTTAAGATAAGAACTCTTCATGAAAGGGGAGATAAGCTCAAAATAAAACAAGATCTTCAAAAGGAGAAGACAAAAGAAGAAGCAAGAGAAAACGTGGCAAGATCTGTTGCTGCTCAACATAAGGACAAGGGTAAAGGTATCCTTGATGGCCCATCCACTCCTGGTATTGTTTAAATGGAAGATACATTACTGAAAGGAGCATAATTCAAGAGGAATCTTGAAAAAATTAGTTCCCAACTGCAAACTCATGTAGAGATGGCTAAAGTACAACGTAAAAGACATGAGATAGAAGTAGGATCTGAACAGACTCAACTTCCAGAAGCACCCACAAAAGAAAAGTTGATACCTTTGCTCCCCTTGTCAAACAAGAGAAAGCCCCTTTGCAAGAACCTTCTACACAAAAGGTAATTTCTTTATCTTCAGCTCAAATTGAAATTCATAATGTGCATAGTGATCTGGACGTGTGAGAAGATCCTGCTATTAACCCATAGGTTGTTATGACTACCCTTTTGTCATCCATCCCGAATAACCAAGGCTTTCCCAATATGTTAGGTTCATCATCTTCCCAATATTCTTTTTCCAAGATATATCTCTCATCAATAATGGGAGCTACTACTGGAATTCCCACAATTTTAGTTGACTCACATATTCATACTTCTCCTCCTCCTCTTTCACCACCTCTCCCTATCACAACGTCCTCAATTTTCCAACCTCCTCAAGTGAACAATTATTTTTCTCCTATGACTCTTCTTAAAAAAGAAATTTTTTCGATATCTGATTTTGTTACATCCCTTACCTTCACCTTTGCTTATAATCCCATGAATATCCCTCCCCTCACCATAGAGATCCCCCTAAATCAGACCCAAACTGATTCTATAGTCACCACCCAGCACCAAAACACTTCATCATCAGAAGTGATGGCATATTTTGGAGAGGATGATGTGGTATCCATGGGAAAATATTATTGGAGCAAAAAGGACAAATCTGTGGTTAAAAGGGAGCCAATAGAGCCACAGATAGTTCAACTAAACATATGCCTTCCCTAATTAGATCATTTGGAAAGAAAACACAACTGATATCCAACAAGGGGCATTGGATACAACAACTGCTATGGGAGTTTTCACAGGAGCCAACTTTAACTCAGTTTCACAATTAAGTTTGGTTGTTAGTGAAAAGGAGAAGGAATTGTATAAGACAAAGCATGATGTAGCAAGAGTCAAACATAGGCATGAACAAGAAATCAACAAGTTCAAATGAGAATATGAAAACATGGTAAAACAATGGAAAAAGAAAGCTGACTAACTCAAGAAACATCTTGGGAATGTAGACATTTTGAATCAACAACGGGCAGAGCAAATTGTTCTCATCAATCAACAGTTGAAAGATTCCCATGTATCCTCAAAAGCCTTCTCTTTTATGGATTTGAAACCTGAGGATTTCAAACAGGTACTCCGTAAAGTACACCTAGAATTATGATAGGCTATGATAGATTTATATACTTGTTTTGATGAGATGCAAGGGTTGCACGACAAGTTCACCAAGCATTCTGAAACCCTTGAGGATCACCATGATCAGATGAGAGCAGCATCCACTGCTTTAGAGCAGGTAACGGGTTGGAAAAATCATATTAAGGAAAAACCTCATGTCTTTCCAATCTTAAACAAGTTACAGGTAAAAAAAAATGAAGTTTCCATTGAGACATGGGAAGGTATCTATGATTTAGTTGAAACTCTAATCAAAGGAGTACAAACGGTTTATGAACATAGGTGGTCAGATTCAAAGAATTTGCTAACGTATTTGGGTTTACCTATTTTGGATCCTATAAGTTAGGCACATTCGCCTAAAATTCAGTTGGAACAAGTGGAAAATCAGTTTGATGATACCAAAGAGTTGATCCAGCAAATTAGTGAGCTCATGGTGCAAGCAATCGAGAAATGGATCGAGGATCCCCATGCTTCAATAGCTCGAATACATCTATTTATCAAAGAATGGAAGAAAATAAAAAAGGAGGAGATTTCCTCCCAAATGTGCAAGATCGAAATTTAGTTGAGGAATGCCCACTTTCAGGAAGTTGATCACATTGTGGACCTATTTTCCAAGGGGCGTTCCTCCCTTGGCCAATCCTAGAAACTATTTGATTGTATAATCCCATGTTTTGGGAATATTTTCTTTTCTTGTAAGTTTGTAATCTTATTTAAAGAGAGATTTTTCCCAAGTGGAGAGGGGAAATTTTCAAAGTTTAGCTTAAGGAATACGTAGGAGGCAAGCTTGCCTTGAGACACAACAGGGAATTTTGCATTTTTACGATCTTGTAATGTTTTGTAGATGAATAAAATTATAGTTATCTCATTTTATGTTTCATTGTTATTCATTCAATGTGTTTAATGAATTTTAGTTTATCTCCTAATCTGTTTCGCTTACTGATTATCAAATCTCTTTTATACATATGTTGGTTCTGATATTGATGTTTTTATGCTGGAATTAATATATGTGACGTGTATCAAATCAATGTGTTTATTTGATGTATATATCTTTTGTACCATTGATGATCAACCATTAATATCGGGATATTAATTTGTGAATTAATATTGTCTCTGAGGCCCGTTGTGTATCTCTAATACTTTGGGCATAACACTTGTCAATTTTGTTTGATGAGTTCATCTTAAGATAGTTTAAAGGAGTAATCTTGATTCACATGTTTGCATGTTAAGTAATTGTTCTTTTCATCTGTTATGTTTCGCAACAACCTTATTTGCGAAACATTTGTTACCCTGTTCAAGTGTCCTTAAGCCGTTAGTTAGATATCACTTCTTTTATCATCTTTAGTTGTTCCTTACAACATATTTTCTAGATCTTATAAAACCTTGTGCCAATGGAGGCCACGTATCCATAGGATTTAGCCATTTCAAACAACTCGAGGATAGAATATTCTTTGCGTGGGAATGATTCGAATCCTTTGGTTGGGTTATCTCCTTGTGTTGACTTGTAGAATTTTCCATCTAACTACACATCGGGCCCATCAACAGTTTGCCATTGCTGCAAGGCCCACAAAAACCCATTGATGAGTCCTTTGAGCTCCACCATATTATTGGTGCTAGTTCCAATGTTACCCCCAAAAATGATGATAATTATGCCCTTGAAGTTCCTAATCGTGCCTCCAAAATTTGCTTGTCCTGGATTACCTTTTGTGGCTCCATCAAAGTTAATCTTGAAAGAACCATCTGATGGGCACTGCCAAAAATCTAAGCTGCGCAGGGGATTGAGAGATGCTCTAGGATGCGAATTGTTCACAGGTACCTTGAATATCCCTAATTCATATAGGATTTGTCTTTCATTCGCCTCAGCTATGAAATATTCCTGGGTCCAAAGAGTTAATGTAATTGTTTATTTTAAGTGTGCTTCAATCAACGTCTAGATATCCTCAACCCATCTCTATTTATTTTCAAATATTCTTATGTTCTGTTCTTTCCATATTTGCTAAACAACGAAGCCTGGGAGCAATTCCCATACCCTGTTCATGATTTTTTTTTTGAAGGCATTCTTCGACCATTTTTCAATTGTTAAATCCAGGTGAACTTTATGACTGTGATTCTTTTTGAACATCCCTGCTCCTCTTTCCAAGATGGATTCTACTACTAGACACTCACCCAGAAGGTGGTTTATGGTTTCATTACTTGTTTTGCAAAGGCAACACCTTGACAGACCCATGACCCCCCTTTCCTAGATATTATCCCATGTGAGAATTCATCTTTTCAGGAGAAGCCAACTAAAAGCTGCCACCTTGGGCCAGTATCTCCTGCCCCATATTTTCCTCCATTTAACCTCTTTCTCCATTTTGTGAGTTTCAGTAAGCATCTCAATAGCTTCTTTAATATTGAAGTTTCCTAGGTTGGTGTACCCCCATTTGAGCTTGTCCGGTCTTGCATTCTTGGGGATCTTCCTGGAACAAATTTCATTGTAAAAATATTACATGTTCTCCTCTGGAACAAGAGCTTGCCACCATTCATTCATTTTCTAGGTCCCAAAGAGTTTGTCTAGGGAGTTAGAATCCCAAAATTCCTCCACCTTTTCAATCGGATTGTTCTGAAGATGATGGATTAACTCCAAGATGTCATCTCAGCTGGCGATGCAAGGCTTTTGATTCTAGGAATCACTATCAAACAACACATTCCTTCCATATCTGACCTCCCAGAAACTATGTATTTGAATGATACTTCATTTTTCTTGAGCCGATTTCCATACACTAGAGTCAGGGACATTTTCTCCGAATCTAATCAGCAGTTGTTTAGGCCACTTAGGAGCGTATTTCATGTTCCATAGTTTAGGCCAAGGTTCCTCCTCGTGGTTTATCCATCTCCACCATATTTTGTCTCGCATTGCTTTGTTTATATCTAAAGGGTCTCATAGACCTAATCCACCAAATTACTTAGGCTTGCATATGGTTTTCCAGTCCACCAGTGGCCACTTTTTGTGACCATATGTTCCCCCCCATAAGAATTTTCTTTGGATATTCCTTATATGTTTTATCACTGAATTTGGTGCAACTAGTACAAAAAAGAGATAGAGTGGCATAGCTTGTAGGACAGATCTTACCAGTATGAGTCTGCTAGGGAACTTAAGGGCTCTAAAAGTCCAATGACTCAACTTCTGCTGAATTTTGTCCAAAAGTTACTTCCACAAAATTTTCCTTATACTGGATTCAGCTAATGGTGCCCCTAGATAATTAGAAGGAATCCCTCCTTAGAACTCCAGAATTTCAATAATATTTCTTTTAGCGATTTTCAGAGTGTTGAATAACTAAACCTAGAATTTGTCCTTATTAATTTCAATTCCACTAGCTTCAAGGAAGGTATCCAACCCCTTTTTTAAACCACGGGCTTCCTATACAGTAGAAGGACCCATAAGCATCGTGTCATCCACAAACTGTTGATGTGTTTGTGGTTCAACACCAACATTGAGGGAGATCCCTCTGAGATTGTTTTCACTGTGAAAATTCTTGAGCATTCTTCCTAAACCCTTGACTACAATAATGAACAGGTAGGGAGACAAAGGATCGCCTTGTCTAATTCCTCTTGACACATGAAAGGGCATGGAGGGGGTCCTATTGACCAAAATTGAAAATAAGGATGATGAAACAAGTTTCATAACCCATTCGGTCAATTTAATTTTTAAAATTATTATTAATAAAATATATATATTGTCATAATTAAAGTTTGAATCCTCCTTCATATTTCAAGTATTCCCATAAGTTTTTTTTTAAAACAATACGTCCGTCAAACGCTGCATGTTGGAGAGAGAGAAAATAAAGGTGTCAATTAAAAGTATGTCGGGAAAATGAAAGATAGAGAGATTGATTTGAGAATTTGAAAGGCAATTATGAAGATATTGACTTGACTTGAGTGGGGTAGAGGAGCGAAGAAACCGACAACAAAATTCTTCGATAAAGAGAAAATTGCAGTAGAATCTAATGTACTTGACTTGAATTTAGTGATAAGAAATGGGGGAGAATGGGAAGAGGGTCCAAGAAATTGACTTTAGTGCGAGAAAAGGGGCAAAGAAATCGAGGAAAATTTATTCACATCATCTGAGGCTCACTCAATTGGTGGTATTGACTAGGAAGTCGGGGCGTAGAGGTGAAGAAAGTAGTAAAGTGACCAACATATTTAGTCATCCTATAAATAAAATAAAGTAACGATATTCTAAATATATAATTTTGAAATATTTTTTTATGCAAGAAACTGAATTTGTTTCCAACATAAATAGTTGATATTAATCATAGAAATTCAAGAGTGTTGGTCTCCCATTACATTGCATTTCATTGAGTGGAGTAGAAACTAGTAGTGGATAGAGGAGTGGGGTTAACCTACTTCAAGTTTAGAAAAAATAGGTACAATAAGTGGTTCACTAAAGTAGTTTATGTACAAGTCATTGTCAATATTTTCATGTTTTTAAAATTATTTATCACAAAACATTTCTTTTACATTTTGAAATAAAATGAACATTTTCAAATTTGAAATTCCATTTTAAGTCACATCCACTTTAAGTCACATCAATGTTCACCCATTGGTATCACCTAGAAATACACTAAAATACATTAGACTAGACAACTTGGAACTTTGTGGCAGACATGGCATCATTTTGGATTGGTCACAGCTCCAAAAAAAATGCTCAGATAGAGAACATGCCAAAGTGTATGCGATAAAAATTTGGAGGAAAAGAATGCTTAAGAATATGGATAAATAACAGGGAAAAAGGGTAAATGAAACGCACCACTATTGGCTCATCTCTCCTAGTGTTATTTTTGTAACCTATATCATCCACCATTGGTGTAAAGGTCATTTGTAATTTTTTTACTTACATAATTTCATTTAAAATTCTTAGCAAGATTACTTAGCAGCAAAGTTGCATATTCTTTATCATTAAGTTACGATTATAATAGTGTTTGGATTAATTATTTATATACTGCAGTATACTATTAAAAAAAATGGGAAATGGTTGATAAGGCTTAATTTTATATAATATATACACTTCTATCATATAATGCAATCTTAGGAGGTTGAATATATTGCAACTTAGGTTTAAGGAGGAGCTCATATGGCAATTTTTATTGGTCCATCTTCCTAAAATTTATGGATATCATGTGTAAAACATCAACACAATCACAAGCCACTTAACAAACATATGAATTTGATTAGCCCAAATTAGTGAATAACTAATAATTACGTATCTTAGAGTAACTAGATTGATGACAACCTCTTGTATGGGATAAATGGAACGAGATGTTTGGCTATCCATTTCCATTCAAAATAAGAACTAACTTGCATTACAACAACAATTTATCAAATCTCCATCTTCACTATTTTGTCTAAAGCAATCAAGTCTAAGCTTTTTAATTTTAATTTTTTAATGTGGTTCATAGCCCTAGAAGATATAAGGCCTATTACATCCATGGTAATAATTCTCAAGGGGCCCACTCGAAGGATATTCATCTTGTCGGCTCCAGGTTCATTATTTTTCTTTAAAGGACCTAGAGAATTGAACCTCCAACCTCGACTACTCCAGTCTTGGATTTGGAAGCACCAACCAAGTGAGATACCCTTAAGGATCAAGTTAAATATAATATAAAATTATTATTAAAAAATAAAAATTTAATTTTTATTCAATAAGAAAAATAGGTTAACAACTTAATTAATTAGCCTAATTATGCTAATATTACTCACCACTGTTGGGATGGAGGTCAATCTCAAGAATCGCACAAATCTAGGAAGATTTGTGGTAGTCATCATTCATTAAGGAGCCTAACAAAAATAGATTAATTGTTATGATGGGTGGTGTGTGATGGTTACAACCACCCACCATATCCCAATAACCCTAGAGGAGACTAATTCAAAATTTGTACTCCACAACCACAAGGAAACCAGATTCATTTTCTTAATTTTGGCTTCCACCCTCATTTGGTCCTACTTCTTTGAGTGCAATATTGTTTACATTACTCACAACCCTAGATATACATTCATTTCCATTTGCAAATTCTAAAATAAAAATTCCCATGATGGGAGGCCAGTGCCAATCGAATGGTGTTATTTGATGTATTTATTTTGGGCTCTATGATCTATTACGGCCCATTCATTAAGCACATTCCTAGTTCTTAGCATGAGTGCAAGGGAAATTTGAGCAAGCTAAACTTTATCATTTATGAGTACTTTACCATTCTATTTTCATTGGAGCACGAGGGTGCTTCAATATGGCAAGATGATGTATTTATCATAGAGAACCATAAAGCATGAGCACATCTAGTGTTAAAGTATTGTAACTTCATAATATATTCCAAATGTATTGATTGTGTTCCTCCTTTAGGAGATGAGTTTGGCCTTGTAAGAGTCATTGAAAGAATCAATGTGAACCTCCAGATATATGTTGGGTCAATGGTACCCAAGTATCAATATAATAAATGTTATTTTGGTGTCTCTCTAGACAAGTCGACCTAGTCAATTAGACAAGTTGAACATGTTAGGTTATAGGTCAATTCAACTAAAGAATATAAATAGGGAGGCGCTCCCCTTCATTTGTACATACTCATCAAGTTGTTTTGCAAGAGAGAGAAGAACAAGTGCACCATAAGGAAGAGAGAAGCAATTTTCTAGGTTTTACATTGCCTTGGTTGAGTTCTATACTGAGGAATTTTTGCGGGGTTTTCTCCCTTGTGGTTTCCACGAGGAAAATCTTTGTTTTTTTGTGTTCTTATGTTTTTGTGCTTGTTGTTCTTTCAGTGATATTACTAGTGGAAATTTTTTTTAATATATCATCTAAGCAGATTAAGAAAACTTAACATAATACAGTAGCCTCATTGAACCCAATCAACCTTTCAAAATACGTTGTTGAACTGGATTCCTCAAAAATTATGAAAGCTTCCACATTTCAGGACAATACATCCATCGTCTCTCGCTCATGGTGGACTGTGAAACCTCCCATGATATCCTTGTTTAGGAATCTTAGTTACACAGGAAACCATAAACATTTTGAAATTCATATACCATAGTTACAACATGCAAAACAACAATGTATTGTGGGAAAGTCATTGGGTGTGTTTAGAAAGGCAACATAAAGGTATTATAACAAAAAATAATCTTGTGGTATAATTTATTGCATGGATTGGATAAAGAAATGACAGTTAATAAGACAGGAGAGTGTAATAACAACCCCCCTACCCTAATTTAAATGATTGGCTCAAATAATTGTTTATGGGGATGAGAAAGGATGGTATAATCATGATTATTTATGAATTCATGCTTATCATGTCTGGGGTTAGGATCTGTACCTTTTACACTTACCATGACAAATCAACAAATTGAAGTGGCCCGCTTTCCTAGTGATAAAATATCTTAGTATGGAGGTGTTCCTCATCACGTGAGTTCATGGATCATGTGTTCCCTTGGCATAATGAGAGGAATGAACACATCCACACCAAACCCAATTGTACCAACAAGTGGATAAATTGACAGATTTTTGACATCCTTTTTGGAAATATAACATAAATGGTACTGAAAATTGGCAAAAGTAGAGAAGTTGGAAAAGTTTCAGCAAAGAATTTGACACGGAAAGAATGTGGTGGAATTTCACCAAAAAGAAAAGAAATTGGTGGAATTTCAGCAAAGAATGTGGCAGAGTTTCAACAAAAAGCAGATAAATTGGTGTATTTTCGACAAAGAATTGTTGGTTTATTGGTCAATACTAAGAGGGGGGGTGAATTAGTATTGTGATCTTTTTACTAATTAAACCACTTTTTAAATCTATCATTAAAAACACATAACAACAATAATACATAGAACATAATTTTAACGTGGAATCCCAATAGGGTAAACCACCAATACATCATATTACTACAAAATTGCTATTTACAAATAGTTTTTACTGTTGCTACAGATAAGGATGGTATTACACCATATTCAATAGTAACTAATGGAAGGAGGCTATGACCCCCTAGTTTATCAACTACTACTGAAAGGATGCTACGACACCCTATTTACCAGCTACTACTGGAAGGAGGCTAGGACCCCCTAGTTTATTAGCTGCTACTGAAAGGATGCTATGCCACCTTGTTTTCCAACTACCACTGGAAGGAGGCTATGACCCCCTGGTTTATAAGCTGCTACTGAAAGCAGGGATAATTTTAGGGGCAAATTTTATCCCAATGGGCTATTTTTCCATGTTTTTCTCCAAAAAAAGATTCACCATTTTGCATTTTTTGAAGCCCCATTTCGCCTAATTTTGATGGGGTAAAATTTTTTCACCCTAAAATTGCCAAATTATTATATAAATGATATAAAATCCTTGGAAATTCAAATATTTTTTGAAAAATATTGCCAATCATTTTATAGTTGGAGTTTTAAGAATTGGTAATATTTGCCAACATTTATACACTTTTAAATAAGTATGGTTCCTTAAAATCATCCTTGACTGAAAGGATGCTATGACACCCTATTTACTAGATACCAATGGAAGGAAGCTACAACCCGCTGTTTTATCAGTTGCTACTGAAAGGATGCTACGACACCCTGATTACCAGCTACCACTGGAAGGAGGCAAAAACCTCCCACAGGCCTATTTCCTGCCCTAGCTCTACCTTGCCACCCTAATATGTTTTTAGTTAATCTTCCCTCAATTTGTTTCATTATGCCTTGTCTCTTCTTCAGTTATGGCTTCATCAATTTAGAACACCCATAGCACTATTCTCTTTGGACTCTGTCAATCTTAATAACAAAGACATTTTAATTCTTTACACATTCATACAATAAATACTCTTTACCTATTTCCTATCAATGCATCTCTCCATAGCTGTGCTTCTTCATTTTGGATCGTGACTTTTCACTTACAGAAACAACTATTCATCATTTTACCCATTCAACGGTCGTGTCATTTCATCGATAAATTTCAGCAAAAGCATCGTTTCATTTTCCCCACAACTCAGAATTCATTTCCGCAGCTTTGTTTATCATTTTTCTGGTGCTTCTGCAATATCCATATTCTTTACGCAAAATTATCTTCCAGCTTTATGTAATGGCCCAATTTTTCATTGGGTCACAATGGCCAAATCAAATTTTTCCATATTCATGAAAGTTGTCAAACGGATGCTAAAAGTCAAATAATTGCCAAGGAGGAAAATCACTAGTTTCCTAGGTTGGGTGGGGGAGCTTTGAGATTTGGAATAAATGGGATAATAAATGATATTTAGAAATTATAATGGGATAAATATTTAAAATGTATCTTATTAAATAAATAAAAGAGAAAATGGAAGTGGCAATGGAGCATGAAGACACATGGAGACTATGGGGCCCACAATAGCTAGAATTCCTATGTTAAATGGTATCTTTCTCTTGCAAATTCGAATATATGGGTATCCTAATGTTTTTGTATGGATTATAAGGCTAATATAATTTTCCATATACTTCATAGGTCTAATTTTGGATGAATTGTAACTTACATGGGAGAGGAAGAGCCAAATGGGAGTTTCATGGACACTTGGCTAGATTCCCCTTACATTTATGACAGCTATGACACCAATGATGGAGATTCTATGATAGTTATGAAACAAGTCAGACATGAAGGCTGAAATACTGACATAATAACATTTCAGGCCTGAATAGAGCATCTTGGAGGTAGAAATTGGGAGTTGGAGAAGGCCAAGAGGCTCCTACTCAAATTTGGGAGAAGAGGGAAGGTGAAGAGAGAGGCCACATGGCATAGCATGAGCAGCCACACCAATTCGACTTGGATTTGGTTTATGGATGGATTTGGAACCTTAGAATACCAATAATTTTTATAAAATATAGATATCATCCATGAGAAGAAGATTTTGCTCACTTTTTAAATTGTCATTTGTGAATTGTGAGAGCTAGTGGATGACTAGTTTTTTTGCTTAAGCCAATTTCGAGGGTGAAAGATTCCCATCCTAGTTGGTGTTTGGAAATGTCACTCAGGTATTTCATGGAGCTTTAATGGAGTCTTATTTTCAGGTTTAATCTATAGGAAATCATGTGGATTCTTCTATTGCAGCACTCTCTCTTAACTATTTCCAGTTTTCACACCATATTCATGCCAATGGAGGGATTGCACTTTGGGTGAGCTATTGATCTCTTTGGGGAATATTGTAATCCAAATTATATTATGTGATGATTTATATGCTCTGTATTGCATGTTAAAAATAATCTCAGGTTGAAATACACAAAATAATTCATGTAAAAATGTTGAACAATGAAGAAATAGTGTCATTTCCCCACTATCTTGTTGTGAACCATTGTAATGCTGATGATTTTGAATTGGGAGAGCCTTTCATTGTCCATTTATGATTTTAATCAGTTAAATATGATCTATTATTCATTCTCAAAAAGTTTCAAGTCTAAATTTCCAAGAGTTGTATGTCAAGATGACTTTTAATGAGCAAACAATGACCATTTCCACTCCATTTTGATATATGCCATGGTAATGCTTATTATTTTGAATGGAGGAATGTATATATGATAAATGTATGATGTATGGAATTTAATTAATGTTTATTTCAATTATCATGTTCATTACTTAAGCATTGGAATCCATTTTACTCATTTTTATTGATTGGGAGAAGATTTGGTGCATTTTCCCCAAGGGTCAAAATTGTGACTTGGGAGTTGTTTTGGAAAGAGTCATAACAGCTTGGGTAAACTAAAACATGATGCATATGAGAATTTTAAAAGGTCCCTTACACATACCAAGACTTTTTTCAGAAATTCAAGTGACTTTGGGATCATTTGTGAAGCCATTTCCGGCAATTACCCAGGGGGATTGGAGCCCCAATTTGCTAGTAAAGACTCTTACTTTGAACAGAACATTAAACAAGTTTGTAGAAGTAATTGGGAGGTCCAAAAACATAAATTATAATGATATTTAATTTATATTATCATTCATGTACCTTCAGACAAAATTTGGAAGCATTTGGCTCAATTTCGAGGTCTAGACATCAAAACTAGTCAAGAGCCAAAATTGTGAAAAAATTGGAAAATTGGGCATTTTAATAAAATTCCAAAAAGAGGAAATTACAATGGTATCAGAGCATGGTATTGGAACCTATTGAATTTATGGATGGTATATATGAATTGAAAAAATTCATTAATCCATGTGGTGATGATATGTCCAGGAAAGTTAAGCAAGCATTCAAATTGGCACATAAAACTATTCATTGTGAAGACCTTAATGATTGGTTGAAGGAATTTATAAAAAATGATTCAAATAAGAACTCATTAAGGAATAATAATCAATGCACAAGTAGGGAGGATTCCAAGGAGATACAAATTTCTGTGGGTGGTGAAGAAGAAAAGGCATTACATGAAGAGGATCGAAATTCACTCCCAAATGACTTTGAAAAAGATGAGGAAACATCACATGAGAAGGAATAAGAGTACCTTGAAACTATTGAATATCATTCTGAAACAAATTCTACTATGGACATGGACCAAAGAGAATCTATTGATGGACGCTTGAACTATGAAGGAGTACCTATTGATGGGTGCTCACACCTCTATGTTGGTGACATAGAGATCAATTTTGAAAGTGTTGTTGCAAGCCAAACTTCCATTAAACCTGAAAATGAATACCTTGTAGTAGTTGAAGAAGAAATAATATCAACTTCCCTGTCACCACTTGAGCTTGATGAAGTTGGTCCAAGCAATAAGGAAGAAGATGAGGAGGTTCATTTGAAATAGCCTCATTTTCTTGAAGGGTCCTTAAAGATGAATGGAAAGAATATCCAAGATCCCCTTAGAATACTCCATGACACTCGAGCATTGGTATCAAATTCTTGTTGGAGAGCTACTTCCTTGGAGGAGCCATCATTCCTTGAAGACATGGAGAAGATTCAAAGAGAGATGTGCAACATCAAAGGTAATGTCATGTCTTTGATTTTTGATAGAAAAAATATCATTGAGCTTATTGAATGGTTACATGAATCCTACTTGAATAATAATGAAGTTATTGATAAGCTCACAATTCAAAATGAGAAACTTCTTGAAAAGTTGCAAGACACTTATTTTTCCTCCGATGTTTCATATTTTCATAAGGTAGATTGCTTGGAGGACTCTCATGACATGATGGATCACGAGAAACATGAAAAATTGCAGGTTCTTGATGTGCTTGAGGATTGTAGTGATGAGATCCAATCACTAGCAATATTGGAAGAGGAACTTGTGTTGCCTCTTGAAAATGGTTACACATTTTTTGAAGAAGTGCATAATTCCACCACCTTGGAACCAACCCATGAAGAAATTTTTGCATTTTCTAGGGAGGTGAATAATCCTACCCCTATGGATACTTCACATTATGAAAATTTTTCACTTACTGATCATTTGGGTGAGTTCGTTCTTTCTCCTACATCCTACACGTTTAAATTTTGCAGCAGTCATCCTAATGAAGTATGGGTGAAAGGTTTTTTTATTATGGTGCAACATGAAGAGAATGGAAATTCTATTTCTCCTTTTGATGATGGAATTATTAGAGAACCATCTTATTTACATTGGCAACATCATCATTGTTTACATTATTATTATACACATCTACGTGGGTGCACCTATGATGTTCACTTGAGTCACTTGGAGACTCATGATTTTCCTTTCTCCTTGCCTAGTCTATTCGATGTTGGAGGAACTTCATCACACACTTGGGTGAAGAGATATGTGATTGAAGAAAATTATTATTGGAATAAAAATCATCTGTTATTTCATGATGATATACATATTCATGGGTGTATTGATGATACTTCTTTGGTCCACTTTAAGTCTGCATGTTTCCTTTGCTCATTATTTGGTTCAGACTTTGGTGGAGGTTCTTCATTCACTCCTTGGATGAAAGAACACGTGGCTGATTATATTGATGCACATTATATATCTTTGGAGCAGAATAATGGGACATGGGATCCTCACCTATGTCATTGGAGCATATTTGAATGGTCACTTGAAGCTTGTATGCACTTGGCAAATGGTAGTCTACTTATTGGGAGGTAAAAGCGCTTTCATGATCTCTTGGTGAGGAATATCCCTGATGTACATTATTATTATGTTTTTATATAATTTGATGATATATATTATGCACTCATGATGTTTGGAAGAATGCATACAAGAAAATGGGATCCACGAATTCTTTTTCCCAATGGTATGGGTTGGAGAGCACTCTTAATTATTGGAGTGCAATGCAAGCAATGGGACTCTGGTATAGTTTTTAGTCCGATTAATTTCAAATTATTTGGGAAACAAGCAGTATGGGAGATGGATTACCAACTTAATAATCTGATTTTAATCATAGTAGTGCAGCAACAAGCATGGTGGTTCCTCTCTGAAATCTTCATGGAATCTCAAAGACTCAAAGTGGGCAACTTAGTGGCAACTTCAAAGAATCATACAGAAAGTAGGTTCTTCAACAACCATGTTTAAAATTGCTTGAGGACAAGCAATATTGGGAAGGGAGGATTTATAATGTCCCAAATTTTCCATTGGGTCACAATTGCCAAATCACATTTTTCCATATTCATGAAAGTTGTCAAAGGGATGCTAAAATTCAAATAATTGCCAAGGAGGAAAATCACTAGTTTTCTAGGTTGGGGGTGGAAGCTTTGAGATTTGGAATAAAGGGGATAATAAATGATATTTAGAAATTATAAGGGGATAAATATTTAATAATGTATCTTATTAAATAAATACAATAGAAAATGGAAGTGGCAATGGAGCATGAAGACACATGGAGACTATGGGGCCCACACTAGCTAGAATTCCTATGTTAAATGGTATCTTTCTCTTGCAAATTCGAATATATGGGAAGCCTAATGTTTTTATATGGATTATAAGGCTAATATAATTTTACATATAATTAATAGGTCTAATTTGGGATGAATTGTAACTTACATGAGAGAGGAAGAGCCAAATGGGAGTTTCATAGACACTTGGTTAGATTCCCCTTACATTTATGACATCTATGACACCAATGATGGAGATTCTATGATAGTTATGACCCAAGTCAGATATTAAAGATGAAATAATGGAATAATAACATGTAAATCCTTAATAGAGAATATTGGAGGTCTAAATTGGGAGTTGGAGAAGGCCAAGAGGCTCCTACTCAAATTTGGGAGAAGAGGGAAGGTAAAGAGAGAGGCCACATGGCATAGCATGAGCAGCCACAAAATTTCGACTTGGATTTGGTTTATGGATGGATTTGGAACCTTATAATACCAATAATGTTTATAAAATATAGGGATCATCCATGAGGAGAAGCTTTTTCTCATTTGTGAAATTGTCATTTGTGAATTGTGAGAGCTAGTGGATGACTAGTTTTCTTGCTTAAGCCAATTTCGAGGGTGAAAGATTCCCATCCTAGTTGGTGTTTGGAAATTCCACTTAGGTATTTAATGGAGATTTAATGGAGTATTATTTTTAGGTGTAATATACAGAAAATCATGTGGATTCTTCTATTGCAGCACTCTCTCTTAACTATTTCCAGTTTTCACACCATATTCATGCCAATGGAGGGATTGCGCTTTGGGTGAGCTATTGATCTCTTTGGGGAATATTGTAATGAAAATTATATTATGTGCTAATGTATATGATCTATATTTCATGTTAAAAATAATCTCAGGTAGAAATACCCAAAATAATTCATGTAAAAATGTTGAACAATCAAGAAATAGTGTCATTTCCCCACTATCTTGTTGTGAACCATTGTAATGCTGATGATTTTGAATTGGGAGAGCCTTTAATTATCCATTTATAATTGTAATAAGTTTAATATTCTCTATTATTAATTCTTATAAAGTTTCAATTCGAAATTCCCAAGAGTTGTATGTCAAGATGACTTTTAATGAGCAAACAATGACCATTTCCACTCCATTTTGATATATGCCATGGTAATGCTTATTATTTTGAATGGAGGAATGTATATCTGATAAATGTATGATGTATATACTGTAATTAATGTGTATTTAAAGTCTCATGTTCAGTAATTAAGCATTGTAATCCATTTAATTCATCTTTATTGCATTGGGAGAAGATTTGGTGCATTTTCCCCAAGGGTCAAAATTGTGACTTGGGAGTTGTTTTTGAAAGAGTCATAAAAGCCTGTGTAAACTAAAACATGATGCATATGAGACTTTGAAAAGGTCCCTTACACATACCTAGCCTTTGTGTTGGAGACATTTACCATCATACTCACTCCTTCGGTCAAATTGGCCTAGTTAAACCACTATCCTAAGTTTAATTGACATTAGTGGAGCATTAATTACCATCATCCCAGTCACTCCCACACCTACCTATAGTCAAGGAGGCTAAATTATCCTTCTCCTACAGTCAAGGAGGCTAACTGGAGCACTCCAGGGGTGATCTGTGTGACATTAATGCACCTAATTGCTAACTGGTGGTTACTTTCAGTTCAACCAATCAGTTACAGTCAGTTAAGGTGCCTCCATTCATTAAATATATTATTTAATGATTATTTATTATTATTTAATGATCTGGAGTCAACAAGGTGCCTCCACCAACTTTTGATGGTCATTTCAGGTTTAGTTAACCTCATCAGGGTTCATTGGAGTCATGCAGTACTAACACTTGATGATTGGATTGCTATGACATGTGTTTGATCTCCTTCAGTTGAGATTCAGTCATTTATTGCACTCCAACTTTAGTTAGGGTTTGGTGAGTCAATTAGGGTTTTGGTCAAGTGGTTAACTGAGTGAGATTGCATGGCAAAGATTCAGTTAAGCTAGACTCACTCATTGAATTCAAATTGTCCCTTAGGTATTCGAATTCTTCATGGAGTTAAGCTATTGCTATGCATGGAAATTGTAACCCTTTATTGTTTATATAATATACAGAGAGGAAACCTATTTGGTATTCCAGTTATTTCCAATTCACGAGTATTTGTTAATAATTCCTTGATGATTTTGATTCCTAGTTCCTAGATCATGTGCAAGAATTAATATGGTATCAGAGATTATGGAGGGATGAAGAACAATCTCTCAAAAACAAGATTTTTGACAGATTTCTCCATGGAATTTGAGAAATAGCTCAAAAATATAGCACTGCACCAGAAGCCAAGGCTTACCACTCAATATCCCAAGTAAAGAACTTGTTGATCAAGCTTGCTTGATTGGCTATGCTCGGTGTGATGAAAGCCTAGAATGTGCAGGATTTTCGACCTTACGGTGCCCCTTTTGTTTTTGATTTGCAGGTATTAATAGGTACAACTTCGAATGGACTCATCAATCCCTCCTCTCACCCCATTCACAAGCTATTCGGAATGGAATTTGAAGATGATTGCATATCTCAAGAGATGAGGTATCTATGAGCTGTCTATTGGAATTGGAAGAGAGACTTATGAGAATGAGAATGACTATCTAAATGACATTGACAGAGCTTTTGGATCAATAGCTCTTGCCCTTGATGATAGGTTGTACTACCTTATTTGTTCTGCTGAATACCCAAAGGAAGTCTGGAAAATATTGGACAAAACCTTTGGCAAGCACAATGAGGATCATAATAGTACTTTGGAGATAACATCCAGCACCACAAGAGTTCTTTACTCAAAATTCTCAGCCACCACTCTCTCTAATGAAGGTTTTTAATATGAATATGAAGCATAATCTTCTACACATTCAATTCGAATTGAAGAAAGTCTCCATGAAGTGACTCCTTCTCCTGATGCTCCGGAAGTTCATGAGATATCTGATATCTCATCTTCTCATATTTATGAAATAGAAGAATACATTCGAATCTCTGATATTGAATAAAAATACTGCTGCACTTCCATGCAAACATTCACCGGTGATTTTCCTTTGAATTTTGTGCAAAATTTACCAGTAATTGCTTCCGAAAGTGAAGAGAAATTTGTTTTTTCTCCCTCTAACATTGCTGCTGGTGTGAAATATGTAAAAAATTGGATATTTTGGAAGAAATATCATATTATAAGAGTGACACATTTGATCCCCATGATCTATATCTTCCAGCAAATTCCTGTAGGATTGCATGCACCAAAATTCAGAATTTTGAAGAAGAAGAACACTGTGCATCCACCGTCTCGGTTGACCATAATTTTGGATCTGATATGAACCTTATTGGGTCTGATATGATATTATTTGGATCTGATATGATATTTCTTGGTTCAAAATATCAGGTTCATAAACCATCAGTACTGCTTGTAGCTATTCTCATCAACGGTGCGAAGAAACAAGTACCGCAAGTCTCCTTCGAAATTGCTGTTGGGGATTTGATTTCATTTCACAGTTTTGGATCTGTTGTGAACTTATTTAGATATGATTTACATTCTTATATGATATTATTTTGTTCATATTTTAAAATCCAAGAGCTTTCAGCCATGCTTGTAGCTGCTCTCACCAATTTCGTTGTGAAAAATCAAGTACCGCAGTTCTTCTTCAATTTTGCTGCTAGGGATTTGGTGTTAGTTTCCTCTTATGAGGTTGCTGATATTTTATTTTGTGATTCATTAGCTATTTCAGAATATATATCAGATTATGGATCTCAATAATTCACTCTCCAGAGTCCCAGGGATTCTCTACCTTTGGTCACAAGCTCATCTCCTCACAGAACTAGTAAAGAGGAAGACATTCTGCATCCGCTTGGACACTTGCTCCTAAAAATTGGGGCTTATTTTACCACTCATGGTTTTCTGTTCAGGGATGCAACATATCAGTTTCTTGAGTGTTCCACACATGGTTCAAATCCTCAAGAACCTTTTCTCTCTCTTCAGATGATTTCAGCTACTCTACATGGGTCCAGTTTTCACCGTGCAACTGTTTATATTTCTGATTCAATTGAGTGCATTGTTCTTCTTCCAAAGTGGAAGATTCCTCTAGACATATTCATTTAGTTTGGATTCAGTGGTTCACATGCACAGTCTCAGGATGTTGCTGCATAGAAGAACCAATTCTTGATTTACTGCTTAGTTTGAGGGGGGGTATTTTTCCCATGAGGTTTTCCCCATTTCCTTGGTTATATTAAGCGGTTACTTTATTGTACAGGGTGACCTATGGCCTTTGTTTCCACGGCCCTAGCATTTTATGCATCTATTTTTTCTAACTCTTCCTGAGTATAGCTTAAGGGGGGGTGTTGGAGACATTTACCATCATACTCACTCCTTCGATCAAATTGGCCTAGTTAAAACACTATCCTAAGTTTAATTGACATTGGTGGAGCATTAATTATAATCATCCCAGTCACTCCCACTCCTACCTACAGTCAAGGAGGCTAACTTAGCCTTCTCCTACAGTCAAGGAGGATAACTAGAGCACTCTAGGGGTGATCTGTGTGACATTAATGCACCTATTTGATAACTGGTGGTTACTTTCAGTTCAACCAATCAGTTACATTCAGTTAAGGTGCTTCCATTCATTAAATATATTATTTAATGATTATTTATTATTATTTAATGAACTGGAGTCAACAAGGCGCCTCCACCAACTTCTGATGGTCAGTTCAACTTCAGTTAACCTCATCAGGGTTCATTGGAGTCATGCAGTACTAGCACTTGATGATTGGATTGCTATGACATGTGTTTGATCTCCTTCAGTTGAGATTCAGTCATTTATTGCACTCCAACTTCAGTTAGGGTTTGGTGAGTCAATTAGGGTTTTGGTCAAGTGGTTAACTGAGTGAGATTTCATGGCAAAGAGTCAGTTAAGCTAGACTCACTCATTGAATTCAAATTGTCCCTTAGGTATTTGAATTCTTCATGGAGTTAAGCTATTGCTATGCATGGAAATTGTAACCCTTTATTGTTTATATAATATACAGAGAGGAAACCTATTTGGTATTCCAGTTATTTCCAATTCATGAGTATTTGTTAATAATTCCTTGATAATTTTTATTCCTAGTTCCTAGATCATGTGCAAGAATTAATACTATGTTCATAAATTCAAGTTACTTTGGGATCATTTGTGAAGCCATTTCCGGCAATTACCCAGGGGGGATTGGAGCCCCAATTTGCTAGTAAAGACTCTTACTTTGAACAAAACATTAAAAAAGTTTGTAGAAGTAATTGGGAGGTCAAAAAACATACATGAGCATGATATTTAATTTATATTATTAGTCATGTACCTTCAGAGAAAATTTGGAAGCATTTGGCTCATTTTGGAGGTCTAGACATCAAAACTAGTTAAGAGCCAAAATTGTGAAAAAAATGGAAAATTGGGCATTTTAATAAAATTCCAAAAGAGGTGCTATTGATCTTATTTCTAATCCTTTTTGGACCTTCGATCTAACACATATATTTCTTCCTCGAAATCGTATTTCTGCACCACTGTTGACTCATCAACGATTCCCCACTGTTGATCTAATTTTGAGTCTCTTCGGTCTATCGATCTGACATACATATTTCTCCTTTGAAATTGTATTTCTACACCATATTCTTATTATCAATGATTCCCCATCATTGCTCTTCATTGGGATTTTTCCTGTCCGTTGATCTGAGGTAAGATGCAGATTACGGAATGCCGGATTTCAACTCTTCAAAACTTCAACTTTCTTCTTTCTGCAATCATCTTTCCACATCAACAATTCCTCATCATTGATCTCCTATAGGTTCTTTTGTGACCGTTGATCTCCAGATTACAGGATGTAATATTTCCTCAAATCGTATCTTGACTTTTCGTAATCTCCTTTCTACAAGCTTCTTTCTGCAAGCTCCTTTCTACAAGCTCCTTTCTGCAAGATTCTTTCAGTAATTTTTCGTCTGCACCATCAATATTTTGCAGAACTAATGTCAGCCATCCGATCTTGATCTTTTGTAGGTTTCACATTGCAGGTTCATAGAATATTTAAACGTTATTTCTGCAATTCCCTTTTCGCAGTTTTCTTTTGCACCGTTGATCTCTTTTAGCGGAACTAATGTTAGTCGTCCAATGTTTTATGGGTTGCGGATTGTAGGTTCATATAATATTTAACATTAGTTTTGCAATTCTATTTCCACATTTTTCCTCTACACAGTTGATCTCTTTTAGCGAAACTAATCTCGACCATCCGATCTTGATCTTTTGCGGAACTTTGGATTTTCCACCTAACTGTTGGAATTAATCCTTAACCATCAGATCTAGTGTGGGACTAATATAAGCCATCCGATCTTGATATTTTTGTGGAACTTCATCCTCCCACCTATATTTTCTAGAACTGATCCTCATTCATTGGATCTCATGTAGGATTCTTCCTGACCGTCAATTTCAGATCAAATGCGGATCTCACCATGACTTTGCGGATCTGCACGATTTCTTTGCAAAAATCCTCCGTGACTATTTCTAACAGTTTTGAATATTTATATTCATGGGGAATTTCATCATGCCGTTGATTATACAAAATTTATAAACACTCGCACATATAGTTTCTCTAAAGAATTTATAAACACTCTCTCAGATATAGTTTCTTTGATTGTTTACATACACTCTATATCCCATTCATTTCACTCTTTATTTGTCTAACTAGCTTTGTCATTCATACTGCATCTCTACTTCCACTCGACCTCTGTTGTTAACCATTGTTTACATCATACTGTCGACACTATTTTGGAAGTCTTCAGATCAGTCATTCATGCTTTCTTATCATCCATGTCCATCTCATCCATTGTATTTCTTATAAATGAAATTTTATGACATCATCATTGGGATACCATCATATTCCATGTCATTATATGTGTCATGCCACATCCTCATCTGTTCCATGCCATGTGATCACTACCTTAGTATTTTACTGATTTTGTCTCACCAACATCATTAGGACACCATCATATTCCATGTCATCATATGTGTCATGCCATATCCTCAACTATGCCATGCCTTGCCATCACTACCTTAGTCTTTCACTGAGTTTGTCCTGCCATCATATCCACTGGTTATTCCTTTATCATTTGTGAACACCTTTGACATCAATGACAACTATATACTCAACAATCTCTCCCTTTGGCATTGATGGCAACTTCTAAACATTCTCCCCCTTTGAAAACAATGACAAAGGATAACCTGTTATGCCAATGTTGTACCTATTTTGATATATGATTTCTTGTCTTTCTACTTTCTGAAAACTCCCCCTATCATCATATCTCTCCTTTGTTAACTGAAATGTGTTATTTAATCAATATATTATGATTTATCTTAACACTTCCTTTCTTGCAATAGGTTCTTGGATGATAGATTAATTGATAGACCCATGGACTCCCCCTGTCACTGTCTTCCTCTACTTTTTCAACATTTTTACGACGGAGTTTACAGTCAGCATTTTTTTCACACTCTTCTATTTTTTGTCTAGGATACATGTTTTTTTTAAAACTTTGTTCTTGCTGCCATATCTAATGGTCTATTTTAACTCGCTTCTGCTTTTACCAAAATTCCTTAAGCCTATGCATTTAGATCTTCATATAAAAACTTAGCATATATTGCTGGATTCTTTTGGATTTTAGATCTATATTATCAATAGTCCAGAGACCCAAAACTTCAGATCCACAACACAGAGATTACTTTAGTTTATTACATAGTTTCTTTGGTCTCACTATCTTAAACACAAAGATCATAACCTCAACCTTTTCCTTTTTCAATGCTGAACTCATCTTGCTACCTTAACAATAGATTGAATTTTTATTTTTTTTAGACTTGATTTTTATTCTATTGTCAACAATTTTATGTGTCATGACTTCAAATACTAAGTGAACATAATCATCTTTATCTTCTATTTTATTGCAGACATCATGGTCTTCATTACTCTCACATTTTGTTGTTCTCACGTTACTTCGTACTTTCTATTATGTCATCCATACACCAACCTTGATCACCCATCATCTTTGAAGAAGATAGCTTTCAATATACTTCAACATTAGACACCAATTAAGTTTTTCTTAGATACCAATTGGAATTTTTTGACTTTAACTCCCCTTGAGTATAGTATGTCTTCTAATGTTATTTTAAGGGTTTTCTCCAAATCATGAGAGACTTTAAAAAAAAAGGATCCCACAGTCATCACTACATCCTTCTTCATCACCTTCATCTTTATCGGTGTATTCTTTTATATCTCCATCTTGATTTCCTCATAAAAGATGTCATAATCAGATCACTACATCCTTCTTCATCACCTTCATCTCTTTTGGTGTATTCTTTTATATCTCCATCTTGCTTTTCCTCATAAAGGATACCATAGTCATCACTACATCCTTCTTCATCACCTTCATCTTTATCGGTGTATTCTTTTATATCTCCATCTTGCTTTTCCTCATAAAGGATGTCATCCTTATTTATGCCTCTATTATGCTCATCGTTATCTTTGGAGACCTCACTGATGTTTGAAATGTTTATTTCTTCTACATCTTTGGAGTTTTCCTTTCTTCTCCACATCTTTCCATGAGGTATTCTGCTTACTAGTTTCTCATTTCTTTGTTTCTTGATTTACATATTCCATACCTTCTTATGAGTTTCCTTGGAAGGTCTGCATGTACTATTCTTGCAATGTCTTGCAAAGTGTCCAATATTGTGACATATGAAACACAAAATATGTCTTTTTCTATTCAAGATGTTGGTGTCTTCTTTTCTTTTCAGCCCTTCATCTTCTTCCTTGATTCTACAATCATTAGCCTTGTGACCAAACTTGTGACAACAATGACAATATTATCAATAGAATGTATGGTTGGAGAATCTCTGGTTTTTCTTCTTGTAATGACTCTTTTATTTTGTATGTCTTCTGAAATTTTTCATCTTAGGAGGATGAGTAGAACATTGATTACTTGACTTCATTTCCTTGTGATTCTTTTTCTCCCTGTGTAATACCCCGGTTTTAATCCCCGCTTGCATTAAAATAAATAGGATACATATGTTGTAAATAATCTTGGTGTGGAGCTCAAGGCCAAGGCCCCACCATGGATTTGGTCATGTTGTGTTTTTGTTTAGGAATGGTCACCGATGGTATATCGGGACATGCGGCATATATTTAATGATGGCATCATGTAAACATGATTTTTAATTAAACAACTTAGCCTGCTATGTTCACAGCAACTAAATTGAGAAAGGGGATGATTCCAGAGGGTAAGGAGAAAAGGGGGGGGATGTGGAACATTGAGTCACGAGGAAAACTTCTATGTGTTGCCACCTCCCTTGGTTAATTTTCCGTTTGTTAGCTGAGGTAGCAATTGGCTGGCAAGCAGACCACTACCACGCCATGCTTACTCTCCTCTCAATGACGTGGGAACCGTTTCTTCCCACTCCCTTGGATCTTGGCCGTTCGTCTTCCTCATGCAGGAGGGGGGAATAAAACGTTTTTACCAACCGTTGTGTGGGGTTCGCCTTCTCTCTCCCGCACTGATTTTCGGGCTGTAATTAATTTCTTCCATCCACACAGAGAACCGAATTTGGCCTCCATGCATTGGAATGTGTACTATTTTCGTTCACAATTCAGATCGAAGTGGAAATCATTGGGATTGCTTTTCCACGAATTGATGGGATCGGGGGTGATTCTTCCTATGAATCTGCGTTGAAATGTGTATGTTGGTCGTGAATTTTGATCATTTTCTAATCTATGTAAGTTTCCTAGCGATAGTATTGAAGGTTGGATCGCCGTGGGTTCATCAGATCGGTCCCTGGACTGTTTTTGGGATGGTGAATGTTGGCTTGAGATGCTTGACAAACCTGGTGGAATGAGAACCACACGGACAAAGCTATTGAGCTGGATTTCTTCTCCACAACCCCTGAAGAGCACTGGAGGGAAGATCAGGGTCTGAGGGACTGCGTTGAAGAGAAGGGGCTGACTTCCTTGTGTTGGGTGTGTGTGGGTGTTCTAGAATCCAGGCTGGTTCTGGTGTTGGTGTCTGCAGCTCTTTAGTGAGCTCACTATCTTAGCATTAGCCTTTACTAGCTCCTGTTTGCCTGATAAACCCAACTGTGTTGGCTTGGCTGAACTGCGTACCCTTGTTGCGTTGTTATTCCTTGCTATGTGTAAGCCTATTAGTTCCTTATTCCTTGGGGAGTCATGCCCGGCTCGAGGGTGGCAGCATTGCTGAAAGATCTAGGAGCGTGCTAGCCTATGGTTGGGTGGAACGTTACAACGACATAGCTGGTTGCGGAATGATTTCTTTATAAAGATAAGTAATCTTCTCTATTTCACTTCTACAATCCTATTTACTGTTAATGATTATGATGAACATGTTGGATGCTTGTATGAATGTATGTTACTTCCGCTGTGTATGATAAATAATCATGTATGCATGTTTTAGTTCAAGCATTTTGTTTCATCATTTCAACAATTTTTATGAATGCACATGTTCATGGGGCTGGTAGCCCGGATGGTTAACTCCATGGTAGCGTCCTCTTCACCGATCGGAGGGTCAGGAATGTTACAGAGTGGTATCAGAGCTCAAGGTTACAACAATGGGCCTCTATGGGCCAAGAATGAGCAACTGACAGAGGTTGTATTTCCTTCTGCCCAGCAGAAGTGATTATTTGAATGACTGTAAAACTTCAAAGAAAATGGTATAAGTGTCGAACAGTCGGGCCATAAACGGGAAAGACTTCCGCCGTTGTGGAAGAGCTAAGTGGAAGGACTTCCGACATAGCGGAAGCATGCCCGACGAAACAGTTAGAAGAAAACCGTGAAAATTAATCTAAGTGTTTCCCATCGGAACAATTAGTGAAGTGGGCTTCCACCGTTGCGGAAGAGTTGGCGAAGTTGACTTCCGCTATAGCGGAAGCACTAAGCAAAAGCATGCTCGATGGGGCACAGTTGGAAAGAAAATCGGAAAAATTTTCTAAGCGATTTGGCGTCTGTCGAAAGGAATTAGTGTTTGGTGTGCTGCCCTTGCGGAAGCCAAAGGCACTAACCTTCCAAAGTGCAAAGACAGCCGACACCCGAAGTTAAAATTTCCCTAAGAAAAGAGCGGCCGTTGGAAGAAATAGTGGTTTGGTCTTCCGCCGTTGCGGAAACCAAAGACACTAACCGACCGATGTGAAAAGGCTGCTGACGCCGCGAAAGAAAGTTTGAAATTTTTCTAAGTAACGATTGGCTGTTGGAAGAGAAAGCAGTTCATGAGCTGCTGTTGCGGAATCCAAAAGCCCTAAGGCTTCCGATGATAAAAAAAAAACCTCCGACGGCGCAAGAAGTTTTAAAATTTTTTTCTAAGTAAAGGGAGGCCATTGGAAGGAGTTCGTCTTTGGTGTGCTGTTGTTGCGGAAGCCAAAGTAATTAGCTAGTCGATGAGGAAGACCTCCGATGCCGTAGAAAAGTTTAAAATTGTTCCAAGTAAATAGCCGCCAGTCGGAAGAGAAAGCATTTGTGAGCTGCCGTTGCGGAAGCAAGAGCATTATGGCTTCCGACTAGAAAGGCTTTCGACGCCGATTGGAAGGAGAAAGCATTTTGGGAGCCGCCGTTGCGGAAGAGAAAGCATTATGGCTTCCGACTAGAAAGGCTGTCGACACCGATAAGAAGGAGAAAGCGTTTCAGGAGCCGCCATTGCGGAAGTGAAAGCATTACGGCTTCCGACTAGAAAGGCTGCCGACGTCGATCGGAAGGAGAAAGCGTTTTGGGAGCCGCCATTGCGGAAGCGAAAGCATTATGGATTCCAACCAAAAAGGCTGCCGACGCCAATCGGAAAGAGAAAGCGTTTCGTGAGCCGCTGTTGCGGAAGAAATAGTGGAAGAGGAGCTGATTCTGCGGAGGAATTATAGGAATTGGGAGCTGATTCTGTGGGAGATATAGTTGAAATAAGATCCGATTCAGTAGTAAAATGGGATCCAATTCTACAAAGAGAAAATGTGGAGTTTTCAGTAGGATTTCTTAATGAATTTTGACCATTTTTCAGTGGTTTTTCCAGTGAATTTCAGGGCTGAAAATGAGAAATTAGCAGCAAAGATAGACATTCTTTGATGAAGAAAAGCTAGTGTTTGGAAAAACTTGTAATTTTATAATTCTCCAAGAGAAGGTAAGTAATACTAGTTTATATTAATGTTATGTATCTAACAGTTATGTTACTAACACGTTTGCAGAGTCATAGTCACTTTCCAGGGAAGTATTCCAGGTGGTGCAGTTTGACAAATAAGTGGTGGATCAGTTATGAGAACCCATGATGGGTATGATGCTCGGGATTCTCATGAGCAAGTAGAAGATGCCATGGGAGAAAATGTACATAATAGGAATGATGACATTGAGTCCAATGGAAGGAGATTCCAAGAGACACTGCCAGATGTTGCAGCCACCATGAGAAGCTTAATAAAAGCCCAGGAAGAATAGCACCAGTTGAATGCTGCCATATTGGAAAGCTTGACAGACTTGCAGAAAAAGATAGATTCTGGACGAGGAACATCAAGACCAGAAGGTAGTAAGAGCAACACTAGGAGAAGGAGAAGGACTTCCAGTGGATCGTCTCACTCCGAAGAATCCAGTGGAGATACTAGTTCACCTCCTTATCAAAGGAAAAGAAAGAGACACCATTGGGATCGTTCTCGAGATGAGTTTAAGAAAGCTAAACCTCCTACATTTGATGGTGAGATAAAGACGGGACAAGAAGCTGAGGCTTGGCTTCTTGGGATAAAGAAGTAATTTCAGGTGCAGGATTATTCAGGGAACATGAAGGAAAGAGTTGCCATATTCAATCTGAATGGAAGGGCATCCATTTGGTGGGAACACTTCAAGTAGGTAGAAAGGATCAGTGAAAGGAAACTGAAGTGGTAACAGTTCAAGAAGTATTTCAGGTAGAAATACCTCTCTGATAGGTACTATGATGACAAGATCAAGGAATTCCATGAGCTGAGATTGGGACAAAAAACCATGGATGAATATGCAAATAAATTTTTGGAGCTGTTGAGGTATGTCCGGTACATCAGAGATGAAAAAGTGAAAATCCAGCGTTTTCTGAGTGGATTACCTCAGTCTTACAAAGATAGAATTGAGTTTTATGAACCTAGAACTCTTGAAGAAGCAATAAGAAAAGATAAGTTTTGTTATGAGAAAAGTAAAGGAAAACCTGATTACCAGAAGGCATGGAAGGACAAGAAGAACAAAAAGTTGGACCAAAGAAAGAAAGGTTTCAAACCTTCTAGATTCAGGAATCAGCAGAAGCAACCATCCCAAGCTGCGAGTGATTTGGTTGGAGTGATAGGTGGAAAGCCTAAAGAGCCACATCCAAATAAAGGTCCACTCAAATGTTGGAAATGTGAAGGACCTCACTTCCCTAGAAATTGTCCACTCGAGAATGAGAGTGCAAGGCCAGCTTACAACGTTCAAGAAGCAGAAACAGTGGGTCAGGTAGCAAGGGCAGTTCCTAGAATTTATGCAACACTGGAGGAACGCCAAGCAGATCACCAGTCAACTGTGGTTGAAGTAAAAGGTAAGATTGTTGAGCAATCTGTTTCCATTTTGATTGACCCTGGTTCTACGCACAGTTACATTACCCCTAGAGTAATGGAGATTTGTGATTTTAAGAAGGTAAAGCATAGGAAGTCTTGGTTAGTTCAGCTAGCCACTGGAACTAAGAGAAAGGTCAGTGAAGTAGTAGAGAAATGTCCATTGGTCATGGATGGTTTGGTCACTTGTGTAGATCTAAATGTTCTACCACTTGGTTCCTATGATGTTCTCATTGGGATGGATTGGTTAGAAGCTCACAGGGTGAAGCTTGACTGTTACAATAAGACTTTCGAATGCATTAATGAAGAAGAGAACCTAGTAGTTGTGAAAGGAATTCCAAAGGTGATTTCAATATGGCAGGTTTCAGCAATGCAGTTAAAGAAGTTCTGTAGGAAGGGTTTCCAGTTGTATGCAGCTCATATTTTGGAGACATCAGGAGATGAAACTCCTAGGTTGGAGGACTATCAGGTGTTACAGGAATTCAGGGATGTGTTTCCTGATGAGATTCCAGGGCTTCCTCCAAAGAGGGACATTGATTTCACTATTGAACTTGTGCTAGGATCAGCACGAGTGTCCAAGGCACCCTACAGAATGAGTACACCGAAGATGCTAGAGTTGAAGATGCAACTGCAAGAGTTGTTGGAAAAGAAGTATATCCGACCGAGTGTATCTCCTTAGGGAGCACCCGTTCTATTTGTAAAGAAGAAAGATGGTACACTCAGGTTGTGTATTGATTACAGACAACTGCACAAGGTTACAGTGAAGAATAAATATCCTTTTCCTAGGATTGATGACCTCTTTGATAAAATGAGAGGAGCAAAGGTATTTTCCAAGATTGACTTGAGGTCTGGTTACCATCAGGTAAGAATCAAGGATGAAGACATTCATAAGACAGCCTTTAGGACAAGGTATGGGCATTATGAGTTTGTACTGGTACCATTTGGTCTCACAAATGCACCAACTACATTTATGTGCCTTATGAATAGTGTCTTCAGCAAATATTTGGACAAGTTTGTTCTTGTTTTCCTTGATGAAATTCTTGTTTATTCTAAGAATGAGGAAGAACACGAAGAGCATTTGAGATTGACATTGAAATTGCTTAGGGAGCATCAGTTGTATGCAAAACTAAGCAAGTGTGACTTCTATAGAGATAGAATTCAGTATTTGTGTCACATTATCTCAAAGGAGGGTATATCTGTGGATCCTGAGAAGATTGAAACCATTATGAATTGGCCTACTCCAATAAATGTGATAGATGTGAGATATTTTATGGGACTTGCTGGATACTATAGGAGATTCATTGAGGGATTCTCCAAAGTTGCACACGCCATCACTTCTTTGCAAAAGAATGGGATGAAGTTCGAATGGACATCGAGGTGTGAAGAAAGCTTCCAGTGGTTGAAGAATCTTCTCACCAGTACACCAATGTTGAAGATTGCAGATCCCAAGAAAGATTTTGTGGTGTGTACCGATGCATGCGGACAAGGGCTTGGAGGAGTCCTTATGCAGGACAACCACGTGATATGTTATTAGTCAAGAAAGCTGAAGGAGCATGAGAAGAACTATGCCACTCATGATCTAGAGCTTACAGCCATAGTACATGCTCTCAAGATGTGAAGGCAGTACTTGATGGGTAGGAGATTTGAGCTTAGAATAGATCACTGTGGACTAAAGTATCTATTTGATCAGCCTACTCCGAATGCTATGAAAACAATATGGCTGGAATTTTTATGTGAATTTGATTTTGAAATCAAGCACATAAAAGGGAAAGAGAACAGGGTAGTTGATGCACTCAGCAGGAAAATACAAGAAATGCATGTGGCATCTCTTAGTATTTGCCAATCAGATTTGAGGCAGCATATTGTTAATCAGGTTGCTGGAGATGAATTGTATGAACAGGGAAAAGACAAATTGCAGCAGCAAGGTCTTGAGAAGAGGTATGAAGGATATAAATTAGGAGAAGATGGACTTCTCACTTATAAAGGTAGAATTTATATTCCAGATGTAGCAGATCTGAGGAGAGTTGTTATGGATGAAATCCATCAAGCTCCGTATTCTGGTCACCCAGGATATCAGAAGACAATTACTACAGCTAGAAAGCAATATTTTTGGCCAGGAATGAAAAGGGATATGGCTGAGTACATTTCAAGGTGCATGAAATGTTAACAGGTAAAGGTTGAGCATCAACATCCAGCAGGTTTGTTGCAACCTCTGCTAATTCTGGAATGGAAATGGGAAGTTATTTCCATGGATTTCATTACAGGATTGCCGATGACTTGGAGACAGCATGATTCCATCATGGTTGTGGTAGACAAGTTCACTAAGGTAGCACATTTTATACTGGTTAAGTCTACGCATAAGACATATGATATTGCAAAGATCTTCATGAAGGAGATTTTCAAATTACATGGATTGCCAAAGGCAATAGTTTCTGACAGAGATGTCAAGTTCACTTCCAACTTTTGGAAGGGGTTGTTTGTAGATTTGGGTACAAACTTTAAACTTCAGCACTGCATACCATCCTCAGACATATGGGCAGATAGAGAGAGTGAATCAGGTGCTTGAAGATATGCTTTGCATATATGGGATGGACAAACCAACCAAGTGGGAAGATTACTTGCACTTGGTAGAGTTTGCTTACAACAATGGACAGCACGCATCCTTGGGGATGAGTCCGTATTAAGATTTGTATGGAAGAAGGTGTAGGACACCAGTGACTTGGGATAACCCAGTGAACAGAATTGTGCTTGGGCTAGAATTGCTCAAGGAGATGGAGCAAGAAGTTGTAAAGATTAGGCACACTTTGAAAGCAGCACATGACAGACAGAAAAGCTATGCAAATAAGCATAGGATGAATAGGGAGTTCAGTATTGGGGATCATGTTTACCTTAGAGTGAGGGAAAAGAAAAGTTCCTTGAAGCTTGGAATTTGTGCCAAGTTGTCACCTAGATATTGTGGGCCATTTGAAGTGCTTGAGATAATAGGGCCTGTTGCATATAGACTTGCATTGCCTGCTAATAATAGACCTCATAATGTTTTTCATGTTTCTTTGCTTAAGAAATATGTACATGATCCTAACCATGTGATAAATTGGGATGTGATTCAGGTGGAACCCAAGGGAGAATTCCAAATCGAGCCAATGTGCATCCTTGACAGGAAGGTCACAATGCTCTGGAACCGAGCCATAGGGCAGGTCAAGGTGCAGTGGGAGCATTACGGACCTGAAGAGGCTACATGGGAGCTGGAGGATGCCATGCGATTGGCACATCCATTTTTGTTCAATCCTGCGGAACACTGAGGCAGTACCAGTGTAGTATTTTGTTCAAATTTTGTAAGCACTAAGGATAGTGCTATTTAAGGGGGAGGGGAATGTAATACGTCGGTTTTAATCCCCGCTTGCATTAAAATAAATAGGATACATATGTTGTAAATAATCTTGGTGCGGAGCTCAAGGCCAAGGCCCCACCATGGATTTGGTCATGTTGTGTTTTTGTTTAGGAATGGTCACCGATGGTATATCGGGACATGCGGCATATATTTAATTATGGAATCATGTAAACACACTTTTTAATTAAACAACTCAACCCGCTATGTTCACAGCAACTAAATTGAGAAAGGGCATGATTCCATAGGATAAGGAGAAAAGGGGGAGGGGGATGTGGAACATTGAGTCACGAGGAAAAAGTATATGTGTCACCACCTCCCTTGGTTAATTTTCCTTTTGTTAGATGAGGCAGCAATTGGCTGGAAAGCAGACCACTACCACGCCACGCTTGCTCTCCTCTCCATGACATGGGAATTGTTTCTTCCCACTCCCTTGGATCTTGGCTGTTCGTCTTCCACATGCAGGATGGGGAATAAAAATTTTTTACCAACCATTGTGTGGGGTTCGCCTTCTCTCTCTCACACTGATTGTCGGATTCTTGTCCCAAAGTTCCTTTGCAGAGTTACATTCACCTATATTCTCTTTGACATCATCAGGTAATCCATCAAGGATTGAATCCATTTCCATTGAGTTACTTTTCTTGGATTTGTTTTGAGTTGGAGTCCTTATCTTCTTTGGTGGGAAGTAATCAGAGATCACTGAATTCCATACATCAAATCCCAATGCCATCAGATAAATTTTCATTCTTATACTCCAAAATATGTATTCTTCTTTTCCAAGTATTGGAGATCCATTTACTCTGTAAATCTCTTCTTGTTGATCCATAGTGGTTTTAATGGGATATTCCTTCCAGTGGTTAAACTGTAGTGAAGGAACCTGCTATGATACCAATTGTTGGTTTATTGGTCAATATTGAGGGGGGGGGGGGTGAATAAATATTGTTATCTTTTTACTATTTTAACCACTTTTTAAATCTATCATTAAAAACACACAACAACAAGAATACACAGAACACAATTTTAATGTGGAATCCCAATAGGGTAAACCACCAATGCATCATATTACTGCAAAATTGTTATTTATAAATAGATTTTCCTGCTACTATAGACAAGGATGGTATTACACCCTATTTACCAGCAACTACTAGAAGGAGGCTATGATCCCCTGGTTTATCAACTATTACTGAAGGGATGATACGAAACCCTATTTACTAGCTACTATTGGAAGGAGGCTACAACCCCTAGTTTATCAGCTGCTACTGAAAGGATGCTATGACACCCTATTTACCAGCTACCACTAGAAGGAGGATATGAACCCCTAGTTTATCAGCTACTACTGAAAGGATTCTATGACACCCTATTTACCAGCTACCTCTGGAAGGAGGCAACAACCTCCTACAGGCATGTTGCCTTCCCTAGCTCCACCCTACCACCCTAATATGTTTTAGTTAATATTCCCTCAATTTATGTCATTCCTCCTGGTCTCTTCTTTAGCTATGGATTCATGAATTCAGAACACCCAGACCACTTTTCTCTTTTGACTCTGTCAATATTATTAACAGAGACATCTTAATTCTTTACACATTCATACAATAAATACTCTTTACCTATTTCCTATCAATGCGTCGCTCCATATCTGCACTCCTTCATTTTGGATCATGACTGTTCACTTGCAGACACAACTATTCATAATTTTACCAATTCAACAGTCGTGTCATTTCAGCAATTATTTTCAGCAAAAGCATCGTTTCGTTCTTCCCACAACTAGGAATTCATTTCTGCATCCCTGTTTTTTCATTTTTTGGTGCTTCTGCAATGTCCATCTTCTTTTTGCAAAATCATCTTCCAGCTTTAATCAGAGCCGTTGATCCTATTTCTAAATCTCTTTGGACTGTCAATATAATGCATAGATTTCTTCCTCGAAATTGTATTTCCGAACCACAGTTTTCTCATCAACGATTCCCCACTGTTGATCTAATTTTGAGTCTCTCCGGTCTGTCGATCTGACATACAAATTTCTCCTTCAAAATCGTATTTCCGCACCATGGTTTCCTTATCAATGATTCCCCACTGTTGATCTTTGTTGGGTGTTTTCCTGTTTGTTGATTTGAGTTAATATGCGGATTGCGAAATGAGGGACTCAACTCTTCAAAACTTCGACTTTCTACTTTCCACAATTGTCTTTCCACAGCAACAATTCCACACCGTTGATCTCCTGCAGGCTCTTTCGTGACTGTCGATCTCTAGATTGCAGGATGCGGTATGTAACATTTCCTCAAATCGTATCACAACTTTCTGAAATCTCCTTTCCATAAGCTTCTTTCCGCAAGCTCCTTTCCACAAGCTTCTTTCCACAAGCTCCTTTTCACAAGCTTCTTTTCAAAAGCTTCTTTTCGCAAGCTTCTTTTTGCAATTTTTCTTCGCATTGTCAATATTTTGTAGAACTAATCTCAGCCGTCCAATCTTTATCTTTTGCAAGTTGTGGATTATGGGTTCATAGAATCTTTAAACATTGTTTCTGCAATTCCGTTTCCACATTTTTCTTCCACATCGTTGATCTCTTTTAGCGGAACTAATCCCAGTTGTTTGATATTTTGTGGGTTGTGGATTGCGGGTTCATAGAATCTTTAAATGTTATTTCCACAATTCCATTTCTGTGTTTTTCTTCCACACTGTTGATCTCTTTTAGTGGAAATAATCTCGACCGTCTAATCTTGATCTTTTGCAGAACTTTGGATTTCCTCCTGATTGTCAGAATTAATTCTTAACCATCAGATCTAGTGCGGAACTAATATAAGCCATCCGATCTTGATATTTTTGTGGAACTTCATCCTCCCACCTATCTTTTACGAAACCGATCCTCATCCATTGGATCTCATATGGGATACTTCCTAACCGTCAATTTCAAATCAAATGCGGATCTCACCATGAATTTGCAGATCTACATGATTTCCATTCGAAAATCCTCTGCGACTGTTTCCAACAGTTTTGAAGATTTATATTCACGAGGAATTTTATCATGCTGCTGATTATACAAAATTTATAAATTCTCTCGCAGATATAGTTTCTCTGAAGAATTTATAAACACTCTCGTAGATATAGTTTCTTCGATTGTTTACATATACTCTGTCTCCCATTCATTTCACTCTTCTACAGTTTCACTCTTCATTTTTCTAACCATCTTTGTCATTCATACTGCATCTCTACTTCCACTTGACCTCTATTATTAACCATTGTTTACATCATACTTTTGACAATGTTTTGGAAGTCTTCATATCAGTCATTCATGTTGTCTTATCATCCATGTCCATCTCATTCATTGTGTTTGTTATAAATGAAATTTTATGACATCATCATTGGGATACCATCATATTCCATGTCATCATATGTGTCATGCCACATCCTCAACTATGCCATGCCATGCCATCACTACCTTAGTATTTCACTAATTTTGCCCTGCCATCATCATTAGGACACCATCATATTCCATGTCATCATATGTGACATGACACATCCTCAACTATGCCATGCCATGCCATCACTGCCTTAGTCTTTCACTGAGTTTGTCCTGCCATCATATCCATTGGTTATTCCTTTGTCATTCGTGAACACCTTTGAAATCAATGAAAACTATATACTCAACAAGAATGTGGTAGAGTTTTATTATAAAGTGGAGAAATTGGCATAGTTTCAGCAAATAATGTGGTAAAGTTTCAGCAGAAAGTGGAGAAATTGACAGAGTTTTGGTAAACAACGTGGCATAGTTTCATCAGAAAGAGGGTAAATTGGTGGGGTTTCAGCAAATAATGTGGCAAATTTTCAACATAAAGTATAATTTCAATATCATCCTAGCCAAATGGATTTGACAGAAATCTGATATTTCCTTCACTGCTCCTTGTAGAGGGATGTTCAAGGACTATAGAGGGCTATATTGATTGTCTATAATTGAGCGACCCAATTGGATTGTTTTGTTGGTCCCCCATATTTAAATCTCTACATACATGTCATGTATGTACAAGCCTTGAAATCACAGCAATTCAGAGAATAAAAAGATTCGCAATTCAATCTCTAAGAATAAGAAGATTCACAAGCCTTCAAATCACAACAATTCAAAGAATAATTGGCTAGTTTTACTTTTGCAAGAAGTTAAATCCAATATACTATTGTAAGGAAAGATGTTCTGCAATTAAAACGCTCTGAAACAATATTTTCATTCAATAAACTCACACATTACTAGTAGCCTAAAAAACAAAGGAAGATAAACATTAATCAAACCAGGTGACAAAAGACAAGTGTAACAATGATCATTCTCGAATTCGATGACACAAAGCTGGAAATGAATTCACAAACTACACAGTCGATTGTTCAACGATGATATTCCTAATTAAACAGTTGTTTTAGAAACTCAATAGGATATGTAAATAAAAACTCAAAACACACTATTACAACAACTAAGAATGAGAAGTAAATAATGACTCAACAAACACACTGTCTTGGCAACTATGAATCTAATTGCAATCCCACACTAAAATAATAAAAAGAACTAAATAACTACCTAATCGGTAAAATCTGAGAGAAGGTGTTCCCTTTCCTTCTAACATATATTATTTCAAAAATTAGAAGGAAGTAATACACAATAGATTGGGAAAATTATGCCACTTTCATTGATAAAATAATTCAAGTACAAAACTTCTCCACCTGTGTTACAAGTATTATTTCTTCAGTAGTCCCTTCATGGACAACCCAATTTATTTAAATACTAAGGATGAGCGATTGAGATACTTCAAATTTGGATAGCCATTAGGATCGAAGATCCTCAGGCTATCAAATCAATATCCAATATAGAAACAATTACATCATATTATTACAATAGCAACAAAGACCGTTTCATAAGGATTTTTGGTTTAATAGGTCGAACTAATCCAATGCCTTATAAATATCAATGGGCCACATAGATGAATAGGTTGACCTGTCTTGCAACGACCCCGAGCTAGTGCCCAAAAGAAGTGGAATTGCACACCCATATATTTCCTTTCCCATGTGTATCGCCATGTTGAGACACCCAAATCCTTATATATTGATAGGATGATAAACATGAATCTTTGTGTATGAGAGGGTTGTTCTATCTAAATTTCTTGTAGCCTTTAATTGTCTTCATTAATTCACAGGTTATTTTTTTCAGGAAACAAAACCCATAAACACATATAAATTTAAGCATTAATTTGACAAAATAAATATGAGTTATACTTTCTCATTATCATGCTTTTGCTTAGAGAAAATACCATTTTGGTTGAATAATAAATGAACATAGGGAAAAAGGTCTATAGAAAAAGAAATAAAAAGGGTCATTTTTAGCACCCAACATTAGGGATATGCAATACTTATTATTTATATTGTTTACATTTCATTTTTTGTCAATGTTGTAGATTGTTGGGTGAATTTATATTACCACCATCAAATAATTTACCACACAGATGACGAGAGATATTCTTGATTAAGAAAGAAATTGGAATGGAGTATCAAGCTATTGATGCATGTCCTAATAATCATATTATATATTATGGAAAATATGCATAAGAAAACAAATTCCCATGATGTGAAATTTGTAGATATCGAACTGATCAAGTAACAAAAAGGTGCCTCGAAAAGTTCTTCATTATATTCCCATAATTCCATGTTTCCAACGACTATTTAGGTGCCAAAGTATAACACAGTTTATGGATCATCATGCAAAGAACAAAAGTGAAGATGATGTTCTTCGAATGCCTGTAGATGTTTTGCATTAAATAACATCGAAGAAAAATGGTCAATTTTTAAAGGTGAACCTCGTAATGTTAGACTTTCATTGGAATTTGATGCTTTCAATCCATTGGGAGCTTCATTCTACTTACTCAGTGTGGCATGTTTTCATCATAAACAATAACCTTCCTCCTTGGATGTCGATAACGAGAGAGAACACAATGTTGGCAATGATTATTCCAGGTATTTTTTTGAAAGTAATTATTATTTCATTTCTCTGTTTCATTGTTGCATGAGAACACCTTTTATATATTGGGACACAAAACTAAATAGCATTCTATGTCGAATCAATTAGGTAAGTACAAAGTTAAAGATATGCATGCATATATTGAGCCTCTTATCGATGATATATTGAAGTTATGGGTTGGAATCACTATTTATGACATCTCTAGACCAATAGGGAAGAAACAACTTCAGTTCCATGGAATTCTTGCATGGACAATTCATGACGCTCTCGAGTTAACACATTTTTTGTGTATGTAAATTTCTATTGCACTTTAAAATTATATGTTTTTAAGGTAAATATCATGTATTTTTTATTTAAATTAATAATCTTTTGATGCTATAACATTAATACATTTATCTTTCAGGCCTTCAAACAAAGGGAAAATTTGCATGTCCAATCTGTGGTTATAGGATAAAATCTCGTCATTCAAGAAGTTTATGAAAGGAGGTGTTTGATGAGTATAGGCACTTTGTACCTAAGAACTATAGGTATTGAACTACCAATAAAAAAATTCAATGGTAAAGAAGAGAATGGAAAAAACCATGAAGAATGACACCTTAGCTATGGAAGTTGGAATATAATAAAGATCGCCAAGGTATGCAAATTGTATATGTAGCATATAAATATGTAATATTATGAATGTTATATTTTTAGTGAATTTTCTCTACCATGGGTGTCATGAATTATTATTAATGTGTTTTTGTTTATGTTTAATGAATGTCGTTAACACATCAATGAGATTCCATGAGGAATGAAGCGTTATCCCATACAATTCAATAGTTTTCCTTATTATGAGAACCTACAAATATCTCATTTGTTCGATACAATGCATATCGTGAAGAATGTAACATAAATGACATGGCGAATCTTAGATGGAAGGACTGAAAAAGATAAAATTGGAAAAATTTGTAGTGACATTGCATAAGCTAATCATGCATTGAAAAGTGTAATTAATTCCAATGTTGGAGATGGGGACCGAAATATTAGTCTTCCAAAGCAGCAAAGCGATGTTATAAAAGAGGTAATTCAGAAAATAAGGTTTCCAATGGGGTTTTCATCGAACATACAAAATATCTTAATGAAAAAATGGGATTTTGGTGGTGTTAAAACACATGACTTGCATACATTCATTAAGGTAATTATTTACGTATATATTTTCCATTTAGTACATCTTTTTAGTAATTGTTGTCTCCTATTTGGAAATAAATAATGATTTGCTTTTTGTTAGAGTACGTTATACCTCTATCTCTCCCAGATAACTTTGAGGGCAACATAAAACAAGTTATATATGGTCTTGGTAAATACATGAGGTAAGTAACAATTTATATGCATGAAAATGTTTGTTCACTTTGTTGCATAACTTATTGACATATTGTGTTTTATAGCTTGGAACTTTATTATATATTCCTCGATCTTGTTGATCACTGTTATTTTCTTGCATCATTTGTAGGTGGCCTTCATCTAAATAAATCCATAAAGAATATATTAGGTATTGGAAGAGAGAAATTCCTCGTCTAATGTGAAATGAAAAATTACTTACCTCTAGCATTTTTCAATGCACAAGAACACTATTTCATACACCAAGTTGAGGATATTGAATTGTGTGGACCTGTACATAGAAGGTTAGTGTGGATGGTGGAAATGAATTTGAATTCATTGAAGGTGTTAGCACTGGAATTGAGCCAAAGGTTGCGGAAGGATCGTTCCCAAGTAACAACAGAACCACTTTCGAAGAGAGAACTGGCCTTCTGTTCTTCCAAGAGGGATCTCTCACCAAATGTTAACAATGCTAGATATATACAAGTGGAACTATAAATTGTTTGTAAAATTAGTTGAAACAAAACATAAAACCATTGGGTGATGGAGTCAAGAAATGCAACAGAAATGAACATAACTTATACAGGCGATTTCAACAGAGAGGCAAGATAGCAATTCGATCATAGTCAATTTATAATTGTCTGGTGGAAAAGAAGAACATGAACAGACCATCAACATAGAGCATTGGGAAATTAATTCTGTATTAACTTTAGAAGAAAACTTTGGTGAATACCTGAAACAATAGACGGAGCATAGCAAGTATGAATTCCAAACTGTTATACACTAAGTTTTAGATATGAGAGAAAACATAATGGGAGAGATAAAATGGAAAAAAAAAACATTCACATAATAAATAAAGAAACATACTACAAGTACGAACAACACATGAATCCCTATATAAAACATCAACCTCGACTCTGCAACTTTATTAAAATGCTCTTGAAAACATACACTACAAAATTACATCGGTTTTCAACCTTTTCTCCTTCTTCAGGAGGTATATTTATAGCATTTTTGGACTTCCTAAACTGACATTCAGGAATCAAAATTTGTTACAAATTGGAGAACATCTTCTAACAAACTTCAGACATGGCCTACACACCATGATTCACATCATACAAAAATAAAATGCGGACTACTAGAAAAATAGGCTTAAAATACCCTCCGACATATCCAAGATGGTGATAGCTGTGCAAAATATGAAATAGTTTTTTGTAATTGACCATGTTACCAACAAAACCCATGTCTTTGTTTTCCTCTAATTCAGCTCCGCCTCCTCAATATCTGATTTTGAAATTGATGACTCAGATAGTAAACCTGTAAATTTCTGGAAAAATACCCTGTGAAGATATTTTAAATTCTCCCAACCTATGATACCTGTGTAAAATATGAAGGAGGTTTTTCTATATAGGAATGTTATGAAGAAAAAAATCTCTCAGTTTCCTGAAATTCAACTCCATTTGGTTGAAAAAATTCTTTGAATGTGATGTCCGAAACAGTCCTTTGGAAAACCTAAAACATCGCCTATAGAAATCACTTTGTTTCTCCTAACCCATAAGACCTGGGTAAAACCTGAGAGCGATTTATGAACATGATCCTGTTCTTAAGAGAAACCTCATTCAATTTTGGAAAATTCTTTTTGGTTTCCTGAAAACAATTGATTGAAATAATTGACTAAAACAGTCATTTAAAAATATGGAAATTTTCTCTCTGAAGCTGACTTTGATTCTCTCAATCCACAGCACCTAGGTAAAAACTAAGAGAGGTTATTGTAGATAGTAGTGTTAGGAAGAAAAACAATTCTCAGTTTCTGAAAAATCATCTTGGTTTGGCAGGGATAATTGATTTAAAATAATGACCAAAACATCCATTTTCATAAAAAAACAACCATGCTCTACTGCTTTAATTCAGATACTGTGTTTGTGTGGATGTTCTTAATGCTAAATCCTTCATTTGTAGATTTAACTTTATGGAATTTCCACACCATTCTATACTGTAGTGTAAGCTTCATTGGCTTAACCACTTACAGTATAAAATTCCTTTCCATCCATGCAATTTTAAACAGCAATACTTCTCCCAAGCGAAAACATTTTTACACTATTGATTTGTTGGGCAAGTTGATGCTGGAACAACACGTGTTTTAACTTGATCCCAATACAAAATTTTGCTGACTGAAAAGTTGACTTACCTCATGCAAGTTCACAATGCAAAATGAACGTACACTATGGATTGGGATTTTGGTAAAAACTCAAGCCGTCAAAACATTTTTCCCATACCCAATTTCGTGAATTGTAAAACTTCATTTCTCCTTGCTAGTTGACAATGCGAAATTTGTTTCATCCATGGATTTTCCTCACCTGCCAATTTGGCCATCAAAACCTATCTACCCTTTAACATCATTTCACAAATTGAAAAATTCAATTGCTCCGTGCAACTTCACAATGCAGAATTTCTTTTGGTCATTGGATGTGACTAAGTTTGATATGAGCCATTGATCTATGTTTAATTTTGCTACAAAAGTGGCAGGTTGGTGTGCGAGCCCAATTTGACTTTTTGCCAAGAAACAAAGGGACATCATAATTTCTTGAGCACTTGGGCTTTGCCTAAAATACCTCTTGGTAAAATATCCCATTTACTTTTTCCATAAAATATCCAAATTCTTTTTGAATTTATAAAAATAAATTTATTTTATTTTTATAAAACATAACCTTTAGCCTCCTTTTACAAAATATATTTCATGAATTTTTTTAAACATTATTCATAATGAATAATTTGTCTCTATAACCAAAATCCTTTAACTTTTTCTTGCGCCACCTTAGAATTTTTATAAATTGTTTTAATGAGGAATGTTTGAAAACCATTTGATCCTCAAGAGAAACTCAGAATTTTTAGGCAATGAGGCTTACTGTGGTAAAACTAAAATGGTGCTAATAGCTGGCTCCACGAGGGATGCTATCCTCCCAGTGAGGTAGCAAAGAACCCTCGTAGACCAAGTGCCAAATCCATTGGGCTGCTCCCAATTTTCTCTAAAATCCTCAACCTGTTCTGAATTGACCCACCAACTGAAACCATTCTACAAACAAATCTCACTCTTTCAACCTATCACCTATCACCTGTCCACATTCTGAAAACTAAAGACAACTGTAACTTCACATTTGAACTTTAAAACTGAAACTGAAATTAAAACTGAAACTGAAAACAAACTGAAAGCTGCTGAATGGAATGCTCGCCCTGTCGAGCTTATTGATCTTTACTTACCTACCTTACTTACTAAGCATCAACATTCAATCAAGTAACTTCTGACTTCCAATGAAGCCACTCAAGCAAATGATCCCATAAACCAACTTTTTCTTCATGCTTGATAAAAAACAGAACTGAAGGACCTAATGGCACAAAGTTATAATAACAAAATTGATCTTTACAGTAGAGATATAACTAGCCATTACCATTGCCAAGATCCTCCATGTACTCTGCCATTGGATCATAAAAAACATGACATCCTTCAAAAAATTATGTCATTTGCTTACCATGAGAAGGCTGTCCAATTGTAAATTCCCTTGCATACTGTCAAACTGATCTTCAAAAGAACTGTGCAAGGAAAACATGTGACAATTTCCAGGTAAGAAATCCACAACTTCATCTAAAATTTCTGATTTTAAAACTTCATATTCTTTATATGCTTCAACAGAAACATCATTCATTTCTTCAATCGGATCGAGCAAATAGATTTCTTCTTGACAAAAAATTTCTGAATTTGAAAAACAAAAAGTAACATCCATTTGAGAACCCCCATCTTCTTCTTCGTTATTCAACTCTTCATTGCATACTGCTGGTTTTTCTAAAGGATGGGATTGATTGCACAACTGTCCTTCTCGCTCATCATCCATTCTAAGGAAATTTATACATTCATCCACAATATGAAATTTCTGTTTTTGATCGGAAACTTTAAGTCTCTTTTTTAACCACTGAAATGATGGAAAACACAACGGCAAACAATCACTTTCAACATGTTTAGTTTCCACTCTGTTTTCAAACTTTTGATCTTGGATTGCAATGAAATTTTCTTCACTAATAGAAATTGTGGTAGGCTGATTGCATTCTTCAGAAAACAAATCAGTACACCTATCTCCTTTCAAATCTCTAGGCTGATCATCTTCTTCAAGCAAAGAGAGCTTTATATATTCATGTAAATATTTAGGTGAAATTTGAATTTGATCAACATGCAGCAGTCTTCCTTCAACCATTATTTCAAAATATGATTTCTCTTTACTTGCATTTTGAGAAAATGAACATGTGGAGGGACTACAAGACTAATATTTTTCAGAATCATCATCTTTTGTGTAATCAATCACACAAGCATTGTAACTTTCAAGAGATTGTTGTTGCTAAAAGGAAATTTCTGATTGGGAAGGGGAGGCCTCTTCTTGTAACAAAAGTTCATAAGTTGAATAATATGAGGATGGATTTGATTGATAGTCCCAACCTCTCTCTTGGTCACACAAAAAATGACAAGAATGCTGCAAATCATCATCAATTTCAGGAAGAGAGATATCACTAGTACAAAATGAAGAATTAGCTACGAAGTGACTAAAAATTCTAGTCACCACAGGTTTTTCAAGTGATTTACTACTAAATATGAACAATTTTGATTGACCCAACTATAAACGACTTAAATTAACGACTAATTTAGTCACTATTTAACAAATATGACTAGATAATAAGTGATAGAGTTAAAAATGACTAACATAAATGACTAATTTAGTCACGACATAAAAAATGACTAGCTAGAAGAATATGAGTTAGTCATTTTTAATTGTGTCCTGGAAAATTGCAAATTTGACAATGAAGTGTAAATCTTGTAAATTGTCTGCCTTCTATTAGTAATATTGGTGCCATGCACCTCTATCTTTAGGGATCCAACAAAGCAATTGCACGAATTTTCTCTTGACCATCTGTATCCCTGTTGCACCATTGAAGCAAACCCGGTTAAGCACATGCCAAAGGAAAATTAGGTTTTTAAGTCAATTATGAATTAGGTAATAGAACGAGTACCATATCGATACCTAGCTAGAAGCATCATAGCTAGTTGTTGATCCTTCGACAATGTAAGAGTCCTTGCAAGTCCCATATGTCTGAAGTGCTTTTCTAACTTCAATATAACTTTTTTCATGATTTGAGACCATCGAACATCTAGCTGCACCAATCGACGTTGCTTCACCATGATGAGTTCCTTTAAAGTATCCCTACTAGCAAGAATGAAATTCACAACTGCATTTTGTAGTAATGTATCCAAGTAGTCCTTTCTATCGACGTCCTTCTTCTTTTTAAGCCTTGAAAACAAATGATCACCCAGTGACCCAAGGGTATGTTTGAAGTAGATGATATTTTCCATGAACTAATCCTTACAATAAAAATCAATCAATTCTTTTGGCCACATCAGCATTTGCCACCCGCCTGTTACGTTAGGTAGGAGCCAAGGGGCTCAGTTCAATATCCACCAATTTGTTATTTGTAATGTATTGTTGAAACCAAGGGTCCATCTCTTTAGTCCTAGATTTGGAACCCCATGATTCCTTAAGTAGTGGTGGTAAATTTGAGGTCCCCCGCTAGAATTTCGAGGGAAGAACAACCAAGGACTAGACCACACCTTTCAATAGCCTCCCAGAAGTCCAATTGATCAACATAAATCCCACAATAGTTAATAATGTGTAGGGGTATATCCAAAACCCTACAAAAACATTTCAATAAGATACCCCCACAAATATGAAATGGATTAAGTCTAATACGAGCAAAGTTCTAAGCAAAAAGGACTCCTAAAAGGCATGTAGCATCAACCAAACAACAATCCCATGTGGGGAGAATAATCCAGAGAAAATCCCTTGCTTTCAAACCAGAGGCCATCATTTCCTAAAATAATAGGACATCCAGACAAACCAAATGTAATGACCTCTTGAGGGACGCAATCTTCAGGGTACCCCCCCGCCCCTCTAACATTTAAGGACAATATCATTATTAGGTAACAACCTTTATGGCTGAATCTACTCTAAAAGGTCCAAAAACATATAATAGTGCATCCTATGAATCCAAAATATCATTAACAATTTCCTTGACTGTTGTCGACTCGTTTCCCCACATTGGCTGATCTAAGTGAACTTTCCTCCTTCTCTTGCCATTGTTCTTCCTGATGGTTAAATTTAGATTTCTGGAGACTAATGGGTCTAGGTCAGTATCCAACTTGGAGAAAACCAAGATAGGATCCTACAAGAAACTCCCCTAGGAAAATGGGAGGGAAGAATCAAATCATTGCAGCCCGGTGACTTATCAACCAACCCATAAGCCGATATTGAGGCTACACCATCACTTAAAACCTTGGATTTCGAAGACAACACTGAGTTTTCCTTCTGTAAAATTAGCACTGACCTCAACAACTTGAGTATTTTATTTTAGACAAGAGACCAAAATCTCATCCTTATTAGAAAGATCCCCGAGGGGAAAAGTTGGAAAAGTTGGAATTGAAAAATGAGTTAATTTTGTCCCTTTATCTTTATGAACGAAGATGACTTATTTTTAAAATATTCTAAAAGTGTTTGAATAGGGATTTTATGCCTTTAATAAATGGATTCAAATTGTCCATTTACTATTTTTAATAATGTAAAGTGTTATACATTTTTTTCACTTTATTGAAAACACATTGTTATTCCAAAGTAACTAGAAACTCAATCCAAAATTACATAATTTTAAATAATGAAAATAATTATAATTAAAAAAAACCATTGTTATATAAAAGGTAGAAGCCAAAATTAATGAAAAGTACACTCATAAAGACTTAAACACAATGAAGCATGTTGATATTACTTTCAATTTTTCTTGAAAATCTGAAAGTAACATTTTCTTTTATCTTCATAACTAAGAAAAAATGGGTTAAAAAAATGGAAAAATGCTAATGATGTGAGGGTATTAAGAAAGCATATAATAATAATTCTATACTCTTCATAGAGGTGGAGATAAGTCCTCATATAGGCCAAGGACAAAATACTTGAAATTAAATAGAAAAAGTACATGATTTGGGATTCTGGCCATCACAACAATGGCATGTAATAAATTGTTTTAGAGCACTAAGCTAACTCTCACTTCCACCTTCACCATTCAAGTTGCCACCATTAAAACTAAAAGATCAGACACGAAGGCCATATGTGAATATCATAGATACTATATATTCATAACCGAATGGAGGAATTGACTAATAGTCTGCATCTCATGAATCGTTAAGGAATTCAGTCAGACTCCCAAACCTACGATTGTCTAATGCAGAGATACCTTAACATGAAATATGTGAAATGGGTTAAAATAGTCCACACCCAGATGATTGACACAGGGTTTAATATGGAAGTGTCTTTGAATAACAAATTTATTTCCATGTATGTCAAATTCGACAACCTAGAGGATGCTCACTGGGTTTTTGATGAAATAATGGAACAAAACGTGGTTTCATGGACTACAGTGATTGGAGCTTATACAGGACATTGGCTCTGTGAGGATGTCTTGAACTGCTTTACCAAATGTAGTGAATAGGAATTCAGTTGTATCAGTTAATCTTTGCCACTGTTCTCCCAGTGATCACTAACTTAAGAGCTCTTCAGCAGGGGAAGGAGGTGCATGGAGAGAGAAATTGGAGTGGGTTTTAACAAAATGTATTTGTGGGAAGTGTGCTTGTTTATATTTATGTTAAATGTAGGAGCATGGAGGATGCACAATAAGTGTTTGAAAAAATTATTGAACAACATGCGGTTACTTGGACTGCAATAATGGCAGGATATGTACAAATTGAACATTTGGGAGAAGCCTTGAAGCTCTTCAGTGAAATGCTAGTTTTGGGGATGAGACTTGATTAGGAATATTCACCGCTATTCTTCCAGCTTGTGCCAAATCAGTAGCTTTGCAAACAGGTATGTATGTCCATCAAGAACAATTAAAAATGGTGTATTAGGATATCTTATATTCTAGTTTCCAAATTCTACAGAACTTAATAGATCATGAGAAGCAAACTGTACAAGATTCTCTAGTGCAATGAATCCTCTTTATTGATGCAGAGTTTGTGTAACATGCTACAAAAGTGTCAAAGTGATGAGGTTGGAGCCACTCTAAAATATCCTGAAATAATTAACAATTAAGAATTAAAATTGAGCTCACAAATAATATCAACTTGAGTAACACTCACATTTACTCAAATTTATGAAGGAAAATCTAGTGCTAACACCACGTTTAAGGGATTTATCAGGTCATACAGAGCTTTCACCAACATACCCGTGTTTCTTTACCCTTTGCAATGAATCTTGAGGTTTCTCCATGCAAACTTCTATCTTAATATCCCCATTTAAAGAAACAGTCTTAATTTTTATTTGATGAACTTTCCAACTGAATTGAGCTGCAATTACTCACAACATTTTAATTGTGACTAGTTTGACCATGGATGTAAAAGAAATGTTCCCAGGATCAACAACATTTGACAAGATAGGCATAATGTATGAAGACAACCGATTGGATTTTGATGTCAATAAAAGATGAAATACACACTATTTAAGCAAGATCATATGTTTAGATAGAATGATTAATGATTAGGCAAAAAGGAATTAGACGTGACTCTTTCTGTAAGAGCTCTGAATTCTAGGGGTAAATTCGTTGAGAAGATAAATATGTTGTTTTTTAAATTTCCTAGAGATATAAAGTGATTATATATATTTTGGTTGTATTATATAAATAAAACAATAAAGTTAAAAGACAAAACAAAACAAAACTAACAAAGGAAGTCATTCTTCCCAACAACCTCCATAAACCTTCTTTGTTATAAGCAAAAACTTCTTTTGCATCAAAGACTACCATTAGCTACTGATCATATCGTTCCATCCTATCATCATTAAGAGCCAACTTCTCTTTTGTTTTTTGGGGTCCGTCTTGTTGATGTGTTGATTGAGGCTACTGGGTCCGACCATTTACCCATTCCTAACTGGATTGAAAAAGAGTAAACCTGCATGAAAGTTGGCTCCATTTTCAAGCACTATCTCGGGTACTGTTAACTTCCCCTCCATTCTTGTCACTGTCACCTGCAATCCACAAGTTGAATGTTGCGATAGAAAACCAAGCCTTTTCACTCCTTTCCTTTGATCGGGGGTGTAGAGTCGAAAAGTATAGTCATCCTGGGAGTGTTGTAAACAGGGAGAATAAGAAAGAGCAAGGGGAGGGGAAAGGGAGAGAGGGGGGAAATGGCGATCCCGCTGATGAACAGAAAGATTGTGAAGAAGCACATGAAGAATTTCTAGAGGCCTTAGAGCGATCATCGCATCACTGTCAAGGTACTTAGTATTCATTCTTCTCTCTACTTATTTAGCTTATCTCCACAACATCATCATGTAAAAGGGGGTAAACAAGGTTCTTGGTTATTTTTTTTGGATTCATTCGGTTCTCTTGGAGAAGAACAAACACTCCAAACCCAACACTACGATGGATCTGTTCATGCCCCTTCGATCTGAAATAATATTCCTTTTTCACATTTTTGTTGTCAATCTGGGTTGGGATTGTGAGTAGAACCCTTATTTATTTATTTATTCCATTTGAAAATATATCAAAAAATATAGAGCGAGGGGATACACCAGATATGGTATAATTTCATTAGCTTAGGTACATGGTTTGAGTGGAAGGGTAGCTCTTCTATCAAAATCAACCAAGACTTGCACACTGGACGCATTCCTTTTGCAACTTACGCAATTCAGACGAGACAGACCATGGTGTGAATGGAACCCTGAAATGCCTATTATTTCTTGATGGGGCATAATCTTTGTATGAACCAAATGCCTCCAGCGAGTTACAAAAAGTAGGAAATAAGTTGATCTGTAAAAACCTAATGCAGGAATTTATGAAAAACCTGAAGCAAATAAATTAGTTCTATAAAGTAGTGACCATTATGAATTCAGTGACAGTTGAATGAACATAGTAGAAAACTTGAATGAATATGGTTCTAAACCACTTTAGAACTTATTTGCCTGTGCGAAGTGACCCAAACTCAAAAAAAATGTTCAGTTGGGTATTCCTTCTCATAGCGATTGTAATCATAGTACAATCTTCCCCCCTTGGCAATATCCTTTATCGCAACAAGGAGAACCCTAGACTCACCATCGACATTGTATCTAACACAGTTCAAGTTCTGCTTCTTTTTCTATTTCATGTATTCAAATATGGTCATCAATATAAGCATAGAAGAAAAAAATCATATTTTGATAGAAGATGATAAGAAGCCTAAAACTTTTATGTGAAAAAAACAGAAAAAGACCAGCACACTAAAAGTTAACTTGCATTCCTTGTACTTTGATCAAAATAAAATATTCAAAGTAACATGAGTCAAATATTCCATGAAATAGTTTATCACTTATGTTGTGTGGTTGTTTATCCCATTGATAATACATGCTATGTTTCCACGTTTATCAGAACAATTGACAAGATCCTTCGACAAGTCTCTTGTGGAAAGAAAAGTCATCATATAGTCCCCATCATATTTTTGTCTCTTACACAAATAATCAACATCCTCTGTATACTATGTGATAATGGTGAGGTCCTTTATATTGTTATTTTCCTCCATTGTGAAACTATGTAAGACAAAATATAGCTTCTCAGATTAATGAAATCCTATGATCGCAAGTGTACTACAACATACATTTTAGACTAGCATGGAAAGGGAAGGAATTAGGAAATATTCCATACCCCTCACGAGGGTCGTGAACAACAAACAATGGAGGCCACTCTTCCCTTCTACACATTGCTTTAAAGAGTTCAAGGGCAGCCCTATCTTTCCTTGATTCCACAGGTATACAGAATTTATAAAATGAATTAGCAACTCTACAGCTAAAATAGGTTTACATGTTATTTAATATATGAGGGACAACAAATTGGTTTGTACCATATATGGGAAACCCATTTATGATATTTCCCTGTATTCTATTTTTACCTATGTTTATTATCCCTAATAAAAAGGATTCAATGTAATATATCTATGTTTAGAGACAACTATAGTTTATATGTGTTTGATGGTCTTGATGCCATTGAGAATACAGAGATTGGATTTGCCAATGAGACTCTACTTGCATCCCATCCTTTTCCATCATAGCCTTGTTAACCGATCCTAGAGCCATGCCATTCCTATAGGCCAATTCATCACTGAACTCCACTCGAACAGAGGTAAGTGTTGTAGCAAGAGATCCCATCTGCTCCAATCTTCTACCTAGATCTTGGGTTGGTACAAATGGCAGCAACCTTCACTTCTTTTTAGTGAGAATCAAGCTTGCAGTATGTCTCTTGGTTTTCCTGAATTCTAAATCCAGACGAAAAAAATGTTATGAATACAAACAATTGATAGTTAAGATTCTCAGGTAAAACATTTCAGTAATGGGAAGATAAACATTCAATTCAACATGTACATTTTCTAGGTTGAAAAATGAATATCAAAGGGAATCACAGGAAGCCATGATATTTGGGGAATTCAAGCCCTAATTAAATCTCATCCTTAACTCCGATTGAATAAAACCCTTGACTAAATCTGTCTTGGCAAATGTAAGAATGAATGAAGAATGTGAAATATGTATTAAACCAAAATGAACCCAAATGAGCTTTACCATTACATGACATATCAATCACAGAATTTATTTGAATGCGAAAAAAGTCAATGATTTTAGTCTGCACCAAAGGAAATCCTGTAAATTGCAAACAAAACTGATAGTCAGTCGCACTATCATGGTAAATCCTCCAAATTTAAAAATAAAAATAAAAATAAAAATCCCAAAAATGGATCTGAAAGGATTGCCAATTCAGACCTTTCACTCTATCCTTGTGGGAACAACTGTCACAAAACCACTCCCCCACGGGAATTTTGAAAACAACAGGGCAAAGGAAATACATGTGATATCCCTTCTCACACTTATCACACAACAATCTTTCCATAATATTGTTGACAAGTTGTGTTATCCTTTCCAAATGCTCCTGTAAATTAATATCGTTCAATGCTTTGTAATGAAGAATGTTGTTCATTACTTTGTAATGTAGTTAAAGTGTAACTTGGCGAGAATGCAAAGACAATGTGGTGCATGGGGGGCATGGATGTTGCAAACTTTATGTCCAATTGTGTTTCTTGCACATAAACACAAATTCCATATAATGTTGCATTACTTACAACCTTAGTGCCTAGGCATAGACTATTGTGCCTCAGCCATGGGGATTTGAACTGGGTGTGGAACTTGCCAAATGGCCAAAAACATTCACAACTGGTTTAGCTAACCTTGGTATGCCCCAATCCTGTGGTTTTTGGGGAAATGGTTCTCCAGGCACTCCCACTCTCATTCCCTCTTTTGCTCCAATACAATGCTCTTGCAACCTTGATTCTTCCTTTTAAAATTTCAAGCCATCGTTGGAGTTGAAGATATTGGCTTATTAGACTAATATTTGTCGAGATATATCTCTACATTGAAAATTGTAGATATATCTCTACATTGAAAATTGTAGTCATGTCTTTTTAGGAGTAATGAAGGTACTCACACCATCATTTCTCTGATCATCGTACATCACTGTGTCCTAGAATGTCTGAAAAATGTGTAATAGCTAGGAAATGAAATACTAAAAGAAACGTACTTACAACTTTGGCATTTCCTATAAGGTATCTTTTTCTAAAAGCTCATGAGTTTCCTTTAAAATAGCAGTCAATCCTTTCAAATGTAGTTGGAGGTTGGAGTCTGTACTGATGATCAATTTGTGGACTTACTTGCAAAAAAATATGCATACGAGATTTCTAATTTTCATGGATAGGATTGGTTTGGCCCTTGGAAAAGATAAATTGCTCTTTGGTTCACTGATGAAGACTTCACACATCACAATGGAGAACATGAGAATTACAATTTGCAATGAAATTTCTTCTTGTAGAATATGGTGTGGAATAGAGGTTTTATGCACATGGAAGTGGCTAGGAGGCAATGCAGTGCAGTATCTCTTGCCATTCTGATGTGAATGTGCAAAAAGATACCAAAGTTATCCTCAACAAATTATAGTGAACTCTATCATTAATATATTGTTTGTAGGGGCATTAAAAGGTATCACTTTGGGTAAATCCTACCCTCTAAATTGCTAGCTTATCTTTGATAATGAAGTGGATAAGATTGAGGAACCATTCTTACGGGCTTTGGTGATGTTACTTGCAGTGCTATTAAATGATAATAGTGTTTTGAAAAAGGAAGATACTTCCCACTTACTACATTATTTCCTAAAAAAGGAGTTTCAAAATGCATCTATTGTCAATAGATTTACAAAGATTATACCACATATTTTCCAAATCCTTGTTCTAATGGTGCGGAAGAGAATTGGGAACTCAAAGGAAATCAATCAAGACTTTTCTTTGGCTGAAGTGAATACAAGAAACATGCAAGAGGGCACATGCTAGTGGCTGCAAAGAGATCTTTCTGGACCACCCTTAATATTATGTCAAATGGAGCAAGAAGGTGAATGGAAAATTTTATTGACAAATCATTGTTAATTTGATTGGCTACTTGTATGAAATTCAGGAGATTTTCTATCAGTTATTTTATCATGTTAAGGGTAATATATTTCTTGTTTTCCTAGAAATTAGACATTTCCAACATAATATTTTGCTCTTGTATGTTGCATATGTAGAAGAATGGGTTCATGTGGCAGTGTCCTGTTTTCCTTTGAGTTCAGTTGGTAGGATGGAAACCTCAAGGATGACGTCTGTAGATGACACAAGTACACAATAAAGAGAACTACTCTTGGCCTCCTTGGATACATTGTCAAGTAGAGATATAAGATGGGAACAAGCCAAAGAACTGAGTCTGGCTCAATTAATGGCAGTTAATATTGGGTATTGTCGGAAAGAATTTGGGGAAAATGAATGGGTTTTTTTACTTGCTCAACTACGCAAATGGCTAGAGTCAGTAGTTGGCCACATGGAGGAATTGGCAGAGGGCATTCATGATGTTTTGAAGAATATCAATGTTTCTACAAGAAAAGAAGTTGATATTACAATAGAGTTAATAGAAAATGAAGTTAATAGGTCTAGGGATTGTCCAATGGATATGGCAGAAACAACTGTTTTCATTTTTTGGCTTGAGGCCATGACCGCGGGTATGTCTGGCATGGTAGATGATAATTCTACAATGATATTTGACGAAAATTCAAGTAGTTCGTTAGAAGTTTCCAATGGTTTTATTTACATGGCGCGAATGATGATGAAGGGTTACAAAAATCTTGGGGGAGTCACGCTTGAGAAGTCTAAGTTGGATACATCATAGCATTTTAATACCTTTACGCCTCGGGTACATGGTGTGAACTATCTATTACTACTATAATTTAAATTTTTGGTAAAGGGCCCTTTGTTAATCCCGCTTAGATGCAATGACCCCGATGGGTATTTTCTATTACAATCACTAAGGATTTGCACCTAGCGTCGTACATTGAGATTCATTACCTAAAATGAATTGTTTAGGTTCAATTAGCCATAAGATATCACAAAATAGAACAACAATTATCTGCATCAAGACAACAACATGTTCTTGAGGAATTAAATCCAGGTCTCTGTGAAGGAAACTAGCTTGATTTACCACTTGAGCATAACCCACTTGACATTGTTAACAATCTCAACTAATTCCCAGTGATTCAAGAATCAAATTTTAATGCGAACAATAGGTTATTTGGTCTGATTTTCTTGTAGGAAGATCTAGATGACATTGTTCCCTTGGTGAAGTTGCAATAGTGAGATCAGTTTGGCACCCTAAAATTTACGGTCCAATTTTTTTAGGGAAATGATTCAAAGAATTACACCCCATGGAGCTGCACAATATAGACCAGTATTCCTCTGGATTTATGTTGAAATTGTGCAAGAGCTGGTCCCATCCTCATTCCTTTGAAACTCATACCATTCAAGTGGGCCAGACACCAGCTAGATTCTATTTTGTTTTTTGTTTATGCTCGAGCCTTGATTTTGGAAACAATGAAATTTGGAAAAACATTGCCAGTGCAAAAAAATATGAAAAAACCCATGATTAAGTTTGAGACAGCAGTAGCAAGGATGGAGGCATTGCAGCTTGAGGTGTCCTTTCTTTCTAAATTTAGAATAGATAATTACGAAGGACAAAGACGACAACTCAAAAAATAAATGATGACTAATATTACAAAAGTGGATACTCATATAATGTTGTTTGAGCAAGATTTAACAAACTACTTCGCTGAATGATGTGCTCCATGATGTAATCAACTTGGACCTGGAGGTTTGCTCATAATAGTTTTCCTTTGAGGTGCATAATTTGTGATGCCATTCTTGTGACATTTTCCTACTGGCTGCTCTAAAACATTGTGAACCATCCTCTTTCTTCCAACAATAATTCCTTTCTTATGTGCTGATGTAACAGATACATTGGGAAGGAATTGTTGTTTGATTTCTACCTCCTGAGAATTGCATACTTTGCAAGTCTTCTATTCCCCTCCTCCTTAGGATTTTCCATCTCCCTGTCTAGCATCTTATACTATGCAAGCTTGTCCTGATTTGAGCCAAGATGTGTTTTTCTTTCAAGGAACATAAATCTCTTCCATCTCCCTTCATTTCCCCCTCCTATAATAGTCACACATCCCCAATTTCAATGCTTTTTTTTAACCCCAAGGGTAGTCCTCTTTTATGTCCCAAAACTTCTTCCATCTTTTGCACTGAAGCCCCATGTATTCTTCATTCTCTGCAATGTTTCCTTGATGATTTGGTGCAGTAATCTGTTGTTGTTCACATCTACCACTCTTTGTCTATATAAGAATATCCTCCGTATTCAAGTGGGTGTAGATTTGTTTCTATCAACAATATTTCACATTATGTGTAGTTTTTAATTGCAAAACTAATCTCATTGATTGTTTTTCACTTTTTTTATCATATCGCATTTATTTTTTCAATTTCTTAGGCTCCACTTTTCATATTATTCCTATGTGCGTCCGAAGATGACTAGTGGTGTGCCTTCACTCATTGTGCCCTCTGTTACCTTCCATTTTTCATGGGTGGCCATTTGTGATCTTCATCACAATGGGGTGGGCCTGCCACATGTCCAATTCATGTTATCTATGTCATTTTGGCCATTTTTTATGAGTATTGCATAAAATTCACTCCCACATAGTCTTCCTACAGTGACAAAATGCATCAAAGTCATAAACCAATGCAACAAATCCAACACTATATGTACAGAAGTAACCTTCAACCATCACAGGTTATCTCAATGTCTTTTTCATGTGTCATGTTTACATTTTTCACAATCTTCTATGTTCAAAATTATACAATTTAAAGTTTATTGTGTTTTCTTTATGACAATTTAAAAATAATTTTGTCACTACTGAGTGCACATACCCATTGCTAAAATATAACTATTTTATAATTGGCAGAGCATTGCATACCTTAACTTGTCTCTATGACATCATATTATATTTTATAATCAAATCCAAAGTCCTTCATTACTGCATGTTCCCCTATGCACCTTTATGTTTTGCAATGCACTCCAAGGCAGATTTAACCTTTTATTGAAACTTTTTTGTTATCACCAACGTGATGATATTCAATAACCACTTATCAATAAATTCCCACCACCCAACTAGGTCTTCGCTAATGGCCATATTAACATGGACCAAGTTCCTCAACACAGGAATAGCAATATTAATCAGTTAACCTAGTATTCGAGAGACAGTGTTTGAAGTCTGATGACATTCTGTTGGCTCAACCCCTTGTTTGTTGTAGGATACAAGAAGACTTTAGAGCCTAATGATGTCCCAAATGTTGCAGGAAAGGATACCGCTAAATATTAATATCGATTACTTCAAACCAACTGGTGTTGTCAAAAGGTGGAGTTAAATATACAGAACCCATCAATGCCAAAGGTCATTCTATCATCTGTCTGGAAAGGGATGATAATCAATGCTTTCTTTGTAGCTACATATACCTGTGTGACATATATAGGTCCATACATGATAAATTTTCTTGTAGAGTACCTGAGACGAACATAGCATTTTTCCTATGAGGGTTATGTGTTGGCCTCTGGTTTCTTTGGTGCAAATATGATTGAGTCACTGGCACAGAGACAATGGTATTTTGGAGCCTAGTATCTTGGGATGCAGGTTAGATCAGGTCTAACAACTCTTGTATACAGAAAAGGCTTGTGTCTGCCTAACAGGTCTAGACAGATGCATACTGTTGGTGAAATTATAAATTATATGAGTGTAGATGTGGAACGCATTGGAAATTATTCCTGGTACATGCATGATATCTGAATTCTCCCTCTATAGGTGCTTTTGTCTTTAGTAATTCTATACAAGAATATTGGTGTGGCATCTATTGCAGTGCTGCTAGCCACAGTTGGAATCATGGTTGGAAATACCCCCTTTCGCTAAACTACAAGAGAAATATCAGGGTAAGATAATGGAGGCAAAGGATGGATGTATGAAGGCTACCTTGTAGATCTTAAAGAGCACAAGGACACTGAAACTGCAATATTGGGAAACCTTATATCTACATAGGCTCCTAGAGCTGAGAAGGGTTGAACAAGGCTATCTATGAACATATCTGTACACCTCTTCTACAGTCACTTTTCTCTTATGGACAGCACCAACCTTTGTGTATGCTATTACAGTTGGTACCTGCTTGCTAATAGGGGTTCCATTGATAGCAGGTAAAGTGTTTTCTACCTTAGCAAATTTCCAAATCCTCCAGAAGCCTATATATAATCTGCTAAAATTGGTTTATATGATTGCTCAATGCAATGTGTCATTAAACCGAATAGCCACTTTTGTACATGAAGAAGAGCTGCAATGCAATGCAGTATAGAATCTACCTAGGGATTCAACCGACATTACAGTTGAGATCAAAGATGGAGAATTTTCATGGGATCCAACCTCTACTAATCTAACGTTAAGCAGAATAAATTTGCAACTAAGAAAAGGCATGAAAGTTGTAGTCTGTGGATCAATTGGTTTTGGAAAGTCAATCTTGTTATCCAATATTCTGGGAGAAATACTCAAGCTATCAGGGATTGTGAAGGTCAGTGGTACCATTTCTTATGTTCCACAGTCTCCATGGATTCAAAGTGGGAAAATTGAAGAGAACATCTTATTTGTGACCAAGATGAATAGAAACAAGTACCAAACTGTACTTGAAGTATGTGCTCTAAATAAATACCTAGAATTGTTTTCTCATGGTGACCAGAAAGAGATTGGAGAAAGAGGGATCAATTTTAGTGGTGTACAAAAGAAAATAATACAACTTCTCATGCAATCTACTAGGATGGTGATGTCTATCTTATCAATGACCATTTTAGTGTTGTTGATGCTCATACATTAACTCATCTCTTTAAATTACTGCTCTCAATATCCAATTAGAAGGATTAAATGCATTTGTAGAGTAGATTTTCAAAGTACACTTTTATTTGAATGCATAGTCCAATGCCTCATTAGTTCACCAAATAATGTAACAAGAGTTCCTTCTTGGAGTTCTGGGATCGAAGACAATGGTGTATGTCAAACATCAAGTAGAAATTTTATCTGCATCTAACCTTATACTGGTGAGTCCACTTTCTACACTTGCAAATGTGTAACCTTTATGTACAGTACAATTTACTCTTTGAATAGGAAATTGCTAGTTTAATCAAGTCATGAAAAAGTTTTAGGGATCTTTTGGGAAATTTTGTAGGTTATGCAAGATGGAGACATAGTTAAAGTTGGGAGGAGTGAAGATATTTTGGGTGGTGCATATTTATCAAAGCTAGTTGGTGCACACCAACATACTTTGAATGCAATTGATGTAGCACAAATTTCATCTAGGAGGATAGCACCACAAACAGGTAATAACAAAAGTAGATTCTACAATACCATGGACTCTGAATCTGATAAACCATTTCAAAATGAGGATGCAGAGGACCAAGCAATGAGAATCAATGAAAATAGATATGGACATATTGTAAAGGAAGAAGAAAGAGAAACTGGGAAGGTCAAAATGCAAGTCTACTCTTCTTTTATAACTGCAGCATATAAGGGTGCCTTGGTTCCTATCATATTCGGATCACGCATACTGTTCTAGGTGTTGAAAATCAGTAGCAATTACTGGTTGAATTGGGATTCGTGAAGATTGGACTCCATGATCTAAGGTCTAAATTAAGAATTATTTTGCAGGACCCAATACTGTTTGAAGGAACTATACAGAGCAATCTGGACCCACTTGAAGAAAATTCTGGCAATGAAATTTGGGAGGTAAGTCCTCTTAAAAGGAATCAATTTTAATTTCCATGCCATGTTGGAGGCTCTTTGGATTATAACTCATTATTTTGCAAGACTAAGAAACACTCCCTCTTATATGATATTAGTTCTAAATAAGCTAGTCACTAGGGGTGACTGGGGTCGTTAAGAGTGGGGCTCTATTACAGCTACCACTCGGTTCGATTCTTCTTATATGATGTGGTCTTTTGCTGAAGGTTGGGTTGGTGAGAGTCGGGTTCTTTTATATCTTCTACTAGGTTTGATTCCTCTTACATGATTTTTCTCCAAGGATGTTGGCATACTAACCTCTGTAAGAGAGCCATTGCTTGTTCTGTGGTAGGACCATGAAGGCAGTTGTTTCAGGTCATTGTTTGATCCTTGGTTGGGCATCAAGGACTTTAAATCACAGTGTAAGCAACATTTTCTTTTATTAGGTGGTTCATCTTGTTATTTTTTTGTTTTATGTACTTAACAGCAGAATAATTAATGTTGTATAGGATGGAACCTACATCATTAGATTTAAGATCCAATGGATGTATATCTCAGTCTATATAGCATTTATTACACTGTTGAGTAGTGCATATGTTTTTTCAAAAGGTATGAAGGGTTGACACACCCTATAAGGGGGCATTCTGTGTTCTGTGGTTGGCACATTATGGACATTAAATCGAGTCACTACTTATTTCATAGTTTATCCATCAAAGTCGTTAAGTTGGGTTAGTTTATAAATCCACACAGAGTAAATGGTATCCTGTCACAACATGTGATTCATTTCTTAAAGAGGGAATCATTGTTTTTCCAAGGTTGGCCTCTCTAGGTGGTTAAATTGGGTCATTGTTTATTCAACAGTTGAGTCATCAAGGTTGTTAAGTTGAGCCAAATGGTATATACACAGGTTAAACAACATTCCACCTCTTAATAGGAGGTAGATGCTCATCACTTCAATAAAATTTTGAATAATCTTCAATACTTCTTAACTAAGTGAGCTATAAAAGTAGAAAGGATGCAAATTGTACTCCTATTGACTTGTTGGAGTCTTTCCTATTAGAATATAGATGGAATTTGGAAGACCATGAAGTGTTAAAGTCTCACCCTAATTGGTTTTATCTAATTTTTCCTTTTCCATTTCAAAGAGTTCAATGACCTCTCCACTATTTGTTTTTACCTCACTAAAATGATTCAGATTTTTTTTAGATGTTCCTTAGCTGGATGTCATGTACTATGGCCAATATTTTTTGTATGACTCTGTCAATGGAAAGCTATTATTTTGTCAATATATTTTTCTCTAGTTCAAAAAAATACCTGCTGGAACACCTGTTTAAGGAATTTTCAATTTTAACTACGAGCAGATAGCATAAAACTTGTTCGGTTTATATTAAAATTTCATCATATCTATTTGGAATCCTATCTAATTATTAGATATATGAAGCCAATGTCACACATAAGTCGATCCAAGCATTTATTTTTCTTTGTCATTTTAACAGAAAATTGAACTCAAAACAACTGTTCTTTTGGGTTTTTTAGGCTTTGGACAAAAGTCAGCTTGGACAAGTTGTGTGCTCTAGTAAAGAGAAGCTTGATGCATTAGGTCATTTTCTATGTGATTTATTTTTATCATTCATGTATGGATGTGTACTTAACCATTCTGTTAACAAGTGGTGTTCAATTTAGTGACAAAAAATGGAGAAAATTGAAGTGTGGGCCAATGCCAGCTGCTTTGTTTAGGACGTGCCTTGTTGAAGCATAGACGCATCTTAGTAATGGATGAGGCCACAACCTTAGATGATGTTGCAACTAACACAATTATCCAACTAATAATACAATCAGAAACTCATGAATGTACAATGATCACTATAGCTCACATAATTTCCACAATAATAGACAGCGATAAGGTGTTGGTACTTAATGATGGTATGTTTGTTTGTTATGTCTCTAGAATATTCTTTTAAATTTTGTCTGATTCATGGGTTGTTTTTTCTGGTATCAGTAAGGATAGTTTTAAAACCTTGTGTTTTTAGGAAAAATTGTCGAGTACAACTCTCCGACTAAGCTTTGAAGATGAATCTTCTTCTTTCTCAAATCTCATATCAGAATTCCTGTGCTTTTATTTTTTGATGTAGATTTTGTAGAGGTTGTGTTGAAAATCATTGATATAGATTTTGCGTTGTGATGACAATCATTGCTGACACGTGGAACCAATTCAACACCCCCTTGCACACTTTATCCCATGCTTTGAATCCTAGATTTATGTGACAATGACCTCATTGCTTGAAGCAATGGGAAGAGGAAGGCCCCATGTGGATGTGGTTGGCTGCTATAGTGAAGAAAGCCTTCAAGAGATCATTTGGGGGAATATTTTGTAAAATTTGTTGGAGGAAATTGGAATGGACAAATTTTCAGACATCAGCCTTAGCTACTTTGTATATTTGTACACTAGTTTTGGGATGTAATATTTATTGTATTGTTTCCCCAATTATCTCTTTTAGTTCATTTTGAAACATTTGACATAATATTCTTATTAATATGTTTATATTAATTTAGAAAGTTTTCTTTATTGGGATAAATTGTTTTAAAAAATATTTCACATTTAGCTTTGATGATTTTTGATTTTCTATGTCCTATTTTTCTAGCAGCAAAACTCAGAAGTTCTATGATGTTACAAATCCTTCATAGCAACACTGGGGACTTTGTTTACCTCCACCAGTGGTAGATGTTTCCTTGCTTGGATCAGCTTCTTCAAGTAAATTGAGCAAATCACTGGGATCTTGTAAGTGACTTTAGGATTTTAGTATATTGTACTTCCATCCAATTATCTTTAGCATTTGTTATTGATATTTGTGCAAACAACTTTTTCTATGATTCCATATTAGATTATTTAATAGCTTCTGATTCAGTCCTAAATAATCATTAGTATAGAAGCTAATGTGTATTTTCTTTAGATAGCTTATGTTTTACTTCAGTGATTATCTTCTAGATTCTTTATACATGGCTTCATTTTAATTTCCTAATAATATATACCTGTTCATATTTCCATGTGAAACTAGAACACAAGAGGTAATGCTGAGACTTCCCTTTCCAATGGAGCTGCTGGAAGATCGGTTATATTGCCAGCTAGTGCATCTTCGTATGAAATATGTTTATTGTCATGGAATATTTGTTTAGTTTTCCAGCACCCCCCTGGATTGGTGTAGAGTAACATTACACATTAAGTTTAGTGAACATAACCTTCCATATGATTTAGGAGTTTGTGGTGGAATATTACATATCTTACTGAATATTGAGACATTAATGGTTGTTACAGGGGCTCCCATGCTGCACAAGAAAAATCATTTGGTATGAGGATCCCAGCTGTTCAGGGCTCCTCTAATCCTAAAACAAGTTCATCTCATTCACTTTCAGTGTCTCCAACATTAAATCTCCCTGCCTTGCTGGTGGAAGCTGTGGCATCAGGGTTGAGTTTTGATCATGGCAAGATGTTGGTCAATAAGGGTGCACAGTCATCAATGTTTATATCTAAAAAACATATTGATGCCAAACCTAATGAAATGAGTGGAACAAATATAAAATTTAATTCACGTGTAAATACCACTGGGGAAGCTTTCCATGGAAAGAATGCCAGTTTAGTTGATCCTACTATGAAATGTAGGAGTCATGAAGGTTTTAAAAGTCTATTGAAGAATTTGTCCTCTGCACACACAAGGGTTTATCTGAGCTGGGTAGTGAGCACATTGAAACAACAAGAAGTAAAAGAGTAGATGCAGCTTCAGTGTCATCTAGTATTGTCCGTGTTGGACTTTCTAAAGATAACTTTCCAATCTCTGTCTCTCAAAGCAACTTTGTTTTTCAAAGCAACAGTGAAGTGAATGTTGTTTCTCTAAATAAAAGCACTAGAATGCTTTCAGGAAACCATCTTGAGAATTGTCTACAAAGGTCTCCATTTGATGATAGGTATCGAAACAATTATGAAGAACACTTTGCAGAACCATATGGTGAAGGTTGCTCTAAAGCTATTTCTTCAGAAGCAGAGGTGCCTCCCTTTATGGAAAAAGTCCATTTTTTAGTGGATGATTATAGTTCTAAAGATTGTTCTCTTCATAAAAAGTATGTAAATACTTGCACCCTTAATGGTGACAGTGATAGCTTTGGAGTTACTGATCATAAAGTAGAGGAAAGATTAGTTTCAACTGCTGAAAAGACTAGTGCACGTTCTATCCAAAATTCTGAAAATGAGCCTATGTTAGAGGAAAGATAAGTTTCATAAGCTGGAAATACTAGTACAAGATCTATCCAAAATTTTGAAAATGAGTCTATGTTAGATGCAACTGATAGAAGTACAAGTACTGGTTTTCAAATTCCCGAGAAAGTAGAAATTGCTAGAGATTCTAATGCCAGTTCTGGAAAGCTAGAATGCTTGGAGAATCTAGTGTGTAATATCCTTCCAGAAGTTTATATGAATGGCTCAAATGTTGGAGAAAGCAATATAATTTCAAAAATATTGTCTTTGAATTTTGATTCATATGATAGTGTATTAAATAGTCCTCACAATTTAGCAAATTTACTCCTTGTTGAGACTGATAAATGCAATGGGCTATCAAAGGAAATAACAAGTTCATGGAAGTCTCAGAATAGCAAGTAGTCAAGATTTTTATTTGCAAGGTCAGACGGTTCTATATAAAGATCAAGCCATTATTCCACTCCCGATTTGGCATCGTCTAGGCAATTGTAGAGAGAGTGGGCAAATGGACAAGATGTTTTGGAAAGCACAAATGGACATGAACTATTGAATATTAATGGACTATCTAATAATGCTTCTGGCCCAAAGGTGGAAGGATTTTAGAGTACTTCATAGGGAAGCACATTTTTGGTTCCTTCAAAGGCCAAGGGTGAGTTTTGTCTTCTTTTGTTGTTGGATATTAGTAATTTTCTTTTAATAATTATGTTTTACCTCTTGCTACTAAGGCATTTACAGCTTTTGTTTCCTTTTATCCAGCCATTTTAAGCCTTTGTATTTTCCCAAGTTTGTTATCTATGGTTATAGACATATTTTTATGGATCTAAATACAAGAGATAACCATTTTCAGATGATCCTATCTTTTAAGATCTAACACTACACAGGGGATGTCCCTAAGTTGCACCAGGAAATTACCAATGTCATGTAGGATTGTCAGATATCCCCTGGCCATCTTGGGGACTTCTTAGCATCACTTTCCAAAATCGGTGCCTAAGAGAAAAGAAATATAAGGCCTTAGCACTACACTAACTCACCAACACATTACCCATTACTAAGAGACTATTCAATCTCTAATTCAGCCAAGATTTAGATTTTTTTTCTTTAAATTAGCTAGGTCAGACCCTCTCTTACTCTTACTGTTTTATCTGCCCTACCTCTATCCTCCCGTTGAAACATACCCTATGTTATAATGCTGTACTAATGGTAGGTTTTGAACAATTCTTCATGAACCTTGAACTTTGTACTTGTAAATATAACTCCACACCAAAATACGAGACCTAGGTCTTAGTGCAGCTCTTATATTCCATTGAAGAAGCAACGCATCCCATGTGGGGAGTTAGAGTGGAAGGCATAAACATGCCATAGGGCCTGAAGGGAATTGGAACTTAAAACTAATTCATAATCAGATAATTAGGGTAGGGCACTTTCACATTCCACTCAAGCCGGATGGAGACATGCTTTATTACTCTTACGAAGAAATAGTTTCTTGTAGGTAGTTCAAATGGGGAATATGAACCTCATCATGATTTTCTCTATCCTTTGCTTCATCATAAATGTGCATTTCATGGTCAAGTAAATTCCTTCATTTTGAAAGTCATAAATCTTGATAAGAATATTCCTTTATGCAACTATGCATTGTAAGAACACTGTAGAATACCAATCTCTCCAACCTTTTCGATAGGTTTAGTCAATCTCAAAAGCTTACTAGAATCTAAATTTTGGTGGAGTCTTATTTTAGGTGACCATACAATCTAAGGAAAGTTCAATTATTATCAATGGTTATTTCTCTCTATGAGCTGTTGTCCAATCATCATGGCAGTTGTTTCAGATCCTGTACATCTCAATAGAGAGCTGATATATATTTTGTTATACCTAATAGTTTGCAAGTTTTTCAAGTTTAATTCATGCTTAACCAGTTGTCCTGCCTTTCAAAGAACTGGTATCATCACCTAGAATCCAAATATACAACCCTTTAAAGGTTTCTCTAAAGATGCAATGTTGTAGGAGCAGGGTATTTCTCTTTATATTTGCAACATGACTCTTTAATTATTGAATCCACTATTAGGTCGCCTTATAGCCAAGGAATAATGATTCACAAAGCGTAAATTGTCCATACAAAATGGTACCTTTGAAACAGTAAATGATTCAATGCTAAATACTTGCAATATTTGCAATTCCCCAAGTCAAAATACTTGCAATTATTTGAATTCTATGTCTAGAGATCATTTTTGCAAGACATTACGGTGCATAGGGAGTCAAGTCTCTAATTTTGCAAATGATAATCGTCGAGTCTCCATTAGCAATAAGTTTCTGAATCTACCTGGCTCTTAAAATGTTTATCACTTGATTTAAAGCTAAAATAGGCTTCACAATAAAATAGGCTTCACAATAAGAGAAGAAACCTTTTGCAGTTTGATCACAACCATAGATCTGCTCATTATGGAACCTTCTCAAAGAAAAGGTGAATATACTTTGCATAATTTTAAGTTTATTAATTATCAAAGCAATAGGTTGTGTTTTAATTTTGATAGCTCATGATGAGGAACATTTGAAACACCTTGAAGCTCATGGATTCTCAATATTGCAGTAGACAAGAGGGAAAGTTTTGTTTCTGACTCTTTATTTTTATGCAGTGATGGCATAGGGCGTCGAAATCCTTTCAGGAAGGACTCTTCTTTGGACTATGAGAATGATAGTGATGAAGAATGGGAAGAGGTACTCATCACTAAATCTCTTTGGTAAGAGTATTTGTAGTATTTTTATTAGCTTTAGTCACAGGGAAAATTGTACATAGCTCTCAGGAATTAGTTTATAATAAATACTAGTTACTGGTAAGTTGTAATAGTAATAATTATGTAGTTTGTAGATTGATATCTATCATAAATTTGTTTGAATATAATCAATTCCAAGCAATAACAACTTCTTAAAGGGTTCTAGCTCAATGGTAGAGCGCCTACCTAATTATAGGTAGGACGTTAGTGGTTCGATTCCTCCATGCCCTATCATAAATTTGTGACTGCAAAAATGACTAAATTCACATATATATGACTATTAGTAGATAATTTCCCATATCTTAGTCGTATTTAGCTTATTCATTAATATGTTAACATCTAGTAGTTTATTTAGTCGTATATTTGTTCATTAATGGTTGCAATCAGTGACTAAATCGGCGACTAAATCAATGACAAACTCAGTGACTAAATCAATGACTAAATTCGTGACTAAATCATTAACTATCAATGACTAAAACAAATACTAATTCATTGAATATCAATGACTAAATCATTGTCTATCAATGACTACTAAGTCAAACTATTAATGACTAGTGAAATATGACTAGCTATAAGATAGTGGAAATTTGCTACTATTAGTCACCGAGTCAAATTTAGTCGTTTGTAGCCCGATTTTAGTCATTTTTTTAGTCATTAATTTCTCATTTTCCACTAGTGGCTGGATCTACCTGAATTCCTGTAGTAGAGATAAAATGTCCCAGAACTACACCTTCTCTCATCATCATGTGGAACTTTTTAGTGCTCAGAGATAGGTGTGCCTGTTCATAGTGTTTCAGAAAATTTTCCAAGTTCTCCAGTGCTTCATCAAAACTATTGCCATATGGACTGAAATCATCCATAAAAACTTCCATGCAATCGTTCACCATTTCAGAGAAAATTCCAATTACAGCCCACTGAAATATAGCCGACGCATTTCAAAACCCAAAAGGAAGAACCCTGCATGCCAAGGTGCCATAAGGACAGGTGAAGGTGGTTTTATCTTGATCTTCAGGGGAAATCTGGATTTGGTTATACCCACTGAAATAATCCAAGAAAGAAAAGAATCATTTTCTAGACAGGGTGCCTAAAACCTGATCGATAAAAGGAAAAGGGAAGTGGTCCTTCTGTGTTGCTTTATTAATTTCTCTGTAATCTATGCAGACTCGCCATTTCCCATTTTTCCTTAGGTGTGATCAATAGTGGGGAGACCTACTCACTATTTGAAATAGGGTAAATAAAACTTTCCTCTAAATTCTTTTGGATTTCCTCCTTCACGATATCTCTCAAATTTGGGTTAATTCTGCGTTGAGGTTGGTGTATAGGATTTGAATCATTCTTATTATAAATATGGTGAGTACATAGTTCTAAGGGAATCCCCCTCATTTCTTTATATTCCCATGCAAAATCCACCTTATGCTGTTTTAGTAGCGTAATGAGATGTTCTAGTTCATCGAATTTGAGATTACAGTTGATATTCAATGTTTTCCTTGAGTCGACTTCTGCTGGAACACTCTTGGAATTATCAATTACTGGAATCAATTCAGTGTTACTGACTATGGCTTCTTCTATAAGTTCTTCTTTTTCTCGTTCTTATAGTGTGCTGTTTAGGATTTGATATGCTCATTTTGTGACATACATAGGCTCACTAATGAAATTACAGATGGTGTCATCTTTAGTTTCTGTTTGAAAAGTCAAGGCTCTCGAAATTGTTAATAAAGTATGAACATATTATTCTTATTCTAAATCCATCCACAATGGAATTTCAACATCTAGGATCAGTCTAGATGGAGGATATAAAGTCATATTTTTAATGGAACTTTCATGAAAAATTGTCATGGACCACGATCTACATCTAATATATGCATCTGCTGTAGCCAGCCATGGTATTCCCAAGATCAATGGGTGTCCCCCTAGCTCTGAATTAGGTTGTAAAACAACAAAGTTTGTAGGGTAATCCTATGAATCAACAGACTACTAGATCATCCACAATTCCTTCTAGTGTAATAGTGGATATGTCATCCATTTATAGTATGGTTGGGGTAGGCCTAAGATTAGAAAGTCCCAGTTTCTTTAAAGTCTCAATGGTCATGACATTTATTGAAGCACCTAAGTCGACCAAAACATTAGATATTTGGATCTGCCCAATACATACTGTGATAGTGTGGTTACCTAGGTCAGCGTATTTGGCCAATGGGACTTTCCCCATCACCAGTTCAGATAACTCCCCCACTACATGCACTGTAGGAGGATCATAAGGATTCCTTCCTATTTTTTTTACAACAAGGTCTCTAATAGTTTTGGCATAAATAGGTACATCATGTAGGGATTGTAATTGTGGAATTATTACATAAATATTTTTGAACTCTCCCAGGAGGTTGAAACTAGGTTGTTCCATGACCTTTTGCAAGGTCAATCGTTCAGGATATGATGGTTCTCTCAAAGAATGTGTAGGTTGAGTCTTAATACGTGTCTCTACAAGTATTTTTGCTGATGTTTCATCATGTATCTCAATCGTTATTTCAGCTGGTGTTTCAATGTCCTAAAAAATGGGGATCGTTGAACTAAATGAATTTTCAATTTGTAGATTCATTCCTTCATCATTCACATAGGACGGAACATCCTCAATGAATATTGCTTCTGCCACCCTCCTTTATCGTAAATGTAAATTATTACAAGGGAGAGGGGAGATGGAAGAAGCTGGCATGCTATATGTCTCGAATTGTTGCACTGCCTTATTATTAGGATTGGGGTTAGGTTTAGCATGAAGTTGAGGATGGAGTGGTGCACCCATTGGTGTAGCATTATTTGGGTGTTGGAAATGTGGCTACTGATACTGCGGATAGGATGGATGATTATGGGGAAACAAGTTTCCTGGATAAGGGTTTCTCCATCCCAAAGACCAAGGGGCTTGTTGGCTTAGATGCGGTGCCCATGAAGCCCAAGGGCTTCAATATTGTACTGCAAGTTGTGAAGGTTGGTGCCACTGTGTGTTAGGATATGAGTATTGTGGAGGAAATATATTATTAACAATATTCTAGGAATTGAAAGGTGTAGGCTCAAAATTCATACATGGAATATGAGGTTGCCACGACTTCTTCTGTGAAATAAAACATGCTTGCACTGTGTCTATAATGGATGCTTGAAAGGCTGATTTGGATTTTGGAAGTGAGGGGAAATATTTAGCATCATGATCCAATTCACATAGACCACACACATCCACCTTATCAAGTGGAAATTCTCTTAATGGGTGCTTTTTCCAGCACTTACGAAAAAACACCCCAAGTACCAGACCTTCAGCCACTTGTTTTTGTTTTGATCTCATGACATCCAACTGTGAAGAGATGGATCTCATCATGTCAGTTTTAAAATTATTGAGGATATTTCCTATATCTTCCTGAGTAGCTCCTCTGCTAGATGACTTCTGTGCTCATGATAAAACAACTCGGTTCTTTGTGGTGGATTTGGAAGACCCCCTAGAGCATCGTTGACATAAGTCCACAATATGATCAAAAGGTTCTTTGGATATGTCTCCCTTCCCTAATAGATTAAGCATATCCAGAAAGTCTTCTCTTATTATTCACATCAAAATATTTTTGAGGACATCCCTTCCAATAGTAATTTATCCTGACCTCTACACATTATACAGAAGCCTTTCTACAAAATCCTCCAAAATTTCATCGTCTTTTTGTACCATTTTAAATAAATCTTCTCTCTTATCCTTCGTTCTGCAATATTCTTGGTACTTCTTGAGAAATACCTGTTTCATCCGATCCCACGTTGCAATAGTTTCACTACCCAAAATCATAAACTAGCTTAAGGTGTTATCTTTCAAGGTACCAGGAAATAATTTTAACTTCTGCTCACTGGAGGTATAGTCATAACTTCAACAGAGAATGCCGAACTCAAAGAGGAATTCATCCGGATCCTCTGTGAACTTTCCATGAAAGTGAGGTAACACTGAGGGTGAAATATTGTTCATAGGGGCATGTCCATATGTTTTTCGGATAGGGAAATGGAGTGTGGAAAATGTATCCTCATGCTGTAGGTCACCATTATCATTATAATTGTCCCCTATGTCTTGTTCACGATCTTCATGGTGACGCTTGTTATTCATGTTTATCTCTTCCTCTTTCTTTTCTCAATTCTTATGATCTTCAAACTTCTGTAAAAAATGCAACCACTCCTCTTTTGTAACTTAGTCTACGTTGATTCGATAGATCCCCTCTGGTCCACCTAATCCCATAGAAATACCCCTATCTCATGGAGTTCCTTCCACAGGGACATTAGATGGTGTCGTAGCTCCTACAGATATCTCCATAGTTGACATTGATGCTTACAGGCTAGGAGAAACATGGATTTTTCTCACAGATGATGGTCCTCGATATCGAGCCCTAGTAGAAGAATCAACCATGGAAATTAATTCATCAATGAATTTCTTTCTCCCTAATCCTGGGCCACAACTGCGACCTCTTCGACCTACCAAGTTAGTATTTTGGGGGGTTCTAGGAATGTCCCATTCAGTTCTTCTTCTATTCATGCAAACCTATGAATCATGCAAGCTTATAAATCATACCTAATCCTCTGGTAAGGAACCCATTTAGTCTATTGAAGTATGCACAACTCTTCACTGCGTTTATCACTCCTACACCTGAGAATCAGAACTACTAAATAAAATGAACCAATTCAACTACTAACTATGTCTACTAATTACCTTCCCCGACAACGATGCCAAAATTTTGGGCACTCTATATACCTATTAATTTCTTAAGAAGAAGAGCATTCAATATTTAATTGTCAACCCAGGAAAGTCATTTTATATCAAAGGAAATTAGCAAAGTATATGCATAAACATTTTAAGTAATTGATAAGTAAAATGCAAATCACTCAATTCTAGTCACTGCTCATCCATTGCAACTCCCTGTAAAGAATCAAATTAAATTATCAATCTAGGAATTGAAAATAACTTCTATTTCCTATCATATCAATCTTAAGGTCTATGATCGAAAAACAAATCATCCTAAAGTTATTCTTGAAGAACATGGAATTCTATATTACCAAACCAGAACAAACACTAATTATCGATCAAACAACAAATTCATCAAAACAAATGATCTATCTACTCTGGAAAACTATGAGAAAGAAAAATAACATGCCACACATGAACTTAGCAAGTCTGTAACAACTATCAACACACTTCTGCATAAAATAAAGAATTAACTACACAGTCGACTGTCACACCACATTGCTACAGCAAGCCAAAGAAAAATTGAGAACACAATTACTTAATGAATGAAGTTGCATATAACTATGTAAATATATCAAACTGAAATTCCACACTGCACAAAATTAAATAAACTAAAACATCTAAAACCACTAGTAACTCTATAAGAAGGCGGGCCTTGGCCTTCAAACATAGATGATGTTTAAATCTCACGAAAGCTACAGCAGATAAGTGCTGAGAATTGCTACTCCTTTATTAAATTGATAAAGGTACAGTTACAGTCCCTGTGCTGTAAAATATTAGAAATTTCAAACCCTTTTCTCTCTCTGCCTATGCATACTTATAGAAGAGTGAAGCTATTCAATTACATAAATTTCAGGCAGCCATGAAGATCTCTAATCTTTAGGCTATCGAATTAAATCATGATAGTTACATCTATCAATTCTTTGCATAAGATAAGCTCAGGAATAAACGGAATTTACTTCGAGTTGTTTCAAAAACTGATATGCTCAGCTAAATACGAGAGATTCTTAGGGAGTTTCAGTTTCATGCATGAAGAAGCATTCGAGATTCCTTCACCAATAATGTTGACCAGATCATTGAGCAGGTGGGCGACGCCGAGCGATACTAACTTCTGAGTATGATGAGCTATTGTAGTTGAGCCACATGGTAATTCTGAATCCTTCCTTTAAATCATGGACAAATCAACACACATGAAAGGTAAAATTTGTGATTACCAAGCATAAAATGAAATAATAAATAATGATTTATACCTAGAATCTTCATGCTTGTTTGTATGAAAAAGGTAAGGATTAAGTTGCAAAATAGGCACAAAAATGGGGAGAAAGAGTGAAACATAGTAGAGTAAAAAGGAGTAAATTGAGGACCCAACAGTAGTAGAAAATGTAGTTGTTAGAACATTTTGATTTAGTAGAGGATGAGAGGAGATTAAGGTAAGGAAAAATGACTTACATTTTGAAATCTAGTGATACGACTATTAAACTGATTGGTTGGGTACCTAAGGGAAGGCTAAATTCTCCAAATTTCCCATAGAACCGCATGCTGGAAGTGGAGAGTGACTAAACTGAATGTGTGAAGTCCCTATAGCACCTTGCGAAAGAATTGATGATATATATTGGAAGGATGAAAATATCAACATCGAATAAGGAATCCGTTGGGTGAAGTTTCTCGATGAATAATATGGGGAAATGTTGGCGAAAATAAAAGTTGGAAAAGGTTAAAGCTCTAAGTTGTTTGAAAGTGAATGATCAGAGGGGAAAGAAATAAATGGCTGAGGTGCATTCCACACCAAAAACATGCACGTAGGATAGAACAGGCGTGTGGTAGCATAATTTCAATCGCCTTCCATGTGTTGGGTGGAGAATCATTCCATTGAATGAAAGGTGGTAGGGAGAGAACGCCTCTTGCAATCCCAAAACCACCTTTTGGGAATATTATAAAAGGTTGAAGTCACATGGAAAGGCATCATTTTTATTTTTTGCACAAAGGATAACGAGCTTGCACCTATGGAAGCTGAGTCACATTCACTTTTTCTATCTGTCGTTTTCTAGGTAGGCCATGTATATCAACCCACCAAGTTATTTTTAGAAAATGGAAGGGGAAAAGTGAAGTTGAAATGCGAGTTCGAGAGTTCAGTAAACTAGATGAGATTTTTGAAGACAGGGATGGAGATGTGTTTGACATATTAATCTCCTTCGGTTTGGTTCATGAGCTAAAGAATATATGAAAAAATTTAGATACACAGGGAATTGATTTGCATAAGGTTTAGAAATCCAATTTTTTAATATTTCTGTCCATACCAAACCGTTAACTTTCCAAAATTTTTAGCCTGCTGTGCATCCAATTACTCCTAGGATGAACATGTTATAATGGACTCAAATAAGTCTAAAATACTTTCTCCCATAAGTTAGTTGGTTATCATAGATGCTTTAGAAGTACCCCGGTCATTTATCCAATACCTGGAAGATTTTTCTGAAGAAAATGTAGTTGAACAATGTAGACATGCTATAGCCAAAGAGAAACCAATATTTTTATCTAAAAGTCTTAAACCTAAGTTTTCCATTGAAAATGAGTCCCTTTCCCCTTGACATTAACCAATTTAATGAGGAATCCCAATGGGTTCTCTCCCTATTGAGTCATTTTTTAGGGTTGGATAGTGATAGGTTTATCTCGGTCGTATTGAGTTTTATTTTCCAATTGATTGTCTATCAACATGAGTCTGAGTCAAGTCAATATTGTTTCCTTAAGTTTGATGAATCCATATATGAGAATAATGATTCAAAGCTATTGAATTTACACATGACAATACATTTCAAGTTCCAATACTACTTGGCAAGGATGTTCTTGTTATTTAATGAAGAGAATTGTACTTTTTAGAGATAGTATTCACCTCTGAGATCAAGAATAATACATTCAACTATATGAATCTCATAATGTCCAAAGTGTATAGAATGATATTTTAGGATAAACTACCTAGAGTTCTCCCATAAATGGAATAAATATTACAATTCATTCTAGATAGAAGAGTTGGAGAGAAGTTCCTTCTAAATGAACGTACCATTATCAGAGTTTATGGTTTTGTTCATGAGCCATACATCTTTCCTGCATTTTTGACACCCAATTTTTTGCTTTGGAAGACGTTAGACAAAATCTTGTTGTGGAGAATGAACACTTTTTGAATTTCAGAAAGGCTTCATAGATTAATTTTCCTATGAAGGTAGGTCCTTTTATTGTGAAGAACAAAGTTTCTCTCCTAGTAATTGAAGGTTTTCTACAGTATATAAATTTTATGAGAGCCACAAAAATTAATTATGATCCTCATCATATTATATCACAGAGAAGGCAACAGAACAAAAAAAAAAGCCTTTGATCACTAGGAGATAGAGGTGTTAGCTCAAGGAGATAATTTAATGGAATATCATCTTGAAATAGAGAGTTCAGAAATCCTATAGGGAAATCCCTCTACTACAATGAAGTCAACATCTATGATAATACCAACTCACTATAAAATTGAGATTACTAGAAAAAGGAGTTTTGCATAGGAATTGATATTAAAGACAGAGATTCAAAGGAAGCAAAAAGACAAAAAATGGATTCAGATAGAGATATGGTTGAAGTTAAAATCAAGAAGATGAAAGAAAAGGTCCAAGATCCTATTTTTCAAATTCAAGAATATAGTTTTGCAGAAGCACATAATAGTGGTTACAGTGAAAGGTACAAATCCATAAATGACTTGTATACTAGACAAGACAAAAAAAATTCTTTTGAAAAATCTTTGAATCTTTTTTCTAAGGTAAGGGACATTTCAAACATGGATATTTCACTAGTCACTATGAAGGATCATGTGAAAAACACATTAAATTTGGTAGTGGCTACCCAAAACAAATTTTTCAGAAATGAGATTTGATTTACAGAAAATTCTAGAGTCCTAATAAGATTCATTTACACCAGCAAACTAGAGAAGTGATTTACATTAATTTGATGAAGGATGCATTAAAAGTTTCCAAAATACAATCTATAGTATCAAGGTTGGAGAATCAACTAAGACACAAGAAATTTTAAAATAAAACATATCAACAACATATTAAGAAGCTTCGGGGTGGTTTTCTAGTTATGGATAGTGAACCAAATAGAGGACAAGCTATAAAGAAGATCTTAGCTGAGACAGAAAACACTATTCAAATACTAAAGAAGAAACTGAAGATCCCAACCACCCAGTTGATTCAGGATTTTGAACTGACAATTTTGGAAAAGGAAAAAGAATCATTGTCCCAATAATTGAGTGATAGCAAATCTAAACTGCTAATATTTGTTGAATAACAAAGAAAATGGGAGAAAGAAAGGGCTTATCTTATAGCTAAATTGATGTCTTAAATGAAAATCAAATAATTTTGGAAAATAAAAGGGAAGAGAAAGAAAAGAGAGAACATGCAGAAACAAGTCAATCAAGTACATAGACAAGCACAAAATCTATAGTTCAAGTTATGTCACAAGTTAGTTTGAGAGATGAAGAGATAAAGGGCTTGAAAGCAGAAAATCAAAGATTGGCTGAAATAATTAAGAAGAAGGAAGAAATGATACTTTTTGAGAATAAGAATAAAGAGTTGCACGAGAAGAATGATAAGCTGATAGAGAAAATTTCAAGATAGTTTCCAGTGCAAGGTGCTAGGCATCTTATTTGGGATATGATTATCACCAAGGTTACCAAAATGAGGCCTTATTTAAATTTAATTAAAGACAAAGAGATGGTAATTAGTGTAGCAAAGAAGAGTTGTATAGTTGTGAAGGAGACCTTGGATAAAAGACCATCAGAAACAACTCAGAATACTATAAATTTTCTTAATACTTTATTTGAAGAAGAATTAAAAACAATGGGTATTAAAGATAGAATCACAATTATAACTTGGACAAGGAAGATTATCAGGAAACATCATCATATTGAAAGTTTCCAAGAAAGGAAAGACTAGATGTTGCAACCGATGACGTCTTTTAAAGGCTTATTCATAGAACTATTTCAGAAAGGTCTCCCTTATTTTTGGGATGAAGATGGAAAGATGATATCTCAATTTGTAAATCAGGATTTATTAGTTAAATCTAGGTTGGATCACAGAAACTTCAAAGCTATGAATTAGTCCACGACAAGAAAATCTATAATCGACAAGATGGGTGTAGAATTTGCAATAATGGATTCATTTAGAATGAATATGGAAAGATGCTATCTCAATTTGTAAATCAGGATTTATTAGTTAAATCTAGGTTGGATCACAGAAAATTCAAAGCTATGAATTAGTCCCTGACAAGAAAATCTATAATCGATAAGATGGGTGTAGAATTTGAGATAATGGATTCATTTAGAATGATTGGTGCCAAGATTCCACCTTATTATTATGTAGATTATGTGGAGCTGAGAGTATTGGAAAAAGAAATGACAAAACATGAAATGTCTATGGAAATTGAACCCAGTGATAGAACAATTACACTCACAACAATGATCAATTGTACATGCAAAATCACTCACAAAAGAGATTGAATATGGAGCTGAACACGAAACTGTATTAACTCAGTGTACAACAGCCAACCCTGTAACATCATAGGCTGCTGCAATAAATAATTACATAAGGGATTCGAATGCATGAGGAGGCAATTCGAATCTAATCAAAAGTAGGCTTACTAAAATTAAGCAAATCCCCCATAGGTGCATAAAGTAGTTTCCAAAATAGTCAAGGAGCTCACGAATTGGCAAAAGCACTTAGGCTAGCTAAAAGGTAATGGAAGGAAAACTCATACATTCTTTTCATAGGAGAAAAGAGTGGAGGTGTGGAGGACAAAAAACTAGTTAACCTCACCTAGTCAAACTTTCCCAATTGCCTTAAAGCACTGAAAAAGCAGGCAATAAAGCAGAAAAAGCAGAAGGGCGCTTAGGAGGCCAGGAATAAAGCAGATTTGATTCCTTGAGGTTTCCCAAGTGCTCCATGAGTCAAAATTAGCAATTTTTACCACTATGGATGTGTAGATGACAACTTGCATAAGGTGGAATCATGAAACTAGGCAAATAAGACAAAAATGATTAATTTAATGTCTAAGATATCTAACTATGGGTTAATTATTCTAACACCCTCCCTTAATCCTAACTTATGAGTAATATATCAGAAAATTATAGGGCCTAGCAACAAGGCTTAGTCACCCTTTACATACTGCATGTCCATTTAACCAAGGAAAGAGGCAAAAACCCAGTGGGAAAATGCTCCCTTAAACATGGACTATAAAACAAAATTTGGAAATCTTGTCTTCACTCATGCTTCACAGCATGATCAGCAATCCCCAGCAGTGATTTGAGATTGCTGAAGGTCTTCTCACAAAATTCTTTGGTGAATATATCGGCTACTTGTTCTGAAGATGAATAGAAGAGTAGGTGAATGGTGCCATCATGCACAAGTTCTCTCAGTGTAGTGCATATGTATATCAATGTGTTTGGTTCTCTGATTCTAAACTGGATCATTACAGATACAAATGGTACTCTGGTTATCACAGTAGATAGTAGTTGAGTATTCTGATTCGAAGCCACACTCTCCAAGTAACCCCTGCAACCATAAACATTGAGTTGCTGCATTTACAACTCCTCTGTACTCTGCTTCTGTAGATGAGAGTGCAATGGCACTCTGTTTCTTGCTTGACCAGCTAATTGGCCCTTCTGCAAGCATGAACACATATCCTGATGTGGAATTTCTGTCTGTGCTATCACTTTCCCAATCATTGTTAGTAAACCCAATCAAATCAATATCAGATTTAGCTTTATAGAAGATCCCATGTGTCCTTTTTCCCTGAACAAATTTAAGGATCCTTTTGGCTGATTTCCAATGGATCTCATGAGGCCGATCCATGTATCTAGAAGCCACACTTACTACATAATAAATATCAGGTTTAGTATGTGTAAGATACAACAAACATCCAATCAATTTCCTATACAGTGTATTGTTTACCATAGGTGAAGAATCAGCTTCTTCCAGCTTCATTCCTGAAAGGAAAGGAGTCTTGCTTGGCTTGCAATCCTTCATTCTGAATTTGTTCAAAAAATCCAAGGCATACTTGGACTGGTGCACCTTGATTCCAGCTTTGGTTTGAGCAATCTCAAGCCCCAAGAATTGGCTTAAGAGTCCCAAATCTGTCATGGAGAAGGCTTGGTTCATTGCACCCTTCAAGGAAGAAATCTCATCCTTTGAGCTTCCTGTAATGAGAAGGTCATCAACATATAACACAATTATCATTAATGAACCATTAATCAACTTCAAATAGACATTTGGATCTGATTTGCATCGAACAAAATTTAGTGATAGCAAGAAGCTATCAATCTTGGCATACCAAGCCCTGGGGGCTTGCTTTAGCCCATACAATGACTTCCTCAACCTGCACACAAGAGATGGGTTAGTAGAAAATCCTTGAGGCTGCTGCATGTTAATCTCTTCAGTGAGATCTCCATTCAATAAGGCACACTTTACATCCATGTGATGTACCTCCCATTGCTTTGAAGCTGCAATGGCTAAGGCTAGTCTGATGGAGTCCATCTTTGCCACTGGTGCAAAGGTCTCATTGTAATATATGCCATGAACCTGTGAGTAGCCCTTGACTACCAATCTGGCCTTGTACTTCAGAGGTGAACCATTAGTAGCAAATTTGTTCTTGTACAGCCACTTACACTGAACTAGCTTCCTCCCTGGGGGAAGATCCACCAGCTCCCAAGTGTTGCACTTCTGGAGTGAGTTGAACTCTTCCTTCATGGATGCTTGCCATCTTGGATCTACTGCTACATCTTCATATGTCTGAGGATCTGATTCCACCATCAGATAACATTTCTCAGCAAACATAGAATCCTTCATGCACAGAGCACTCTCAAATTGAGATCTAGTCCTCCTAGGGTCATTAGGATTTCCAGCTAGATCTCCTACTTCATGAATGGTATTGGCTTCCCATTTTGTCCTTGTAGGGATGTTAGGATCTGTAATAAATTCATCACTATCATACATATCAGAATCAGCATGTTCAACAATCTCTTCACTTACTTTCAGAGGATCTGGTGGTGAAGAGGCTTCTCCAACTTCCACTGCTGCTAGGGGTTCTTCTTGAAACTGAACACACCTTTGAATGAAGGCTTTGTTTGTGCTCAAATTTATCAGCTTGTACCCTTTTGAATCTTCAGAGTACCCAACAAAAAGACACTCTTGGATTTGGGGCTGCAAAGCCTTTCTCTTTTCTGTTGGAATTCTAGCCCAAACCCTTAAGCCAAAAATCCTGAAATGGGTCACATCTGGCTTGTTCCCACTCCATGCTTCGAAAGGAGTCATACCATAAAGCTGTTTATGAGGCACCCTATTCTAGATATAGGCTGCACAGTTTATAGATTTGGCCCAGTACTTTGGTGGCAAAGTTTTGGCCTCCATCATGCATGTTGCCATCTCCTTTAGTGATCTGTTCTTCCTCTCAGCAACACCATTCTGCTGTGGTGTGTAAGGGATAGAATGCTGCATCTGAATACCTTCATCTACACAATATTGAATAAAATCAGACTTGAAATACTCAACACCATTGTCAAATCTGAGGACCTTGAGTTTCCTCCCAGATTGGTTTTCAACCAAAGCCTTAAAGACTTTGAAGAGGCCAAAAACTTCAGACTTGTGTTTCAAGAAGTAAACCCAGCAATACTTGGAAAAGTCATCTATGAAAGTCAATGCATATTTGTCTTGACTCATGGACATGTGAGGGAATGGGCCAGCAACATCACCGTGGATCAACTCGAGGGGTGCATAGGTTCTCTCATGACTAGCTCTCTCAAATTTATGCTCTGGTTGTTTTCCTAGGATACAACCTTGGTAGACTCCTTTGGAAAATTTTATCTTTGGTAACCCTATGACCATCTATTTTTCACTAAGATCTGAAAGATACTTGTAATTTAGATGGCCAAATATTTCATGCCAAAGCTTGCTTGTCTCATTAGCATGAATCAGAAGAGCAGAGGGGTTTGAGTAGGGTAGGAAGTGTGAGAACATGTATACCTTCGAAGTATGATTTGCAACTCCTTTTGCAATGACTTTACCACTTGAGATATCTGTGATCTCAACTTCATCAAGGGAGAATATGACCTTCTTTGGAGACCCAGTGTGGGTCATCTGGTACACTGATAAGAGGTTGGAGGCAAGACCAGGAACATACAACACATTGCCGAACTAACCATGATCAAGATCAATCCTCCCTTTGCCCAAACTTTCAGTGAGAGAGTCAGCTCCCAGTACTATTGGTGGACCTTTCGACATGTCAAGTGAGGAGAATGCCTCCTTGGTTGAAAACATATGTCTTGAAGCTCCAGAATCAATGATGAAACTAGGTGAGCTTGATGTGCCAGCAACCAATGCATGAACTCTCTCTCTATCTTCCGAACTTGATCCTCCTTCTCTCTTCTTTGAGCTGTCTGGAAGGGAGATGCCATTCTTCTCCAGGAGTTGGGTCAGCATGTCTATTTGCTTCTTCATGCAGGAGCTCTCAGTATGATTGCCCTTACTGTAGTATGTGCACTTGCTCATTTCTCCTTTATTCTTCTTCTTCTGGTAGTTCTTCTTGGAACCTTGAGGCTCCTCCGGAGACTTGTTCTTGTCTCTCTTTTGCTCAGGTGGATTTTTAGCTTTATTTTTTATTTTTGAATCCACCCTTGAATCTCCAGCAACCAGAGCTTGGTATTTCGATGGTTTGATGGTGCCCATCATCACCAGTTTGTCTTGTTCTTGTGTGAGAGATTCCATGAAATCTGCAATGCTAGGAATCTTCCAGGTTTGAGCTGTCAACTTTGTGGCATAGAAGGTCGAAACAAAAACTAAATAGTCAGGGCCAAGCTTCGAGAGTATGGCCAAAGCTAGCTGATCATCCTTCTTTTCGATCCCACATTGTTTTAGCTGCAAAACATGTGCTTTGAACTTGGAGAAATAGAGTTTCAGGGATTCAAAGCTATTTGGACTCAGGGAGATCAGTTCATTTTCAATTTAATGTCCCCTCATCTCATCTGTATTTCCAAAAATTACAACAATCTTCTCCCATACTTCATTCGGTGATGTCAATCCATCAAGATGGAAAAGGAGGTCTCTGGAAATACTCAGACACAAGAGACCATAGGCCTCATCCCTCTTGTTGTGCCATTTTATCTTCTCTGCAACTGCATTAGGCTCTACTTTTGTTGCCATAGTCACTCTATAGAGGCCTTTTGCTCTCAACAGTATCTCCATCTCAGCTTTCCATTCAAAGAAGTTGAAGGGAGTCAAGATGATCTTCTGAGATTGATCCATAGCTCAGAAATTGTCCCAGCTGTCAGTAGAAGGCTCCCAGTCACTGATGTCGAACCTGAAAAATAAATTGGAAGGAGAGAAATTGATCTACAAAGGCTCTGATACCATGTGGAAATTGAACCCAGTGATAGAACAATTACACTCACAACAATTATCAATTGTACATGCAAAATCACTCACAAAAGAGACTGAATATGGAGCTGAACACTAAACTGTATTAACTCAGTGTACAATAGCCAACCTTGTAATATCATAGGCTGCTGTAATAAATAATTACATAAGGGATTTGAATGCATGAGGAGGCAATTCAAATCTAGTCAAAAGAAGGATTACTAAAATTAAGCAAATCCCCCATAGGTGCATAAAGTAGTTTCCCAAATAGTCAAGGAGCTCACGAATTGGCAAAAGCACTTAGGAAAGCTAAAAGGTAATGGAAGGACAACTCATACATGCTTTTCATAGGAGAAAAGAGTGGAGGATGTGGAGGAAAAAATGCTAGTTAACCTCACCTAGTCAAACTTTCCCAATTGCCTTAAAGCACTGAAAAAGTAGAAGGGCGCTTAGGAGGCTAGGAATAAAGCAGATTTGATTCCTTAAGGTTTACCAAGCGCTCCATGAGTCAAAATTAGCAATTTTGACCACTATGGATGTGTAGATGACAACTTGCATAAGGTGGAATCATGAAACTAGGCAAATAAGACAAAAATGATTAATTTAATGTCTAATGTAGCTAACTATGGGTTGATTATTCTAACAATGTCATCTGGAGATCAATGGAAAACAATTAATAAGTTTCGGAAAATGAAGTATAGGTTGCATCCATGAAGATACCCATTCAAATGATCGGGTTGAAGATATATCAAGATCTACTTCAAAGTGGATTTAAAATATTTGGATTTAAATATTTTCTAGTGTTTAGAAAGATTTAGTTTATTAAGTTGTATGATAAATGTAATAAGGTATTTACAAGAAGCCTAGATTTAGAATGTAGGTAGTTAGGTATTAGCTCAAGGATAATTTTGAGGTATAAAAGCATGTTTTACAATGTAATTGGGGTTGGAACTCTTGAGAGAAAAAAACTCATTTTGTAACTGAGAATTTTCAAGTTAATACAGTTTGCAGATCCAAGCACTAATTTTTTTCCATAGAAGATATTCTTGTGTTACTGTGTTACAGTCTATATTTCCCTTTCGCATGTGAATATTTTTCTTGTTATCATTTCCATTGCGTTATATTTTCATGCTTGAATAAGTTTATATTGGATCATAATTCATAATCATATGCTCTGGTTCATAGGATACAAATATTCACAAGAAAAATTAGTCTAAAGTTAACATTGGATTTATCTTTTGGTGCCCATATTAATGGATTGTTCTTTTTTCTTCTTTACCACTAGAAAGTCAAGAACTTGACTATGAAAGAGTAATTATCCCACCTCTGTGAAGAACTATTGATGCAAAATCCCTATTTATTTATAACAACTTGTGATTTTCACTACATTCCCAATGATACCCTCTTCTCTCATCATTTATCATATTTAAATCAATTTATAAAAATATCTCTAGCCATTGTATCCATTTGTTAAGAGATTCCTCTCTAGTAGAAAAGAATCCAAATTTCCTCCTAAAGGTTGGTTTGTAAGGTTACCTTGGAAATATCCTTCCACAAGCAAAGGATAAATTCTGAGTGATAACATCTTGGTGTCGTTGTCAGGGAACGAGAGTTCAAATCTAAATGGGTGGAGTGACAATTAATAAAAAAAATCAAATTTCTATGGGAAAACATAAGTTTTGATATTTGAAGTTGGTTGTTCATTTCCCTAGATACTCAATTTTAAAGAATCAAGAAAAGGCGACTCCAAAGACGAAATCCTGACTTTTAAATGAGTTCATACAATAGGTAATCCTAATCCTGAACCTTTACACATTGTTAAAGATCCAAAAAGAATTCTAAGGAAAGGAAAAGGGAAATATCAAGAAGGTACTTCTCAGTTAGAAAGATATTTTATCTATATCAAGAAGAGTTTGTTAGCCTTCAAGATCTTGATTTTGATATCAAGTTTGAACATTCTCTTTTTAAATCAAAATCTGAAACATATTTAAATAAAGTTGTGGTTTATGAAAATAGACTTCAGTCTTACCTGTTAGATTGAATTTGGAAAAATTTACAAAAAACTGAAGAAAGTAAACAAATAATTCAAAACCATCAACCACAAGTTCATAGCATTGTCCAAAACCCTCCTAGAATAATGGTTTCTAGGTTTTCTCCACTTGCTTTACCAACTATTTGACATGCCCTCCAACAAAACTATGTTCAAAAACTTTCACTCTATGATGGAGAGGGAAATTTTATTGCTCAACAACATGTTTACAGATTTAATGATTTCATTGACCTTGAGGAAGTGGATTATGATGATGCAAAGATGAAATCATTTTTTCGAAGTTTATCTGGAGAAGACAATGTTAGTGTTTTAAGCAATAATGGAAATAATTAAAATTTAAAACTTTAATCCACAATTACAATGCACATAGATCTCATCAATAATCCAAAGACATAAGAAAATCAAACAATAGAACACATGATGTACCCTGGTAAAACCCTCCACTGATCCGAAGGATAAAAGACCATGCAAACAATCTTTGAGTATAATAGATAATCGATAGAGAATGATTACAACACAATAGCAGATTTCCTCGAAGAGAGAGCATACAAGAGTAGATATTATGCATGACACTTTTCTAGTATTTCAAAGTGCATAGCACTTTAATAAAACGCTAGAAAATCAGTCATACAATGAATGTAGCGAATGGTTTCATGACCGTGAACCACCTGTGCATTGTTCAAACATTACCCATATAGACTTCATTGACATGGTGCCAAGTATCACCTCACAATTGTTATATAATTATTCCACCTTAGTACCATGGTCATACACCTAGGACACATTTTCATTAGTTTCATACTTGTGTTATATGGTCCAAAACTAGGTTGTGTTGGTCAAGCAAGGTCCTTTTGGTGTTTTGGACTCATTAATGCACCCAGGCAACCACATTTGATCATTCTAGTTACACATGCACCCTCATTTATGATTTTTTAGCCCTTGGTATGCTCCCACTCCATAAAACATGAAAGGTGGTTGACCAAATGTGCCCATGCATGGTATTTGGGTATTTTTGGCTCTTTTCAGCCATTTATTGCTTCCTAGAGCCACTCCCACTCACCCATGCACTCCACCACGCCTAATATACCTTCATTTATGTCCTATAATTCTCCGACCACGTTCACACAGGCATTCATGACCGTTTGAGGTTGTCTGGGAGCTCATTGGTCCAACTAGGGGGGTTTTGAGGTCCAATCTAATCCTACCACATGTACGCATCCAAATTTCCTCCAAAGGATAAATATTTTCTCCTATTGTAATATAAAAAATTTTTAGGCATATTTACATACTGGATAGTGATAATAAACTCAATTATTGGCACCATTTGTATGTGTTAGTGTTAGTCTTTTCACTATTTTCTACATAATTTGTGAATATCTTGAGTTGTGGGGATTCCTTTAGATCCTATATCTTGTTGTGAATCATATTTTCACATGGTATTATAGATATTTGGAGCTGCAAATAAAATCCAAAGCACTTGAGTTACTATCTAGGGTTTATTCCAGAAAAATTTGAGTGTTTGCATTGCAGGTACTTCCAATGTTTCTATCACTCAGTGCGCAAGTAGAAATGAAGAAGAATAATGTATTTACTACCCCATAGAGTCACCATGGAAGGATGAAATGGTGGTCCAACTGAGATCAAAATGACTCTATAGAGTCACCATCGGGGCTGAGAACAAACCCAACTCTACTGTGGAAAAATCGAAGTACTTCAATAGATTGGATGAAGCATTTTGGATGCTTTGTATCAATATATTGATGGATATTATATTCCATGTAGACAATATTACCACACCCAATGAATTATGGGAATACTGTTGAGATCAGAGGACACCAACTCAAAAATGAGTTGATCTCATAGAGTTGAACTCACTTTGAGATGATCCAAGATTTCTTCACAAAGTTCAAATCATTCTCACTTAAGTTGAAACAATGTGGTATTGACAATAAGGAAGAACAAATTATATTTTCCATCCTTTCAAATCTATGCCCTGATTACTCATTATTTGTCTCCTCATTCCACTCACCCAAGCTAGCAACTCAAAATTGAGGAACACCTTCACTAGCAAACTTCATGGGGTGTTTGACTCAAGAAAAAGACACGTCGCCGCAGATGGATACTATCAAATCCACCAAGGATCAATACCTTTCTACTGGAGTTTCAAATAAATACAAAGGAAAGAGGAAAGCAAAGGATTCGAAGCAGGAAGAGAATAAGAAGCATGACAATCCCAAATCTTCAGATGGGGGTTCGAATCCTAGGAAGGACAAAGAGAAGAAGAAGAAAGAGAAGACAAAATGCACTTATTGTCATAAGGGGTGGCATCCAGAGAGTGCATGCATGAAAAAACCCATTTACATGATGGTTTAACTCCTTAAAAATAACAACATCCCACTGGAAAAAGGTGCAAGGAAGAATGAGGGAAGTTCAAGCTTAGAGAACAAGGATAGATTACATGCTTTTCTTGTTGGGTCTTCAGGCTCTTCATCCTTCATCATAGATTCAGGTGCCTTAAGGCACATGGATTCCATGCAATATTGTTTGTGAAAACCCACCAACAAATCCTTGTCGATAGGGGTTTCCATTCTGTTGACGCCCAACCAGCGCAATATCCCTAAGCATCAGCCTAGACAAGTTTGGCCCTACCTAGGAACACCCATAGAGTGGATGAAGTCTCACACGAGATGTCAAGGGAGAGCTATCGAAACCAAGTTTCCAGTAGTAAGAAGGAAGGACATGGAATCAACGACTCAACAACATAATCATCAAATACTTCAGCGATAGCTAATCAGTATCATAGCATTCATCACAGATCTATCAACATAATTACCAGATTGCATCAATTACTTAATTATCGTAGTAGAGTCATTCATTCATATAACAGATTCAGTAAACATCCATCGTTGACATCATAGCACATAAAGACAGGAAAGAGATAAGAAACAAGATCAATTTAGGGCAACATCCTTCATATCATATTACTTCTGCATGATAGATCCAAATCATACAGTGCTGCTCCACAGGAGGAGACTGATCACAACCCAAGACTCACAAGTTGGTTGACACAGACAGAGCCAAAAATACTCAAGACCAAAATGAAGCGACAAGATCACAATTAGATCACAAAATGGACTGATCAATTGATCTTTCACCTCAATGATGATTAATTATCCCCCATGATTCCCTTTACAATTGCAATTATAAATCTATATATAGGCTTGCACCTTTACATCCAAGGTCCACTTCTAACTAACTTCTAACAAACTAGTGACCTATATCCACAAAATGTGGTCAAATCGTACAAAATCGCATAAGAAATTCCAAAAATGGTTATTCCTCCATCTATGGTGCTGATTTGGTTTTGCATGGTGTCACATGAGCTTGCGCAACCTCCGTGGTGCTGCATAACTCACTTACCCAAACCCCTACCAATAGGCCCCCAAACCAGTCTTGTGGCTCGTCCTCGACCCATGTCAGGTAGAGAGGGTGTACTCTGTCATCTTGGTCTTGAAGTCCTCAAACTACTGTGAGATATCTCAAACCTGGAGCTGGACTTGTTCAGCTACATCCTAACAATTTAGCAGGTCCTACTTCACTAGGTGCACCTCCCTGGCCTTGCTATCCACCATCTTCCTACCTTCTTGTACCGCTTACAACATAGCAACTACTTTGACAACCAAATTCCCGCCAATGTCTTGGAATTCATCCAATTGAGTCTTGCACTTGCACTAAAATTCTTGGGCTCTGGTGGCTCTCTGATATAGGTCATTCAACTCTTAAGAGCATGTGATTTGAACCATGAGAGGGATTGCTTTTAGCGACGTCTTGATCATCATCAACTGAGGTTAAACTTCCTGTTCTTTCTTGGTCAATTGGTCTAGTTTTTCATCGTGGATGACACTTTTCCAGAACTATGTCATTTCCTCAGTAATCATCTTTGCTTCTTGCTCCATAGCTTCAAACTGGGCTGCGATCTCTTTGATGGTGTTTTTCGCCTCGATAATCTGCTCAGGTGGTGTCTTGAGGTAAACGAGGGAATTCAGTAGATTGTTAGTCAACTAGAGCTGGGCAATAACTTCCCCAAGTCGCTTGGCCTTGGAAATTGTAGTGAGTTCCACTGTTCTTTTGTAGATGTGTTGACAAGCCTTGTCAACAACTTGCTCAACCGCACCACAACTAGCACATAGTTGCACTTTCTCGACAACGAGGCGGTCTTGATCCTTCTTTAACTTAGTGATTTCTTCGGCGGATTTCCGCTACAGCTCTTCTTGTGCTTACTTTAATGTGGCAATCCCCTATGCCTTTTCTTTTGCAAGCTGCTCTTTTACTTGCTATAGCGCATCAGCTTCTTCCTGCAGCTTCTTAGCTGTGTCGTGCGACTGCACATACCCATCACTAAGCTCTTTCTTCCTGTCAGCCAACTCATGACCGACAACCTGCTGTAGCTGCACTAGAACTTGAGTAGGTAACTTGTTGAGATCAAAAGTAATGCTCAGTAACGGCTGCACTAATGTGTTCACTTCTGTACTACCCACATTGATTGTAGTCGGGGGAACCTGAACGTTCCTAACCTATGGCTCGGTGCTAATCGTCGAGAATTCCTACATCACAACCCTCTCTGGTGTTTTTTTTCAAACAACAGCATAAATAGAATATAACTTAGCTCTTACCATGGTTAACCCTTCTTAGTTGGACTGACACATGGCTTGCGCTGCGGCATCGGATGAGTTCATGACAACCTTAATGAGTCGGTGTAGTTGGCTCTCCATCATAGAGAGGGAGCTGCTTCCCGCATCGAGTTCCATGTGCCTTTTGGTTCATGCCTCCTCCAAAATGTGTGGTTCTTCCATATCATATTACGTTGATGACTCTCCATTCGAATCATGAGTAGTATGCCCTTCTCAAATAGTCTCATCAGGGTCATCTATTGGTGGCCCCATTGATATCTCCTCTGCGCTCACAGGTTCACTCCATTTAGCCGGCCAGTCCTAAAATACGACATCCAATTCTTCATCTACGATTTTGCAGGCCATAGGAAACCATTGCTAGTCAGGGTCCCATCGTCCCTAGATATAAATGGAATGAGGCCCAATATCAAACCAAAGGATCCTCTAATATTTTCATGTGGTGGCATTGGATAACCGAGAAACCTTGATGGCTGCGGCCTGTAGTGGTTCCCAATAGACCCAAAAATGGATCACACAGTCCATCTGTCGACTGGGATCCTCGACCCACCACAAGTTCTGATACCGTGCACCTTTGCACACCTTCATATCAACGACTGACATCACTTGTTATTCCTCTGGCTCCATCCATGCAACTAATGCAATGAGAATCAACAACGAGATATAGGGAAAGGGTCATTCCCCGACTTGAGTGGCGAAAACATCTTCTAGCAACTGGTTTAACAAAAAGAGGGACCAGTTCATTTGTATTCCCTTAGCGCATTTTTGTGCACACACAACCACTCCTGAATTGCATTGGACGGGCCAATTCTTCCTAGCAATCTTACTGGCCAAAATTCCCGCCTTGCTATGCACATCCCGCTCATTAATACTGTTGATGTGATAGGCACGACCATTGCGTTGTAATACAAATCTCTCCTTCAATTGTTGGGAAAGCTTTTTTTCATTGTCCTGCCCTCTGAGATATTGAGCCGGATCTTCCCCGGCCTTTGGTAATCCTATAATTTCTTAAATTAGGTTGTCTGTGATGGGAATAGGTTCATTCAACCATAGTGTCCCAGCATGAAAGCACGCCAATAGTTGTTTGACGCATGCGTGTGCTTCACTTAATCGCCCAAAGTGAGGCATGTTAATGAGCCCCAACAACCCATACTTGTCCAAGCCCTACACCCATGGGTGAGGAATCTGTAGGATAGGTGTGCGGGGCACTGGATGATAAGGTTAATTTGCTACATCCTTTAGCAGCAACAAATCATGGTCTTCATACTTCATCTTGACCAAGGTGTAATGATGTCCATCGAGTAAGTCATCCCTTTTAGTAGCAGTGATAACCTCGACGGATACTTCTGATTCTTGGTGAGCATCTTTGGCTTTGCCCTGGGCCATGTTGGAGTGACATATCCAATGATATCATTGATAGGGATTCCCCTAGGTGCTGTAGTATCGATAGCTTCTGAGCTTGATGGTCTGGTTTGTGCAGTTCCCTCTCCCTGCGCCCTAGCGGAAGTGCACGTGTGTCTCTTTTGCGGTGGTGTGGAAATGGGTTTTTGAGCATTCTAATTCCCTTTAGGGATTGAAGAGGATCTGATTGGCATGCTCATGATTTCCTCTTTGATTTTCGTGGGACGAACGAGGGATTCCTGCTCACTCAAAATCTCCACTGTGTCTGGAGTGATCAGCATGTTGCACTCTGCAATCCTCAAAATGAAAATGATTACACTGCAATTTCACTCCTTGCCTATCGCCTAGAATTATTCTGCTACACTGAGGTAAACACTTCACTCACTTTAACTGAACAATGCCTTGCACCCACATCCTGTGCCTTCTTATAGCCAATTACCAAATCAATCTCATCATTCCAAATCCACCGTTTCCATCATTACCAAATCCGGCATTAAAGACCCCAAATTTGGCGGCAATCCCACCTCACTAATGGTCAGATCAGTCATAAATGTGTGTCACTTCACCAAGTTCCATCGGATAAATGCTTTAACTGTTTGTATTTATTGCTGATTTTACCAACTCCCAGCTCTGCGTCTGGCGCAAGTGTTCTTTCTCACAATGCTACTGATTTCTATCCTTGTGCAACCTCTTCCTTTGTGCTCTCCTTGCTGCTATCTACCTACTCTAGTGATTATTTTTTTAACCCTTGCGCAGTGCCTCAAGCATTGCACGGCTCAGGCCCCATCCTATAGGGCTTCAAATGGATGTCATTCACAATTTTCGGCAGCACCGTACCATCTAATTGTTGTAATTAAACTGCACCCCCAGAAGTAATTGAATGAACAAGATATGGACCTAACTAGTGCATCTGTAACTTACCTGTATGTTTCATGAACTTACTGTCTTATAGAAGCACCAAATCTCCCTATGTAAATTACTTTTTCTTAATGTGGTGATCATTCCATGCCTTTTGTCGATCCTTATCAATGCACTGGTGGAAACCTACGATAAAGTGGTCCTCTTCAAACTAGATTAACTATGCAATGCACTCCTCTAGTGCTTCTGCATTATCCATGCCAGTCACGGTAGCATTCCAAATACTAGGAACAATGTATTCTATAGGCATGACTGCCTCTTTCCCATATACCAACTTGAATGGTGCCTGTCTCATCAACCTTTTACAAGTGGTGCGATATGCCCCGCTGGAATTTTCAAATCCCAGTCATCGTGATTAGCATTACATACCTTTGTAAGCATTTTTTCTAATATTTTGTTGGAGGCCTCAACAGTCCCATTCTCCCGCGGATGGTATGGTGTGCTTTTCTTATGTTGCACCCGCAACTCCTCAGTTAGTTCTCTCACTATTCAATTGATAAAGTGCTGCCCTGGTTGATCATCAATATCCTGGGACATCCAAACCATGTCACAATATTCTCAAATATGAACTTTGCTACTGCCGTAGCAGTGCAGTATGCAACTAGCGCAACCTATGCACACCTTCACAGATAGTCAGTTGATGTAATGATGTACCACACAACAGTACTCTTTCTTGGTGGATTGATTGGACCGAAAAATTCCACATCCAATTTATCAAAAGGTTTTAGAGTTACCTATGGCACCAGGGACATCTCATTCCGTCGTGATAGTTTTCCAACATGCTGACATACATTGCAGACCCATGGATAATTTGTCGCATCATTATGTAAAGTAGGCCACCATATCCCAGCATGTAGTAGCCCTTCCTCCATAGCGGCCTCTCACGATTCATGCATGTGCTTCTGTTAGAATAGGTCCTTGCTTATGCGATAAGATGCATCGTCACAAGATTTCATCTGGTCCAAGTTTGTATAATTTCCTAGCAATTAGCTAGAAATCCAAAGCCTTCACTACCAACTGCTTCTTCTGACTGGTCAATAGGTCCTCTAGGGAAACTCTAGTTGCCAATAACTGAATGATTGGAGCATAATGGTCATCTACGATCTCTACCTGAAATAGTTGCACATTAGGTAATTCATCATCAATATTGGTAGGTTCTTCTCCTGTCTCAATATGGGACAGATGATCAGGGCCAACATTCAACCATCCTGGCTTCACAATTATCTCAAAGTCGAATTCTTGAAAAATTAGTATCCATTGACAGATCTTCCCCCCCAACACAGGCTTATTGACCAGATATTGCAAAGCGGAGTGGTCCATGAACATTTTAAAGTGACCGCCCAACAGATAGTTCCTAAGCTTCTACAGAGCGTAAACCATGGCCAAGCCCTCTCTCTAATTGGTTGTGTAATTTATTTCAGTGAAAGACAACTTCCTACTTGCAAATGCGATTGGATGATCTAAGTCACCCTTGCCTGTTTGTGCTAGTACTACCACCAGCGCAACAGAAGAGGCATCGACGTGGACATGGAACTCCTTGCTCCAATCGGGGAATAAAAGTATAGGAACCAAAACCATCTTGGCCTTCAGTGTGTCAAAGCTTCCTTGACACTCTTGAGTCCACTCAAATGCAACATCCTTCTTTAAAATATTTACCATAGGGGTAGTAATCACAGTGTATCCTTTGATGAACTTGCAATAGTAACCTATGTGTCCCAGTGTCGCCAAAAGCATGTTCACATTTGTTGGTGGCAAAAGACTAAGGATAAGCATGATCTTCGGAGGGTCGACCAACAGACCTTGATTACACACTATGTGCCCTAATAGCATCTCGAATGACACACAAACAATGCACTTCTTTGAATTCAATTCAATTTGATGATGTCGACATCTTTCCAGCATTAATCGTAGATTTTCTAAATGATCCTTAACCAGACCATAAACAGTCCAATCAACCATGTATACCTGCAGGAACTTCTGAATGAAATATTTGAACATAGTGACAACCACCCGAGAAAATATTGTTGGTTCATTCTTCAATCCAAAGGGAATGACTATATATTGAAAACAACCCCATTCAGTGACAAATATGGCCTTATGCCGATCTTCCTTTGTGATTCGGATCTGGTGATTCCTCGAAAAGGAATCCGTGAAGGAGTACATCTCCTGACCGCCTACCCCTTCAAGGACCTCATCTGTAAAGGGAGTTGGAAAAGGATCATGTAGGCAGGTGTCATTCAACTTTCTTAGGTCGACACAAATGTGAACCTCTCCAATCTTCTTGTCCTAAACCACCATAGGGATTATCCATTCCAATTCTTTGATAGGCTCAATGATTCTAGCATCCAACATCTTACCAATATTAGCCTTGATATGTTCTTTATATCGCGGGTTCAGTCGATACAGCCTTTGTCACACAGGTTTCACGTCTGGTTTCAATAGGATTTTCATCTCCCCTAGATCCCCTAATATCCCTTTCATTTCCGAGAACCGTGTCGAAAAGAGATCCTAGAACTCATGTAGTAGATCTGTGATATGTTCCATTGTCTCATTGCCCCAATAGTCCCTAATATTAGTAAACTTTGGGTTTTCTTCTGTCCCAATGTTAACTTTTTTGATCTTCAGCAACTGACTCATGGGGTCAGTTGGTATGTTTGGTGCTGCAACATCATGACTTCCTTCTGATTCCAGAATATTGAAATTCCACATCTCATCATCATATTTAGGTTCACGAGATAGATTGTAACACATCATCATGGATTGAATATGATCCTGTGCATGTGGATCTACAGGGTATACAACTAGTACAACCTTCAATACTACATCGTGGATGAGTTGGAGTGCATTATGGACCTCACGGTTAGCATCCCAGAAGCTAAAAGTCTATGTAAAGCAAATCAATAGCTCCTTCCAGGTTGTTATGGTTCTGCAGAGTTCTACTGCTACATACCAGGATCTAGGCATCTGGTCCAAAGTACAAACAAAAGCATGGACCCACTCATCCTTGGGTCGCGACACCCACAAGGTCTGACATTCCATCAAATGACCAATGGGGTCATTCTTCCCATCATATCTCCCAGCATGATAGATCTCTGAATCACCAAAGTGCACTATCATCAATCATCAAAACTGTTCCCATTCGTGGATTGTCTACTTATGAGTCTCCCACCAGTGTGCTGGGGTGGCCTTTAATGCTTCTTCCAGCACCAAAAAACTCTATGGTTCAAACAATTTCTCTAAAAATTGTTTGAGAAATCCAGACAACTCTGGTAGCCCCTCGTAGATCAACAATTCTATAACCTCTATCGGAACGTGACTTAGGGATTGCGTGAGTAGTCCACACTTTCTAAAAGACACCTCCTGCAACCGATTTTTCCAATTTTCTAAAGCATCATCAGAATCAGAAGACGCAGAGCTAGCGCTGCGCCATCTAAGTTCACCATCGATGGTAGGGTGGATATAGTCTTTTAAGATATCGTAGGCCTGATCCCAGCCTCTACCAACCTCATCCTTGACAGGTTCAATATACTGGCATCCTTCATGAGGGTCCATGGGAGCAATGACCTTGATATCATGGTTTTTGAATGTCATAACCCACTTCTTGAAATTGAAAACTAACATGGTATCATTGGCCCATCCAATCCCTAGCAGCATAAGATAAGAGCCTCCACCATCAACTACTTCAATGACATCAAAATCAGCATATGTCTTCATACCTTCTACATCGACGACCAGGTTTGAGACATGCCCAATAAGTTGAACTTTGGCCTGATTTGCTAGTCATAGTCACACAGGGGACCATCCCAACGTTGGCTTTCCCATCAGCTACCAAGTCTGCTTGTTAAAAATATTCACATCTGACCCAAGATCTAGAATAATTGAATTGACTTCATAGTCCCCTATCTGGATGTTCATTCTTATCTCTTTGCCTGTATTTCTCTTCTGGAGGGAATTCACTGCAGAATCCCTCAACATCAGATTACGGTGGTACAAAAACTTCTCAATCTCAACAAGAGCCTCGGGCTCTCCGGCTAATGATATAAAACTCTCAAACAACTATTGCAAGGTACCATGCTGTCGCGATGGTCATTCCTCTACGGATAGATCAAAAGCAGATGGCATTTCAACAATAGGTGACTTACCCGGATTTCTCCCGATTGCATGCTTGGCCTTAAAGAAGGTGTGTTTCTTTGTCGCAATGTAAAATGCTTCCTTTTTCTTCCTAGCAAACTAAAATTGTTGACGAGGTCCATATTCTCTGGCTGTTGCACCTGCACGAGTGACGACATCAACATCAACAGCCTGGGTTTTGGGTTATGCTAGAATAGTTGTAACCATTAGTCCTTGATTCTAGTTCCAAGCTTGGTTCATGGGTGGATTTTGATTCGGCGGTGGGTTCATAGGATGATTTTGATTATGTAGTGGGATAAGAGTCTGATTCTACAATGGCTACTGGTTCTGTACTTGGTTTTGGTTTTCAAACTGGTTCTGTAAATGAGGTATGTTCCCGGCCTGCCACTTCGCAATGAACTAAGGGAAATTTTCAACAATATGCTCAATTGATGCACAGTATGTACACTGCGCATGAGGAGACTCCCTCTGACATTGCATGAATACTCCACAGGTGTAACACTAGATTAACTCTCGACCTCGTCCTTCCCCTCGTCCAAACCCCCCTCCTTGTCCCCTAAATCCTCCTTGAAATCCTCCTTGCCACTAGTACTGTGGTTGAGATGCTTGTTGATGTTATGGTTGGGATAGTTGTTGTAGGGGATTCGGTTGCTGCTAAACACAGTGCACTTCTTGAACATATTGCGGTTGAGGCTGATTGATCAACAATTGATTGTACTATGGTTGCAGTGGAAATTGTGGTTGTGCTACAAATTGTGGCTACAGTTTGAACTGTGGATATGACTGCGATTGCGATGGAATAAACTAAATTTGTGAAGGTGGTGTATACTGCACCTGGGATGTCGGCTTCACTATCTGCGGCTGAGGATGCGACTGCTGGATCATGCAGGTATCCTCTCCCTTCATAAAGTATGAATCATATGTTTTCTCTTGAAACAAGTCATAAGCTTGGAAGTCTTTATCCTTATGCCACACTGAGTGACAAAAGGTGTAATACAAAATTTCTGCCTTCGTAACCATCTTCTACATGTAGCTACAATTTTAGTGTCGATTCCCATATTCCCGACATGCGCGACACCATGGCACACCAGCGCAACTCAAGGGGTTTGGTGCTCCTAAGAGAAAATAATTTTAGAAAGTCGGACATGTGTCCTTGGTGTGTCCGTCCACATGACACCGTGTTCACCAAAGTTCATCATTTTCTTCTTTTGCCTTATTGATATCTTGTCGCTGGAGTGTCAAATTTTCTAGCTATGCCTGAATCTGGTTCATTCCAACTACAGTCTCCCCAATAGGTGAAGCTTCTAACTTCATTAATGCAGCCATTAATGCAACAAAAGATCGCTTCGTGTCACAATATTTTGCTGCATTAAAATATGCCTGATGTGTGAGACCAGTGCAATGATGAACCACTCCTTATGCTGAACATCGCTCATTTTGAAGCTGACTTAGGCCATCAACGTCTTAAAATGTTGATAAAAATCCCAAACAGTTTCATTCGAAAACTATTTGATCTCCTCGAGTTCTGTAATATATTGGGCCTCAGATTTGGATTTCTTAAATTCCTCGAATAGCCCTTCCTGGATCTCATTTAGTATTTTTTTGACGGTCCCCTGAGGGACCTGCATGAATCTCATGTACCCGTCAAGTGCACGACCCTTAAGGGTGGTCACTAACTGGATTTTCTTGATATCATTGTCCACAATCTATCTGGCAGTCCAGACTACTTCACAGAAGAACCAATACTGCTCTAGGTCATCGGTCCCATTTCCATGGAATATTGGTAGCTTCATCTCATTTCCCACCAGTCTGGGCCTTCTTCCTCCAAATGGAACTCTACTACTGGACTGCTACTGGAATGTTGGACAAGTCAACGTAGAATGTGCTCTCCTACTTGTTGGTGGAGTAGTGCGTCGAGGTGCGGACACGTTACTGCTGGAGTTTGATATTACTGCTACCCTGAGCGTAGCCTCGGTCTGGTCATCCTCATCGTCACTATAGGGTCGCTTCATCCCGTGTGGTTTTTCTTCGTGGCCTTGCCTTTTGATCACAACAGGAACTTCCCCTGTCCTCTACCTCTTCTCTTGTTGAAACCTTGCTCCTCCCCTTGTACAATCACTTGTTTCCTCGATGACCTTCGCAGTCTCATCAGAACTCATACCCATCTACCCCTTATCTCACCATTTTACGCCCCCCTTTCGTCATAGTGTCCATGGCCTCCACACACCAAAGTTCCACTACTCGAGGTGCATTTTTAGAATACTCTTCTCGCAGACAATCATCTTAATAGATAATTGTAGAGACAGCAAGAACCTACCTCGTGGCCCGTTGAATATCTGTCTTTATGCTTTGATGTATGACTTATTGGTATCGACTACAAACTCAGTGATGTATCCTTCTAGAATACTATCCATCCATACTTTGACAGCTCGTGATGCCTAGTTTTCAGTTTCTCGCAATTCCTGGATCAGTTCAGGGGTCCAGGATGTTGGCTCCCCTCCTTGATGGTTGTTCTTCTTATAAGTGAACTATGCTAGGCACTCATATAGTATGATAGAAAATTCACAGAAGAACCATTCGTAGGCACTGTCGTGGATATATCTGGCCAGCCAATCATTTGTTAACAACTTCGGATTTTGGTTCTCTATTTTAGTGAACTCTCATAGATTTAGGTTGAACCTATCTTCGATATTTCGTTTAGTTGGATGCCACAACATATCCTCCTTTTAGTTGCGACACGGTCCCGACAATGAAACCATTTGTTGGCGAAAATCCACCAACAAATCCTTGTTGACAGGGGTTCCCACTCTTTCGATGCCCAACTAGCGCAATCTTTCTGAGCACTGGACCAGATAGGTTTGAACCTACCTGGAAACACCCACAGAGTGGATGAAGTCTCACCTGAGATGTCGAGGGAGAGATATAAGAACCAAGTTTCTGGCAGTAAGAAGGAAGGACAAGGAATCAGCGACACAATACCATAATCATCAGATACTTGAGGGATAGTTAATTAGTATCACAACATTCATCATAGATCTATCAGCATAATTAACATATTGCATCAATTACTTAGTCATCATAATAGAGTCATTCATTCATATAAAAGATTCAATAAAAATCCATCATTGACATCGCAACACATAAATACCAGAAATAAATAAGAGACAAGATCAATTTAGGGAAACATCAATCATATCATATTACTTCTGTGCAATAGATCCAAATCATACATTACTGCTCCACAGCAAGAGACTGATCACAACCCAAGATTCATGAGCTGGTCAACACAGACAAATCCAAAACTACTCAAGACCAAAATGAAGCAACAAGATCACAATCAGATCACAAAATGGATTGATCGATTGATCTTTCACCTTAATCACGCTTAATTATCCCCCATGATTCCCTTTACAATTGTAATTCTAACTCTATATATAGGCTTACGCCTTTACATCCAAGGTCCAGTTCTAACTAACTTCTAACAAACTAATGACCTATACCCACAAAATGTGGTCAAATGGTACAAAATCACATAAGAAATTCCAAAAATGGTTATTCGTCCATCTATCGCGCTGATTTGGTACAACAAATTGGTGTTGCAGAGCGCATGAATATAATTTTGAAAGAGATGGCAACATGAATGATGGAGGAAAAGGATTTGTCATCTAAGATATGGGATGAAGCCATCAATTTTTTATTCATATTTTCATAGCAGATCTCCACTCAAAACATTGGAATAAAAAACTCTATTTTATTCCTTGAGTGGTCATAAGCCCAATGTTTCTCATTTTAGGGTTTTTGGATCAAAGGATTGGGCTAGAATTCCTCTAAAGAAGGCATTGAAACCTCAAATAAAGGAGTACATTATGGTTGGATATGTTTAATATGAAAATGGATACAATCTCTTTTATCCCTCATCATAGAAAACATTCATTGAAAGGAATGTCCAGTTCGAAGAAGAGCCCATGCAGGAGATCGAACTAGTCCAAGGGGATTGCTCACATCCTCCACTCCATGATCACGTAAGTGATGATTATTCCTATGATTTTTCTGATTCTGATGTTGATTATTATTATTATGACATGAATTTAGATCATGACTCACCTGGGATGAGAAAACCATACAATTAGCCGGTGATCTTGCTAGAGATCCACTAGACTCTAGGAGGACTAGATATCAATTTCACAATGTTTTATCTACTTGTGAATTGAATAATTCATATATATTATTTATTATGGTTGGATATTATCCTCATAAATATCATGAATAATCACTTGAATCAATATGACAAACAACCATGCAAGAAGATTTCAAGTCTTTGCAAGACAATGAAACTTGGGAGTTGGTTCCTCTACCTTCCAAGAGAAAATTAGTGCAATATAAGTGGATCTATAGGAAAAAAGTGGATGTATATGGTTCAGATATAAAGTGAAATTCTAGGTCAGTTTACAAAGGCTTCTCTCAACTATAAGGATTTAACTATACAGAGACATTCACACTGGTACCAAAGATGGGCCCAATCATGCTAGCTTTGGCCATTGCTTCATCTAAGCGATGGGAGGTTCAACATATGGATGTGAAGAGTGATTTTATTCATGGTGACCTTCATGAGGATATATATATGAAACAACATGAAGGTTTAATTCCTGATCTTTCACTTTTTTGTAGGTTGAGGAAGTCACTCTATGGTCTCAAGCAAGCCCCCAGGGCTTGGTATGCCAAGATGGATAGATTCCTTCTTTCACTAGGATTTGAGAAATGAAAATATGATCCTAATGTATATTTGAATAATATTGATGATTCTTTGCAGGTCATAGTATTGTATGCTGATGATACTTTGATAATTGGAAGTTGCATTGATCATATAGGTTCAATAAAATTCTCTCTTCATAGCAAGTTTTCTATGACTGATCTTGGATTCTTGAAACAATTTCTTAGATTGGAGATTGTACAATATGATGTAGGGATCAAGTCCAAACAATAAAAGTATGATACAAACCTTTTATTGAAATTCAATATGGCTGAATTTAAGGTAGCCAAGTTCCCATTCCTTTCAGGAGTGAAACTAGGTAAATTTGGTTCATCTCCATTGGTAGACAACCTATTGTATATGTAGCTAGTTGGGAGCTTGTTGTATCTGACACACTCTCGACCTGATTTGGATTATGGAGTAGGTTTTTTTGCAATATATATGAAGGATCCTCATTATATCCATTGGAAGTATGCAAAAAGGATCTTGCATTATGTGCAAGGAACCAAACACTTTGGGGTACACTATGCTGCTAGTTCTCCACTAGAACTAGTTGGATTTACTGATTCCGATTGGGATGGATATTCCATTAATAGAAATTCCACTTCAGGTTATGTCTTCATGATTTCACATGGACTCATATTTTGTTCAAGAAATAAACAACACACTATATCCTTTTCATTAGCTGAGTCCGAGTACAAAGGAGCAGTGAACAGAACTACATAATGTGTGTGGTTGCAAGGTATTCTTGGAGAACTTAGAATTGCATTTGATTCACCCATAGTAATTTGGTGTGATAATCAAAGTGAAATCAATATTTACACTGATCCAGTGCAGAGATAGATAACCAAGAACATAGAGATACACATGCACTACATTAGTAGCTTGGTGCATGAGCAGCTGATATCATTGCAATATTTCCCATCTATTGAGCAAACTACTAACATCTTCACCAAGAGCTTCATAGAGAAGACATTCACCTATATGAGATCAATTCTTGGAGTGGGTTACACATGGTGATAGCTGATATTCACTTATATTATCTCCATGCCCATTTTTAGGGGATTTTTTGTTCCCATGAGGTTTTCCTCCTTACCCTGGTTATATGGACAAATAAACTTTGTAAGAGGTGAATTCAGCCTTAGTTGCCAAGGCCTCAATAATTTTGTGATGTATTTACACTAATTTAGGCTTACAGTGGGGTGTTAGATAATTATACCACCTTATTACCATGTTCATACACCTAGTACACATTTTAATTAGTTTCATACTTATGTTATATGGTCCAAAACTAGGTCGTGTTGGTCAAGCAAGGTTCTTTGGGTGTTTTGGACTCATTAATGCACCCAGGCACACGAATTTGATCACTTTGGTTACACATGCATCCTAATTTATGTATATTTAGTCCTTGGTGTGCTCCCAATCCATAAAACATGGAAACAGGTTGACCAGATGTGCCCATTTATGGTATTTGGGTTTTTTTGGATCTTTTATATCATTTATTGTTTCCTAGAGCCGCTCCCACTCACCCAGGAACTCCACCATGGATACCCTACCTTAATTCATGTCCTATCATGATCTAGCCATGTTCACATAGGCATTCGTGACTGTTTGAGGTGGTTTGGGAGCTCATTGGTCTACCTAGGGGGGTTTTGAGGTCTAATCTAAGCCTGCCACATGTATGCATCCAAATTGCCTCCAAAGCCTAAAAGTTTTCTCCTATTTCAATGTAAACATGTTCCATCCATATTTACATACTGGACAGTGATAATAAACTTAATTATTGGCACCATTCTATGTGTTAATTTTAGTCTTTTTATTGTTTTTCTGCATAATTTGTGAATATATTGAGTTGTGAGGATTCCTTTAGATTCTAAATATTCCTGTGAATCATATTTTCACAGTAATTATCTACCACGCTGAATATATGAGCCATCCATTAATTCACCATTGTTAACTTCCATGTAACTGAACTGAATTGAAAAAGAATTGAATGTAAATGAATTAAATTGAATAGAACTGAATGCAACTGAATGTAACTAATATGGATTGAACAAAACTGAATGTAATTGATCATAACTGAATGTAACTGAACATAACTGAATGTAACTGATCTAAACTAAACATAACTGAATGTAATTGATCATAACTGAACATAACTGAATGTAACTGAACATAACTCTCTAGAATATTGTTGTTATTCTATCCAGTTTTGAGATGGATTTCAATCTCTAGAATTAAGGATTCATGGTAGTCGCCATTAATTAAATATCCTAAAAGAAGTGGATTAATTGTTATGTTGGATGGTTTGTGACGTTTACAACCACCCACAATATCCCAATAACCCTAGAGGATACTAATTCAAAACTTCTACTCCACAACCACAATGAAGAAATAGTCCATTTCTTAATTTCAGTTGTCGCCCCTCATTTGGTCCTGCTTCTCTGAGTGTAATATTGTTTACATTACTTGCAACCCTAAAGATACATTCATGTTCCTTTGCAAATTCTATGATAAACTTCCCAATATGGGAGGCTGGTGCCAATGGAAGGGTGTTGTTTGATGTCTTTATTTCAAGCTCTCTGATCTATTATGGGGCTTTTGTTGAGCACATTCTTCATTCTTAGCATGAGAGCAAGGGAAATCCGAGCAAGATCAAGTTCGTCATTTACGAGAAATTTTCCATTCTATTTTCATTGGAGCATGAGGGTGTTTAAATATCATGATCTATTGGATTTATCGCACTGAACCATAAATCATGAGTGCATAGTGTATATTTATCTTTTCCTTGTATGTTTTTATGACTATTTTGGACTGGTTTAGTTATACAATGCATTATGCATTTTTACACCTTAAGGCATTTTATTATGATAAATTCTTTATTGATAAATCGTATAACTAATTAATTGTAATCTATTATTTGTCATATATACTCAAATTTATAATTTGATTTTCTACATCATGGAATTCTTTGTATATTAATGTTGTTGTGAACATGATTTTGCATAATGGATGGTTTATTTGAAAATTATTAATAAACAATTATGTTTATTTTGTTTGCACAACAACTTAACTTGTTTATCGGTGTTCACCGACCATAAGTTAAGTGGTTATGTTAGTACCTAAAGACACATGAATGAAAATCGCCTCTTACAGTCCTTCTTTAAAAAGCTTTTATTTCAAAAGTCCTATTTTCAAGGAACATACATGTTAGGTGTTTCAAGATGGGTGTAGATTCTTTGCACATACCAAAAGTACTATATCCATTTTTTTAGATTACTAAAAGTAGGATTCACATCATCATTGCCAAATATAAACATAATAATATTGGGAAAGGGGTAAGAATACACAAGCTTATGTTTGTGTACATTAAAAAATTATGTTGTCAAATTCAATCTACCCATAGTTTAATATGTTTATGCATAGTTAAAGAATTATATTATTAAACTCAATCTACCCACAATTTCTCTTTTCTTTTGGGTTGCATTACAATAATTTTAATTTTGCATTGGAGATACTCAAAGTATTTTGAATAGGTTTGAAAAATCACTTTGTAGACATGGACAATTTTATTTCACTATTCAAATAATGTCACTAGATTACTACCTATGCCTTATGCATCCCTTATTATGGGTCAATATTATTCCTTACCTATACCTTAATGGAGGGTAGGGGTAGCGACTAAGTTACATTATTGTTGTGTCTTGTTTAATTTTAAATCTATTTTCTTTTTATTATTTTAATATTGCATTACTAATCAGGCAATAATGATAATATATTACAACGTTTTTTCAATACATATGAAACATGTCTAGAAACACGGTGTAGAGATGACGACTTGAAATGAGAAATCATGGGTATCTTCAATATACTCTAGAGATTGTGTATGACGTGTGTTAAACCTTTAATGAAGTATATACAATTTTACCATGTTACTCTATCCTGTTGGACGCACATTTTCTATTTATATGATTGGTTACATAATTAATTAACTCAACAAAGTGAAAGTAAATATCCTTACCCCATAGGAAATATATTGCAATGGAACCAATAAAATCACTTGATTCCAATATCTTCAAGTTTGAACCAAAGATAATGTTGTATTGACTAAGAGGTGCTATTGTACAAAAAGGCCAAAAAAGATGTTGATCAATATGGGGTGGTATGCAACCACCTTTCACATAAATATTAACAATGCCACTATTAGGGATACACGATGTGTAACACCCCGGTTTTGACCCCATTTGCATTAAATGTATATGATGTATAGATTGTAATTAATTGTGGTGTGGAGCTAAAGGCAAGATCCCCACCATCGATTAAGTGTTTAATGTTTGGGAGATTAAAATCGTTGCCGATTGTATATCGTGATATCCGACACATTATAATTTTGGCATCATGTAAATATGCATTTTAATTAAAATAAACCCCAACCAGCTATGTCAATGCAACCATAATGAAAAGGGCATGAATTTCCTAAGGATAGGGAGGGAAATTATTTAAACCTTGGGGCTAATGGGGAAAAGCCAAGTGTTAGTTGATAAACACATTTAGTTGCACCCACCCTTTTGAATTACTCACCTTTCCTTGTCTCATTCAACTACCAAATTAAAAGCCTCTGATGTTAGTTGGGTAGTTATTGCATGGAAAGTGGTGTGGCAGGACTGTTAGTCCTTTCCCACATGCACAATCCACCAAGGATACTCGTTCACCCTCATGTGGTAGGAAGAGACCATACAACCCATTCTTCCATTTGGGCCATTCTCATGCAGAGAGCTGGGGGAATTACCTCATGTTCATGATTTTTGCTGTGTGTGTGAATTTCGTTGTTGAGGATTTTGCTATGTGGGTTCTCATCCTCACGATTTTGGGTTTGGGGTGTTTTCCTCATTACCATACGTCCATGTTGGGTTGTCTCCAAAATAGATGGAATTTTCCTGTGCGTGAATCTCGTTGTTGGATTTTACTATGTGTAGATACCTTACCGATTTTGTGGTTCTGTGTAGTCAAACCCATCTCCATGCTGAGAGTCTGTTGAGTCTGATTTCCTTCCCAATCAGGCTATGTCTTTCCCGTTGTTTTCAGTGGTGAGAATGTAGCTATTGTTTTTCCCCATGAGTGTGGGTTGTTATTGAGTTGTTTTGGCCATGTTAGGGCCACGAACAACTCTGAGATTGTTTTGCTCAGTCGAAACTGTGTGTCACCATTTTGGCTACTGTAATGTTTCCTTTTTCTTCCCTAGATTTGTGAATTGCTTGATTTTGTTGTGTGTATGTAGTGGTTGGTCTCTGGATTGTTTTGGAGTGGGAATGAAGGCTTGGTCTACTTGATAAACCTGGTGTGTTCGAGATACTCATAGACAGAGCTAGAGGGCTGGCTTTTTTTCTCCACACCCCCTGAATAGCATTGGAAGGGAAGTCAGGGCCTGAGGGACTATGTAGCAGAGAAGGGTCTGATTCCTTGTGTTGGGTGTGTGTGGGTGTCTTGGAATTCAAGCTAGTTCTGGTGCAGGTGTCCTTATCTCTTTAGTGAGCCCACCAGCTTAGCAGTCAGCTTTTCCCATCTCCCTGATGGCCTGATAAACCCAACTGTATTGGCTTGGCTGAGTTGTGTATCTTTGGCTATGTGTGAGCCTACTTACTTTCCTTATTCCTTGGGGAATCATGCCTAGCTTAGGGGTGGCCGTGTTGCTGAGAGATTAAGGGGCACACTGGCCTATATTTGGGTGTAACATTGCCGTGACATAGCTTGTTGCAGGGCATTCTTCTTCATAAGATAAGTATTCTTGTGTTTCATCCCTGCAATTTACATTTGATATGAATTACAGTGAACATGATAAATGCTTGAATGTATGGTTTGATTCCACTGTATGGTGATAATGTATGCATGTTTTAGTTCAAAGCATTTCAATTTTGATGTGTATGTTCATGGGACTAGTTTCCTGGGTAGATAGCAGCATCGGTAGCATCCTCTTCGCCAGTTGGAGGGTCGAGGACGTTACACGATGGGGGTAAACATGCCATCAAACCAGTGGATCAACTTTCTCATCATGAAGAATTCTATGGGGGTTATCGTTCTACTAGAGGGTTACACATCATTTACCTCACATCCACTTTTGAGGCTCTGAATAAGTACCTTCTACATTTACAATATGTATAAATATATATTCAATTATTTTTTCAAACACATAGGAAAAACATATGATAATAAAATTACTACATTATACAACAAAATGTGACTTTTTAGACTCCAGTGTTTTTATAAAGAAAGAGAAAAGAGGTAACTTTTGATTGAAATGTTTCAGTTTTTCACTCTTGTTGTCATTTCCAAAAGTTTATCATTTTAAAAAGTGTAGCTTTGGAATGAATCAAATTGATTAGTATTAAAATTTGATGCCGGTGATGCAAAACCATTTTGAAAATCTATTTCATAAATTTCAAACTAGTTCTATCCTAAAAAACGATCAGTTGAAAACCATTATTTTGATTTAGCTTTATAAAAGTTATCAAAGCTTAGGTTTAAGGACCAAGAAGGGCATGCATATCATTATTAGAAAAATTATATGTTGTTCTCATTCTTTCACCTTTGAATAGACCTGTGATCAATTTATATGTTTCTTGTATAAGAGTCAATAGACGATCACTGCATATTGGAAAAATAATCATATCCCTCTTCTGGTTTCTCATTTTCATCGAATACAATATCTGCCATCTTGAGCATATGTGAAATTTTCCTAGATTCACATTTATGAATTTGGTAATTTTGTTTACCATAAGCTATAAAGAATCTTATAGTTATACGTGAATCCAACTTAATTTGTGAAAAGATTATAAAACTATGAATGAGAAGACACACCTAACACCAATACTTATATATATCACAATTTAAAATAAATAATCAAATTTAAATGAAAAAGGTGTGTGTACAATAATGGTAGTTTGCATACATAGAAACACAAAGAAACAATAATTGGTACATTTTGATTTATGAGTGTAAGTTATTTCTAAACGGCTAAAGAAATAGTCATAATGTGAAGTGATGTCAGAGTAATAAGCATTGCACTTGGGGTGAGTTGCAGAGGAAATTTGTGAGACTAAGATGAACATTCTAATTATTTATGTGGTAAAATATTTTTCTTTGGTGAATTATCCAAACTTAATTGACCCATCCTCCACCTATAGAATAGTATGTCTTCTTGAACAATTTCACCATACCTGCTTAGAAAACTACACTAGGAATTATGTATTGGAGCATTCCAAGTTATTTGATTTTATGTATATCAAAAAGTATACAACCACAAAGTGTCACCATGGGGGGTTCATTAGTGAGGAAATATCCTATCATGTCCATTAATATTGGGGGTTTGAATACTCATAAAAACCTCAAAATTATATTGCCTCGTATTAAGGAGTCAAGGGGATTTTTTAAAATTAACATAGTAATATAAATATTGCAGGTTATTTTATTTGGGTGGGATGAGGAATAACCTCCAAATTGTGGTATGGATTCATAACCTCAAATCATAGGATGAATTAATACCTCCAAATACTGTGTTGGATTCATATTAGCCATAGTTTTTGCTAAGGAATAACCTCCAAATAACATGATAGATTCATACCTCCAAATCATGGGATTGATTCATATCATTCTTAACTTGTGCTAAGGAATAACCTCCAGATCATGGGATGGTATTATACCTCGAAGTCACTGAAATTATAAAGTATTCCTTGTTTTAAAAATAATATTTTAGTTTCGGGTTTAGGTGGGTATTAAGATTCAATCAAACCTTTCTCCACGACAACCAAGAAAAGTTCAATCAATATTTCTTAACTAATTATTTATTTCAATTTTTTGTATTTTCTTTAACATTTTCACATTGCAAGTTAGGAATAGTTGTTAGATTGAGTTATATTTGGCACATTCATAATTGTAATTTCAATTATTATATGCAAGGGATCTATGTTAATATTCTATTTGAACTTACATGAACATAGGTGAAAATCTAAATCCTTATTTATATAACCTATGTGTTATCGTTACCATGAAATGGTATCATATAAGTTCAGTATTTGTGTATCTTTATAACTATTACATGCTTGAAAATTAACAATCGAGATTTTTCCCTCTCTTGTGAAGGTAAGAAAAAATAGATATAACCCAATAAAAGGTAACTAAATGTTTTTAATTCCCTTGATTGCAAGAATAAATGTAGAGGAAGTGGAGGAAATTCTTGCATCTTGTGAATGACCTAATTCAAGTTATGCACATGATCATATGGTGATATTGGAAAGTAACAAGATTTTTTCTATGTTCATTTGATTTTAAACATCAATGATGGTTGTTTTGATAGGAAAATAGGGAAGTCCATCCATGAAAGGGTTTCAATTTTTCATTTTTATGGAGTTTAATTTATTAATCTTATAGAAAACATGAGCTCTCAATTTCTATACTTGTATTTACATGAAATAAAATTGGTAGATTGGTAGGCTATGGTGCGAAACATCTGCAATTCTCATCTTTTCTAAGAATTGCATTGGCTATTACACTATCAACCTTTTACATTCTTTGTTACATTGATCTCTATGTTGGGTTGTGTTTAAATCCCCATTACTATTTTGTTTGGTCTTCCACTAACCAACGCTACAAATTGATCAATCATCCCTACAATCTTGGTGGGATCATTATTAGCATTATATTATTATTTTATTCAACATCATATTTTATTACACTAAGATACGTTAGGGATCCTATTTGTTACAACTTAATAATATGATATAAGGGGGGTATTAAAATGGGTTGATAAAAATGGATACCTACAATATATGGTGAAAATAGGGATTTTCTTAATTGGAAAGGTATATTGGGAGGGGGTTCAATAATACAATTTTTGGAGGAATTTTCCAATATTTAGTGAAATTAGGGATAAACCTTAATATCCTATGAATGATAGTTCTATGGAACAAGTTCACTAAGTGAACCCCCTATGCAAAGCATGTCTAATTGTGTATCCCAATTCTATATAAACATACCCATAAGTTTCAAATAAAAAACTAGCAGTTGACAAGTTAAAATTCCTTATATTTACAAGAACAAACCTTTCATTATATATATATATATATATATATATATATATATAGTATAAAGACAACATAATTCCCTAAAATTTGTTTTTCTGTTGCATATTAGAGTTCACAAAGAATAAATGAGTTTTGAGGGCTTTGATTTAATAAATAAGTAAAAGAAGGGTTATCCATATTCATGGATTCACCCATTAGTCGATATCTAATATCTTGGTGCTTTTCCATAAAAAATAGAGATATATATTTCAATTCTAAAACACTTAATTTTTTTAATCATCGGGACTCAGAAGGCAATTACAAAGAGCATATTGAATTGAATTGAGCATGGCCCAATGGAAAAGAAATAGAACATATTAACTTGACTGGAGCATGGACTAGGGGAAAAGAAGCCACTTGAGTGGTGTAGAGGGACAACATGAAGGTAGTTACAGAGAATTGAGTGTATTGGCTTGACTTTAGTGGGGTAGAGGGGTTGGGAGAGTCTAGGTGAAAATTTCTTCAATAAAATATTATCTATTGTGAAAAGTCTTTCTTAGATTCCATGAATGGAGACATATAGCTTAGAATATCAATGTCCATTATCTGTCAAACTTTGTGTGTTGGAGAGAGAAAAACACATGTCAGTTAAAAGTATTCCAGGAAAATGAGAGACAGAGAGGTCGATTTGAGAAGTTGAAAGGAAATTATAGAGATATTGACTTGACTTGAGTGGGGAAGAGAAACAAAGAAACTGAGGGAAAAATTCTTTGATAGAGAGAAAATTGCAGTAGAATCTAATGTTCTTCCAATCCCAAGCTGTCTGTATTGACTTGAATTTAGTGATATGAAATGGGGAGAATGGGAAGAGGTGCTAAGGAATTGAATTTAGTGGGAGCAAAGCCTGGAAAAGAAATCGAGGAAAAATTATTCACATCATCTAAGCCTCACTCAATCAACTGTATTGACTAGGGAGTCAGGACATAGAGGTGAAAAAATTAGTAAAGTGACCGACATATTTAGTCATCTTAGAAATAAAATAAAGTAACGATATTCTAAATATTGGAATTTTGAAATATTTTTTAATCAAAGAGACTGGATTTTTTACCAACTGAAATAGTTGATATTGATCATAGAAATTCAAGAACGTTGGTCTCCAGAAAAGAATCGAAGAACCAATCCAATTACATTGCATTTAATTGAGTGTATATCGGGGATATGAGTCAATAATGGAGCAGGAACCAGTAGTGGATAGAGGAGTGGTTTTATCCTACCTCTATATTAGAAAAATTAGATACCATAAGTGGTTCATAAAAGTACTTTATGTACAAGTCATTGCCAACATTTTGATGTTTTTAAAATTATTTATCACAAAATGTTTCTTCTACATTTTGAAATAAAATGAATAATTTCAAATTTGAAATTCCATTTTAAGTCACATCAATGTTCACCCATTGGCCTCACTAAAACATACACTAAAATACAGTAGGACTAGACAACTTGGAACTTTTTGGCTGACATGGCATCATTTTAGATGTGTCACACCTTCAAAAAAATGCTCAGATAGAGAACACACCAAAGTATATGTGATAAAAATTTGGAGGAAAAGAACGCTTGGGAACATGGATAAATAATAGAGAAAAAAGGGTAAAAGAAACATACCACTATTGGCTCCTCTCCCCTAGTGTTATTTTTGTAGCCTATATCATCCACCATTGGTATAAAGGTCATTTGTAATTTGTTTACTTACATAATTTCTTTTAAAATTTCTTAACAAGATTAATTAGTAGCAAAGTTGCATATTCTTTGTCATTAAGTTTGTTATAATAGTGCTTGTATTAATTATTTATATATTGTAGTATACTAATAACAAAAAAATAAAAAAATGGGAAATGGTTGATAAGGCTTAATTTTATCTAATATATACATTGTTGTCATATAATGAAATCATAGGAGGTTGAATATTTTGCAACTTAGGTTTGAGGTTGAACTCATATGGAAATTTTGATTGGTCCATCTTCCTAAAGTTATGGATATCATGTATAAAACATCAACACACTCACAAGCCAGTCAACAAACATATGAATTTGATTATCCCAACTTACCAAATAACTAATAATTGTGTATCTTAGAGTAACTAGATTCATTACAACCTCTTGCATGGGATAGCTGCAACAAAATGTTTGGATATCCATTTCCATTCGAAATAAGAACTAACATGCATTGGAACAACATTTTATCAAATCTTCATCTTCACTATTTTGTCTAAATCAATCAAGTCTAAGTTTTTCAATAAACAAATTTTGAAAAAGATGGTTTTTAATTTATTTCAAATGGATTTTATAATTTAGTTTTTAATGTTCAAGTGTTTTTATTTGGTTCATAGCCCTTGAAGATAGAAGGATCGTTACATCCATGGTAATAATTCTCAAGGGGCCCACTTGAAGGAGATTCACCCTGCCATCTCCAGGTTCGAGAGCTTAACTTTGAAGGACCCAACGAATTGAACCTCCAACCTCGACTACTTCAGTCTCGGATTTTGAAGCACCAACCAAGTGAGATACCCCTCAAGGCTCAAGTTAAACATAATATACCATTATTATTAATCAATTAAAATTTTAATTTTATTCAATAAGAAAAGTAGGTTAACAACTTAATTAATTAAACTAATTATTCCAATAACACTCACCACTTTTGGGATGGAGGTCAATCCCAAGAATCTAAAATATAGGAAGATTCATGGTAGTCATCATTCATTAAGGAGCCTAACAAAAACAAATTGATTGTTATGGTGGGTGGTTTATGATGGTTACAAATACCCACCATATACTGATAAACCAAGAGGAAACTAATTCGAAATTAGTACACCACAACCACAAGGAAAGAAGATTCCTTTTCTTGATTTTGGCTTCCCACCCTCATTTAGTCCTACTTCTTTGAGTGCAAGATTGTTTACATTACTCACAACCCTAGAGATACATTCATTTCCCTTTGAAAATTCTATAATAAAATTTCCCATTATGGGAGGCGAGTGCCAATTGAATTGTGTTATTTGATGTATCTATTTTGGGCTCTCTAATCTAGTGTGGCCCATTCATTGAGCATTCCTAGTTCTTAGCATGAGAGCAAGGGAAATCTGAGCAAGATCAACTTTGTTATTTACGAGTACTTTACCATTTTGTTTCATTTGGAGCAAGAGGGTGATTCAATATGAAAAGATGTTGTATTTATCACAGAGATCCAGAAAGCATGAGTGCTTTTTGTATATTTATGTTTTCCTTGTATTTTTTTAATATTATTTTGGATTGGTTTATTTATACAATGCATTATGCATTTTCACACCTTAAGGCGTTTTATTACGATAAATTCTTTATTGATATTCCTCCTTAAACTAATTAATTGTAATCTACCGTTTGTAATACATTCTCAATTTATAATTTGATTTTCTACTTCGTTGAATCCTTTGCATATTCACATTGTTGTGAACATGATTTTGCATAATGGATGGTTTATTTGAAAATTTTGAGTAAAAAATTATGTTTATTTTCTTCATATATTTTATTTGAACAACAACTTAACTTGTCTATCAACATTCACTGACCATAAGTTAAGTGGTTGTGCTAGTACTTAAAGACAAAAGAATGAAAATAACCCGTTATAATCCTACCTTTAATAAATTTTATTTCAAAAATCTTATTTTCAAAGGGGCCTACATGTTATGTGTTACAAGATGGTTGTAGATTTTTTTCATATACCAAAAGTACTATATGCATTGTTTATATATTACAAAAAGTAGGAGTCACATCATCCTTGTCAAATATAAACATAATAATATTAGGAGGTGGGTAAGAATATGTTATCAAATTTAATCTTCCTATAGTTTAATATGTTTTTGAAAAATTAAAGCATTATATTATTAAACTCAAACTACCCAAAGCATTACTATGATTTTCATTTTTTGTTGGAGATACTTAAAGTATTTTGAAGATGTTTGAAAAATTGTTTTGCAGATGTTGATAATTGTGTTTCCTTATTCAAAGAATGTCACTAGCCTACTACATATGTCCTATTCATCCCTTATTATGGGCCAATCTTACTCCTTACCCGTCCCTTAAAGGGAGGGTTGGACAAATACTAAGTTACATTACTATTGTGTCTCGTTCAATTTTAAATCTATTTTCTTTTTATTATTATTTAATATTGTATTACTTATTAGGCAATAACGAGCATCTAGTACACCTTTTTTTCAATACTTAGAAAACATGGATAGAAAAACGGTGCAAAGATGATGACTTGAGACACAAAACAATGGGTATCTTCAATACAAACCAGAGCTCATGTACGGTGTACATTAAACCTTTAATAAATTATAAATAATATGACTACATTACTCTATGATTGGTCACATAATTGATTAACTCAAGGTATTTTCGTGGAACCAAATAAAATCACATGATTTCAATATCTTCAAGTTTGAACCAAAGATAATGTTGCATTGAGTAAGAATCAATACTGTACAAAAAGGCCAATCATGATGATCAGTATGGGTTGGTATGCAATCAACAATCCTTATTTACTGTACAGACTTTTCCTCGGGAGGGGAGCCTATTAAATGGGTACCGTTGGATCTCTCATTCGACGGTGCCTATTTGACAGGCTCCCCTCTCGAGGGAAAGTCTATCCAATATATAAGGCGCTCCGTATGCAACCACCTTCACCACATATATTAATAATGCACGATGGTGGAAAAACATGCCATCTCACAAGTTGGTGAATGGAAACTTTGAATAAAGGAAGAAGAGGATTAAGTTCCTCGTCACAAACTATTTCAAGGGGGTTACCATTCTATTGGAGGGTTACACGTCCTTTAACTTAGATCCACTTTCGAGGTTCTGAATAAGTACATTCTACATATAACACACACACAACAAATAGGAAACATATGATAACAACATTACTACATCATACCAAAAAAAGTGACATTTTTACAAGGTAATGTTTTTATAAATAAAAATAATATAGATAACTTCTGAGTGAAATATTTCGGTTTTTCACTCTAGTTGTATGACATTGTCAAAAGTATATCATTTTAACAAGTGCAACTAATGGAATGAATCAAATTACTTAGTATTCAAATTTGATGTCAGTGATAGATTTAGGAGGATGGAAAACAATTTTAAAAACAGGTTTCATAATTTTCTAAAGTGTTTTTAGCCTCCAAAACCATCAGTTGAAACCATTATTTTGATTTAGCTTTATAAAAGCTATAAAATCTTAGGTTTAAAGGACCAAAAAGGAGGAGCGTATCATTATTTGAAAAATTATATGTTGTTTGGATTCTTTCACATTTGAAGAGCCTTGTGACCAAAATATACTTTTCTTGTATAAAAATAAGTAGATGATAATTTCTTGTAAAAATAATCATGTCCCGCTTATAGTTTCTCGTTGTCATCAAATAAAGTATCTGCAATCTTGAGGATATGTGAAATTTTCCTAGTTTCACATCCATAAATTTGGTAAGTTTGTTTATCATAAACTATTAAGAATACTTATAGTTATATGTGAATCCAATTTAATTTGTGAAAATATTATAAAATTATGCATGAGAAGACACACCTAACACTGATACTTATATATCTAAATTTAAAATTAATAATCAAATTTAAATGAATAAGGTGTGCATACAATAATTTTAGTTTGCATACATAATAACAAATAGAAACAATAATTGGTACATTTTGATTTATGAGTTGTAAGTTCCTTCTAAACGACTAAAGAAGCAATCATAATGTGCAGTGATGTCAGAGTCATAAGCATTGCGTTTGGGGGTCAGTTGCAGAGGAAATTTTCTAAACGATGATGAACATGTTGATTATCTATGCGGTAAAATATTTTTCTTTGGTGAATCCTCCAAATTAAATTCACCCCTCCTCCACCTGTAGAATAGTATGGCTTCCTGAACACTTTCACCATTCCTGCTTAGAAAACCACACTAGGATTATGTATTGGAGTGCTTGAAGGTATTTGATTTTATGTATACCAAAAAGTATATGGCCACAAAGTGTGCCTAATTTTGCAGCCTAGTTTTATAGTCAAAGTACTCATAATTTTCAAATACAAAATGAACGGTTGACAAGTTAATATTCCTTGAATTTACAAGAACAAGTCTTTCATTAAATGAAATTTTGACATATTAAATGATATATATATATATATATATATATATATAGTAGAAAGACAAAATAATTCCCTACAATTTTTTATTTTTTTTATTTTTTTATTTTTATTTTTTTTTAATTTTTATTTTAATTTTTTTTTTCTGTTGTATGTGAGAATTCACAAGGCATATATGAGTTTTAAGGGCTTTGATTTAATAAATGAGTAAAAAATCAAATTTTCACCGTCACTTTTGGTAAAAAGGTGTTACCCATCTTCTCCTACTAATCAATATCTAATATATTGGTGCTTTTCCCAAAAATTTTAAAATATATATCTCAATTCCAAAAAACTTAATTTTTTTTAAAAATTGGTATATTGGTTCAAATAACAATAGTAGTATACATTTGAATAATGGTTCTAAATGGAAAAAATATAAATCAAAACGACCTAAAATTAGTTTTTTATACATGGGATTTGGCATATGTATCATTCTTGTTCATTATAGATATCAACATATATAATATTTAATAATAATATTTTTCTAAAACATTTGAAAGTGATTAAATTATCAAATATGATATGTGAAACATTTTAGTTGTGTTGTCATTCTTGAGAAATTGGAAAGACTAGGAATGTAATAAAGCACAAGTAAAAACACTAATTATAAATACTCAAGTAATTTCTAATAATGTTGGTGTACATGGCCTAATGATTATTAAAACTTCACTACAATCAAACTAGGGTTTAGCATAGGTTTTATAACAGTCCATTCTTCCTTATTTTCTCTAATCAATTTATCCAATGAAGGTTTTCTTAAAGAATTCTTTTGGTGTTCCCTAATTAATATAGTTCACTTATGTGTCTAAGGCATAGATGCACCATGGTGTAAGTTTTAAACTTGTGTAGAGAAGCAAAGCATACAGATTCTTTTAAGCAAAATAGGGATCACAACACATCATTGACACATAAACATAGAGATTTACCCTGGAAACCCTCAACCGGGAAAACCATAAAACCTTGGAGCCACACCTCCTATTTTCTCTTTATTACCTTATGAAATCCTCACAATAGAAAATATAGGTATTCCGCAACATCCAAATACCCTAATTCATTAACCCAGATTAGAAAAAGACTCTAGTCCCTTAACCGAGATTAAGTTACATATTTTTAGACAAATTCTAAAAATAGCCACAAACAGCTATAAATAGCCATAAAATCTATACATAGCCAAAAAAATTTGCTCGCTGCACTCACATCGGAAATGGCCTAACGACCATTTTCGAACGGAAACAGGGCCTATAGCCTATTTCCGTCGAAGGTGCCTTTGGGATCGTCGAGTTGCAACACTGACATGCACACCTCCCCTCCATATGCACATGCAAAGAATATAACATATACCCAACATTCTCCCACTTGTTGTTTCCTTTTCATAGCAATGAGTCATGTACTCATAAAGTCACAGGTTCAGGGCATCAATGCCCATAGATTCTCTACACCAAGAGAAATTCTCTGTACTAACAGACATTGTTAATGAGTCTACAACATTTTTCATGGTGTCAACCTTCTCTAGAAACACCTTCTTGTCTTCAACCATATCTCTCACAAAGTGATATTGCACATCAATATGCTTTGTCTTAGCATGATAACCGGGTTCTTTGCCAGGAATATTACACTTTGTCTATCACAATCTAACCTTACACCTTTATGTCCAAACTCAATACCTGAACACAATATTTGTAGCCACACAGCTTCTTTGCTTGCATGAGGGGCTTCCATGTATTCAGCTTTTGTAGTTGAGAGTGCAACTATAGCTTGTCTCTTGTTCATCCAACTGATAGCTACTCCAAATAGGTTAAACACATACCAACTTGTATATCTTCTATGATCAAGGTCTCTAGCCCAGTCTGCATCAACAAATCCATGTACATTTATTACTTTGTCTAGTCCAGGTCTTCCTTGGTAGCAGATTGCATAATATGTGGTGCCACACAAATATATGAAGACCCTCTTTACAACTGTCGAATGCTCCTTTCCTGGTTTTGACATATATCTGCTCAAAACTCCCACTGCATGAGCAATGTCTGGTCTTGTACAGACCATTGCATACATCAAACTACCAACTGCACTGGCATATGGAACCCGTGACATGTCTTCTTCTTCTTCCCATGTCTTGGGACACTGTTGTACAAATAAATTTACACCGACAAAAATAGGAACCTTGACCATCTTACTCTCCTCCATGTTAAATCTCTGTAGTACCGTCTCAACATATTTTCTTTGATTTAAACTGATCATTTTGTTTGCACAATCTCTTCTTATCTCCATTCCCACAATGAAGTTTGCAGCACCGAGATCTTTCATATCAAACTTGGAAGACAGTTGAGACTTCACCTCCTTTATAACATCTTTGTTGTTTCCAATCAACAACATGTCATCGACATATAGAACTATGTTAATGAAGTGATCACCAACCTATTTGGAATATACACAATGATCAACTTTGCTTCTCACAAACCCCAATCCAAGTATGTATGTGTCAAACTTTTGGTACCACATCCTTGGATATTTCTTTACACCATAAAGGTACTTCTTTAGTTTACATACCAGCTCATTCTTTCCCTTTACTATGAACCCTTCTGGTTTTTTCATGTATATTTCTTCTTCCAGATCCCCATGTAAGAATGTTTTCTTCACATCCATCTTCTCTACTTCAAGATCAAAAGTAGCAGCAATAGAAAGAAGAAATCTAATAGAAGTTAATTTTGTAACTGGAGAAAATATTTCACCAAAATCAATACCCTCTACTTGAGAATATCCCTTTGCTACCAAGCGGGCTTTATACTTATCCACTTTACCTTATGCATTCAACTTCTTTTTAAATAGCCATTTTCTCCCAACGACTTTTCTCCCAGCTGGTAACTGGACTAGATTCCAAGCTTTATTTTTGTCCAAGGAATCCATTTCTTCATCCATGGCCTTTTTCCAGATATCACTATCCTCTGAATTAACAACTTCCATCACATTTCTAGGATCATCATCAGTAATACACATATCAAAATGAGAGCGAAAATCAGGAGGGGAATACCTTTCTGGTTTCCTTATTTTTCAAGATGATCACCTCAAAACTGGAGTATGAGGTTCTTCTTCTTCTGATTCTGCTTCTTCTATTGAGTTAGATTCTTCACCTTCTAACTTAAACTCTAGTTTCTCTGGTTCCTTTTCCATTGGATTCACTTCCTGTCTGGGGACTTCTTTGACCTCTCAAAACACAACATCTGGACTGTAAACAGTCTTCTTAGATATAGGATTCCAATGCTTATACCCTTTCATACCATCTTTATAGCCAATAAAGATACACTTCTCAGCTTTGTTATCCAACTTGCTCCTTTTGTCCTTTAGAACATGTACATAAGCATCACAACCAAAAAATTTCAGATGCTTAATAGATGGTTTCTTACCAGTCCATACCTCTTGTGGAGTTTTATCAATCAATGTTGATGTGGGTGATCAGTTTACCAAGTAGCATGCTGTCTCCACTGCTTCTGCCTAGAATTCTTGTCCTATCCCAACACTGCTTAGCATGCTCCTTGCATTTTCCATGAACGTCCTATTCATCCTCTTAGCAACTCCATTCTGTTGAGGTGTGTATGGAGTAGTCTTTTTCCTTTCTATACCACACTTCTTACAAAAGTCTTCGAATTCATTCCCATAGAACTCCCACCATTATCTGTCCTCAACACCTTTATTTTCTTTTCTGACTGATTTTCTACAAGAGCCTTAAATTCTTTAAACTTGGAAAATACTTCAGATTTCTTTCGAAGGAAATAAATCCATATGTTCCTTTAGAAATCGTCCATAAATGAAACATAATACACAAATTTTCCTACTGATGGAACATAAATAGGTCCAAACACATCACTATGTATTAATTCTAGAATTCCCTTTGCTCTTGTAGCACCAGATGCAAATCTTACTCTATTTTGTTTTCCATATATGGAATGTTCACAGAAATCAAAATCAAGAGTGCAATCAATCATACCTTCAATCATACCTTTACCTTGTAATGCTCGTAGTCCCTTTTCTTCGAAATTCCCCAATCTTTGATGCCATAACATTGTCTTTCCTCCTGATGTAGTCAGGGCTTTGTCATCTTTACCTCCTTCCTCTAGCACAATAGAATTGTTACATTCATCAATGATGGTTTTTCCCAATAGTTTGTATAGAGTTCCATACCGAACTCCCCTCATCAATACCATTGATCCTTGAACCATTTTGCAACCACCATCTCCACACATAGTCTTTACACCTGCAACATCCATCTTTCCGACAAATATCAAGTTTCTTGCTAGATTTGGAATGTGTAGCACTCCAGGAAGAATTCTAATCCTTCCATCCTTTAGTTTTATCTTGACTCTACCACGTCGAATGATACTGGTTGGTGAATCATCTCCCAAGTACACGTCTCCTCCATTTTACTTTTCATATTCACAGAACCACTCCCTATGAGGGGTCATATGACATGACGCACCTGTGTCAATCAGCCATGTATCACGTTCTGAAGGATTACTTGTGGAAGCTAGGTACACATCCCCTCCTTCTTCTGATGATTTCTTCGCCTCTGTGGAAGGGGTATCCTCATATCCCTTTGCTTTCTCAACATTCTTAGATCTGCAATCCTTTTTATAGTGCCCAACTTTACCGCATTTCCAACACTTCCTTATTCCTTTTCTTGGGGATTTAGATCTACCCTTAGATTTAGATCATCCCCCAGATCCTTTATATTTGTTTCTCTCCTAGGGGTGACCTCTCATAGATAAGGCATCCATGCTATGATTATCCATGGTTTTCTACCTCATCTCTTCTGATAATAGGGATGATACAATTTCATCAAATTTTAAGGTCGCATGGCTAGAACTACCAATTACAACAATTAGGTTGTCCTAGGAATCCGACAAAGAACACAATAACGTAATACATTTATCTTCTTCTACCATTTTAACACCAACAGAGGTTATCTGACTTACCAAAGTATTGTAGATATTCAAATGCTCTGTTACAGTGTCATTCTCATCCATTCTGAGGTGAAACAACTTATTTTATAGAAATTGCTTGTTCACAAGGGATTTTTATTGATACAAACTCCGTAGTTTTTCCCATAGCTTTACTGCACTATCTTCACCAGATACATTCAACAACACAGGGTTTGATAAGCACAATCGTATTGTACTCCTTTCCCTTCTTTCTAATTTATCCCAATCATCTTGTGACATTGCAGTGGGTTTCGTACCCAGATCCACAACAATCCACTATTCCCGATCTACTAGAAGATCCTCCTTTTTGAGCTTCCATAGCTCAAAATTATGGCCATTAAATTTCTCGATCTCGATTCTTGAAGTGCTCGCCATTCTTTTTCAATGCACAAATCAACACTACAAAGCTCCCACTGGACCCAGGTTTATCATAGACTCGAGATCTATCAACCGCGTCGAACCCTTAGCAGCAAAGGTGTCCCCTTGATGCCAAAATTGAGCTCTGATACCACATGTAAGCTTTAAACCTATGCAGAGAAGCAAAGCATACAGATTCTTTTAAGCAAAATAGAGATCACAACACATCATTCACACATAAACAAAGAGATTTACCCTGGAAACCCTTAACCGGGAAAACCAGAAAACCTTGGAGACACACCTCTTATTTTCTCTTCATTACCTTATGAAATCCTCACAATACAGAATATAGGTATTCCGCAACATCCAAATACCCTAATCCGTTAACCCAGATTAGAAAAAGACTCCAATCCCTTAACTGGGATTAAGTTACATATTTTTAGACAAATTCTAAGAATAACCACAAACAGCTATAAATAGCCATAAAATCTATAAATAGCCAAAAAAATTTGCTCGCTGTGCTCACATCGGAAATGGCCTAATGGCCATTTCTGTCGAAGGTGTTTTTGGAATCACCAAGCTGCAGTGCTGACATGTGCACCTCCCCTCCATACACACATGCAAAGAATATAACATATACCCAGCACATGATTCTGCTAAAATAAAAATAAATTACCTCCACTTAATTTGTATTTTTCCTTACATTAGTGCTTTCCTCCTCTCCAACCACCAATGTTTATTTTAATGGTTTGACTACCATAACATCTAGGGCTTTTGAGATGCCATATTTGGTCCCCATTATCTATATGTGGTGGATTGAAACTATTAGTAATTAAAAAAACACTTCCAGATAATTTTTTGCATTTCAATAGCCATGCCTTGCTAATGATGAAGAGAAAATTAGGTAAATTAATATTTTATGTCTTACTTTACATTTCTATGGGTTTATTTTTTTCTTTGGGTTTAAAATGAATTACCTTTTTAAATTTTCTATTTATAGTGTTATCATTACATGGACGAGATTCTTCAGCATGGTGCTTCCAGTTTAGGTGACACTATGATGGTACGCCACACATGCACTAATGATGGTGCAACACAAAATTACTTGGTCATGATGCATACAATCAAATAGAACACATTGATTGGATCTAGAATGTTTATTCAATTTGATTGAATGCATTCATATCTTAATGCATCATCATCATCAATGTGTTATACCTTGCACTAAATTCAAGGCATTTAGGTAAGCTTAATTCATTATTTAAGCAACCACATGTAATGTGGATCTTGTCATGATTTTTAGTTTCCTATGTAGCTAATTGTTAGTAAAGGTATAGGCCACTAACAGATGACTTGCGACGATGTGTAGTGCGTGATTCATTATACATGGGGAATCCAATAAAATGGAAACACCAACAAGATATAGGAGTTGCATTCAATTTGATTAGTCAATGCATGAACGTCGAGTCTGTGTGCCATCCTCTATTATTATTCATTGTACCATTTATCATGTGTTTATGCATCCTTAATACACTATTGAATTCCCCATGTATAATGTGCATGCTATTATGATTTTTGGTTTTTGAGGTGCATTGTGGTAATTTCTAGTATAGGGCATCGAAAAACAATGAACAATAGCATAGATAAGAAAGAATCAATAGTGGTGCACCTAATCAAATGGAATATGCCATCTAGAGCTATAAGCTTGATTCAATTTGTTTGGTAGTGCACATTTCTTAGTGCACCAACATTTGTTTGATATTATGTGCACCTTCAACGAGGAATCCCAATAGTATTAACACACTATTCTAAGTAACCACATGTTAGGTGCATGTTGCATAGAATATTTTCAATTTTCTAAGCACACCATTATTAGTTCTATGATAGCACACTTACACACACCAACTTGTTAGTGGGACAATGCATATTTACAAGCAATGTAGTGGGGAATTTAGTAATTTCAAATGAACATGGTAGAGGTGGGGCTAGATAACCTGCATTACCTAGTGATATTAGGTTCACACAATGCATTATCTATCATGCAAGTACCACCCTGGATATCTACTATGAATTTTTTTTGGTTCATTATTGGATGCAACATCAGTGGTGAATCCATTCCACGGAAACACATTGTAGCACCCAAACACACACTTTTCTTGGTATCATAGTATCGTTTATGATTTTTTATTTTAAGGGGTGAAATGGAGTATGCTCTAAATTGCTATGCATTCCTAAACTATTCTAACCAGGGATGATTTTAAGGAACCATACTTATTTAAAAGTGTATAAATGTTGGCGAATATTACCAATTCTCAAAATCCCAACTATAAAATGATTGGCAATATTTTTCAAAAAATATTTTAATTTCCAAAGATTTTATATCGTTTATATAATAATTTGGCGATTTTTAGGGTGAAAAAATTTTACCCCATCAAAATTGGGTGAAACAGGGCTTCAAAAAATGCAAAATGGCAAATCTTTTTTGGGAGAAAAACATGGAAAAATAGCCCACTGGGCTAAAATTCGCCCCTAAAATTATCCCTGATTCTAACATATCCTATGTAGGAGTGAGAGTAAAAGAATGAGTAGTAAATAATATTCACATACATATACATAACATACAACTACATAACATTAAATGTATAACAATCACATAATGAAATTAACTACTGAAATAATCAGAGTATAAACACATTATTTATTTACAACTCATAGAAATAAAAGACACCATGAAAGTACATACACAACAGAAAGTAATAAGTTGTAAGAACCATCCAATCTAAAACCAAAACAATTTTATTGCATATGAACGAGAGATGGAAGGGAAAACAATTCCAAGAAATTCATCCTCATAATAGTCACAATATCCATGTCATAACATCTATCCAAAAGCTTTGTATTCATCTCGTAAATAGTTCTTACAATAGAATGAGAAACAATAGATCCCTTGCCAAAAGTCCTTTCCTTCCATCTTTAATATGTCTTTTATAATTTTACAAGGTAACCTCCAAGTTATTGTTCGAATTTCCAACATCAGTTCGGACCATTGGGTTATTTATGCACATGTCACTTGGGAATTCACATTTTCTCCAAAAGAAACAAAAATTTAAATTATACAATTAAGGAGCATTCCCTTGGAACCTAATGAATTGGTCGCACAATTCACCTTCATAGTAGATAGCATTTCACAACATGGGATCTAATAGACGTAAATATACTTAATGAAGGATGTTTTCTCTAGACAATGCAGTTAGACCCTTGGTAACGTAGTTATGGCCCATTGTCATGAATTGAATCTTCAATGTTGGAAACCCAATATGATCTTATAGTGCTTGAGCAGTAACTTGTGTTATTCCTCTGACAACGTCAACATCCTCGTCTCTTATTGTTCTTAATTATGTTAGTCATTGTTCATTAGGATTAGGATCCTCAAAGGTTATAAATTTGATTATGATATTTTATTATTAATGAATTGGTTTAAAGTCTTGTTCACAAAACTTTTCATAGTGCTTTCATATTCTATCAAAATAGGAAGGGTTCACACGAGCTACCAACTAACGTTAAGTCACCCACGCTTTCAGTTGGACATTGAATACATTGATGCACATTTTGACACTTTTTTCTTTCATTTCAAAAAATACCATGTCAAACTAAATTACTCTTCTTTAACAAGAGAGTAGGCTTTCCATGTTTTTCTTCAAAAAGAACATTTTGGATTGGGATTGAAAATATAAGCATATATCATAGATAGACCATGAAAACACTCACATAATTTCGTATAGTTGTATTTTGGTTAAGAACGTTGTAAATGTGCATTGCTGTCAATACAATTTAACATTGCATATATAAATGGGATTGTGGTCAAGAACATTGTAAATGTGCATTGGGTTATTTGTGCATTATTGTCATTGTGCATTAGTATTTTCAGTTCTTCATATGCCATTAAGAATTACTCAATGTTATACTATGAGATCTCCATGCAATCATCCAATCTATCAAGAAATGAGAATATTAGGTATAGAAATATTATTTGCCACACATGTATGATCACATTGAATACTATTCCTAAGATGTCAAGATAAAATATGAAATATATTACATCATCTAAGTTTTAATAGAAAAGTAGATGACCCTTAGATGGTTTGTCAATGTACATGTATCAAAAAGTACAACGATGCACATGTAAATGGAAGTACATATGTCCTATACTACACATCAAACTATAACTTCCTCATTTTTTCCTGACTCTAATGCATCTTACCTTTGTCTAGGAATATTGTGCAAATGTGGAGATTGCAAATCAAAGATCAAATTTCTTGATTGGCTAACTAAACTAATACTCAAGATCTAACAATATTTTTTTTATAATATGACTCAGTTACTTATAACAAACACTCACTAAATCCATCTGAGGTATGGATTCTTGTGGTGTCCTCCTCATCAAAATCCTCTCTGCAAATGTGCTCTACCAAAAAAATATCCTATGTTAATTAGCTCAACAATTATTAACATATATGCATGTAAAAGTGCTAATAAACTGTTTAATTAATTATCTCACTGAAAAAATATGCTCTGACCCAGGAGACTAGGTTTCTTATGTAGCAAGTGGAGTCATAGGTCCAACATTACCCTCGATTGCATGCACTAATGGATTGGAAGAGTGAGGCTACATTCACCAAATGCTAATATAGTTAGACATCATGCATGAATACACAATATAACCACTACAACAAAACCCTATGATTAGCGTCTCTTTTAGCTTCCTTTTTAGCGTCCACTATCACTTTTAGTGTATTTTTCATCATTTTTTGGACAAAGTGGATGCTTTTCCATGGGATGGCGCTTTTAATGGCGTTATTTGCATTCATTTTTAAACATTGGCACTATTTTGGACACTAATTAGCATCCTAATTAACGTCCCAATTAGCGTCCCAATTAGCGTCCCAAATAACGTCCCATTTATCGTCCCATTTAGTGTCCCAATTAGCGTCCCAAATAACGTCCCAATTAGCGCCCCAATTAGCATCCCAATTAGCATCCCAATTAGTGCCCATTTTTAAAAGTTGACGCTATTTGGGATGCTAATTAGCATCCCAATTAATGTCCCAATTAGCATCCCAATTAACATCACAATTATCATCCCAATTAGCATCCAAGTTAACGTCCCAATTAGCGTCCAAAAAAACATCCCATATAATGCCAAGAATAGCTCCAAAAAATTGTATTGAATAGCATAGCACCATATATTAATCCAGGGTTAGCGACAGGAATTGTGCCATGAATTTCAGCAGGAAAAACATCCAACATAGTGCCAAGTATAGAGCCAAGAATTGCGCTTAGAAAACATCCAACATAGTGCCAAGTATAGATCCAGGTATAATGCCTGGAATAATGCTAGAAATTTCAAAAGGAACTGCGCTAGGAATTGCACTAGGTTCAGAGATAGGAATTGTGTTCAGAAAACGTACAACGTAACGTAGAATATATCAATTTCAATGTCAATGATCATGATTCATGTGATAGTGCTTTTGGATATTGATTTATCATAGTGGCACATAAATGATTGTAATCATGGCACGTAAAGGCACCCTGCATGTTGACTATAACAAACATCATCTTTTCTCCATGCATCTGCTCCCTAACTTTTGTGTAAGTGCCAATATTACCTATACTTAATCACTATCTTTCTCTAATTTATCACATTAGCATGAACATGTTAAAACTACACTGTTTTGACTAATCGAGCTCCCATATTTGAAGGGGATTTGCACGTTACTTGCTGACATACAACCACCAACTATAAGGTGCCCCGTTCGCATGTGTATGATTCAACCTAAGGCAAAATCTGCTATTAGAAATACACCTTGAAGTGCCAGAGATCCACTAGAGAAACTAGGCCTTGCATATTAATTGTTAGACATCTAGTACAGGAATTACACCCTGTATTTGATTGAGTTACCTCATTGAGTGCATTGTAAAAGATTGTGTAACCAGACCAATCTTTGAGGAAGACTTGCGGCAGATATATTTACTACTGTCTTTCTCTGTGATTCAAATGAGAAAAAGTAATCTCGAGGTGTCTTCAAATTCCTTATTAAACTCTTTATGATCATTGGTTGGACATTTACTGTCAATGGATCTGCTAGACACCCATTCCTCTAGAACTATGCTGTTGGGAGCGGGGAATGGGAAGGGAGCAAAAAGTAAAATTTTCAAAAGCTCCCATTTTGGGAGCGTATTTTGTATAGTATATATTTTAATATATTTTGATGGATTTATATCTAAAAAACATGTAGTATGTTGAATTAGTTATAGAATGCATGGATTAAACCATGTAACATCAATCATATAGTAGTTACAACTTATAACATTATCATCAATTGATCAACCACAAAAACCTTTGTAGGAGTTTGGAAAAGAAGGCAGGTACCATAACATTGTCATCAAACGATCAACCTAGTATAAGAGCTTTTAGTATAGGAAAGGAAGGGAGCACCTCGGGAGAGTGCTCCCAAAAATGGGACCTCGCTTCTGAATGAAGTGAGATTTAGGAACGAGAGCGAGGGGGTGGGGGTGATCCCACGCAACATAGCTCTAGAAGACCTTTCTGATCAAAATCAACCATCTCCAGGACAATAGGAATCACCTGACATTCCTTAACATCAATGGGTGTGTTTCTCATCATTGTTTCATTGAAACTTTAGATATCTTTGTGTTGCAAAGTCCTATGGCCACTATGGTGGTAACCTTAGATTCTAGAGCATCAGAAGCTTCAGTGACCAGGGCATCTGTTGAAGTGTTTTCTTCCTTTTCTTTCATGTCATGATCAAGTGAAGTGTCCTCCAAAGAGGATGAATTTGCATAAGTCAAATTACTAGGATCTAAATGTACTCCTTGAATTATAATAGCTTTTCCGTCCTTCATATTGACTTTTCAAAGCTCTGGCCAAACCATCTTGATATTTCTACACACTACCAAATTCTGTGACAAGCTCTTCTACGGAGTTGAATCTCTATCCCAAACAAGGTTTGAATCCAAAAAGTGGACCCCATGGATCTTAAGTACCTATCTATTGCTTTAGGAACCACAATTATCATCAAATCATTCCCAACATTGCTTCACTGACGTCTCCACCAAGCGTTCCAGAAATCATCTTGAATCTTCCTTTATTTGATAAACAAGCCAACAACATGATCTATCAATGAAGATGATGTTACCGATTACGTCCTTGCTATCATCATTCTTTGTATGCCAGTGCCTCATGTAACGAAGATGAACCAATAAAATCTATACATCAATTATTGTATGTCATGCTAGGCTTGCATAACAGTGGTAACATTATATTTGATGTGATGTATCTTCATGTGACAGGAAGTAACTCTATTGGCCTTTCACTTCATCCCTCACTTTACCTTTTTATGTTTTTTCTCACCATGCCTTTTTTATGGTTGGATCTTATTTAGAACAATTACAGTTTGTAGAACATGTTTGGAATAAGGTTTAATACATCCAATCCATAAAGAATGTCGAGGCCATATAGACCCGTACCCATCCAGTTAGAACCAAGCTATCAAATGACAGATCAGACTAGGTTGAGAGTAGAGACATTCATACCTGGAAAGTTAGCAAGGTTTAATTAATACTTACCCTTACCCATTTTGTTGGAACTCATAGCAGACATCATTGGACAAGGAGTGTTAGCAATTTTATTTGTCCCGGGAGTAAGTCAGAGGAGGAACAAATTGGTTTCATGCTAACCAACCCGAATTTGATTCTTAAATATCCCGCCTTATGAAAAATCATTATTCTTCGGAGCCGCTTTATACCTGAAGCTTTAGTTTTATATGGGGATATTCTCTAGGTTCCTTTTTCTTATGGATGGAGACAACAATATATAAATATCCTTCTTGTTGATCGAGTATCTAATGAAATGGTACTTAGACTCAATGTGTTTTGGCCTATCATGAAACACAGTTTTTTTTTTGCTAGATTTACACATATTCGATTATCACAATAGATAATCAATTAACTCTTTTTCATCATTCCTAATTCAAGAAGCAATTTCTTAAACCATACTGCTTCACAACTCCTAGCAGTAGCAGCAATTTATTCAGCCTCTATGGATGACAAAGCAACACAAGCTTGTTTCTTGCTACTCCAAAAAACCATGCCATAACCTAATTAGAAGCAATAACCTGTGGTAGAATTTCTGGAGTTCACATCCCCTACCCAATCAGCATCCACATAGCCATGCAAATATGCATCTCTTCATCTTTTATAACCGAGACCATAAGAAACAGTGCCACTCAAATACCAGAGAATTCGCTTACCAGCCTACCAATGGACGTCCTTTGGTTTTACCATAAATTGACTTAGCACATTTACTTCATAGCACACAAGTTGGGATAAGTATTACACAAGTAAAGAAGTCTACCAATCAATTTGTGATACAATGTAGCATCCACATCTTTTCTTGGGTCATCGACTCTCAACTTAAAACAAGGATCCATGAGCATAGAAATAGGTTTTCAACCCTCCATTTTGAAAATTTTCAAAATCTTCACAACATACTTGGCTTGAGTCAAAATAAGTTGATCTTTATATTACGACACATCCAAAATGATACAATAGTGAAGATGACCCAAATTTTTCATTTCAAATTCTTGACATAATTCATTCTTCCACCAGTGAATTAATTCATCATCACTTCTTGTCACAATGAGATCATCTACATGCAAACCAACTATCACAATGCTACCACCATCACATAGAAAATATAAATTAGCATCTATGGATGACATCTGCACACCTTTTTTATGGAGTCACTCATCAATCGAAGTATACCTTAACTGAGGAGCCTCCTTAAGACCATAAAGGGATTTCAACAACTTGCACACAAGATCCTCTTGGGAAATGACTCCAAACCCCTATGGTTTTCATATATAGACTTCTTCCTACAGAACACCATTCAAGAAGGCCGCCTTCACGTCCATTCAAGAAGGATTCCTTGATGTCCATTTGATGAAGACTTCAATTAAAATAAGCAACAAAATAAAGTACACATATGATGGTAGTATATTGAGCAATAGGAACAAAGGTATCATCATAGTCCATAATCAATAGTCAATATCTGCTTTTGACTTCTACTATTATCACTTATCATGATTTTGATTGTATGCCATGTCCTGTTTGCTTTTTGATGGATTTGAATTCACAATACTTATCAAACACTTCACTCTTGTGCTTTGCGAAATATATCCAACAATTTTTAGTAGCTTCATCTATGAACGTAATAGAGTAAGATAAGCTAGTGATGTAAGGAGTACGCATCATTCCTACACATAAGTGTGAACAAGGTCAGAACAATCATAACATGTTTTTCATCATTTTAAAAGAAATGATCCCTGTGATGCTTTCCAATGGAACATGCATCACATATACCTCCTTTGCTTACATTAAACTGTTGAATTACTCTTACCATTTTCTGAACTTTCCTTGGGATCTGAAGATTCAAATGACCAAATATTCTATGCCACAACTCCAAAAGGTTTTGTATCAACATGCATCAGTGCTTTATGATCAGTAACACTTGGAATCAATTTGTACAAGTCACCATCTATAATGCCTTTGCATATCGCCTTTGATCTTCCATTTTGCAATCTAGGACTGTACAACTACCTTCTGTGAACCCAGCCTTCATTTTCTTATCAACAACAACACTTACTAAAAACAAGTTCTTTGTTAGGCTAGAAACATACAAAACATTCTTAATCACTATTAGACTTCAATTGGCATTCTAATAGGAATAGTTCCAATGCCTTTCACTTCATGCGAGTGGTCATCACCCGAAAATACCAAATCGTTAGAACTACTCTCCTCAAGCTCTATGGACAACTTTTTATTAGGAGGCATATGCTTGCTTGCACCAGATTCAATATACAAGACATATTAGTAAGAATTATTAGTAGAAAAAGTATCTAATAATGAGAAATTTTCTAGTTGATTAGACAACTCATCAAATCCATTAACAACATTACCTTGGTGGAATTGATGCTTACCATGCTATTGAACATTCCCTTTTGAAACATATTCCATGTTTTGTGTTATCTAGGGCAGTTTTCAGATCTGGTATAACAAATACAAAACGTACATCAGTCAAATCAGAAAGCCTTGAAAACCTAAAAAGGAAAGGAAAAGGCCTAGGATTGACCCTTGGGGGGTTGGACATTTATTAATTGTTCCCTTGGTTGACTTTGGGCATGGTTTTTCTCACAACCTTCTCCTATAATTCCTTACAATCCTACTAATTGAGTGCTATAGGTTTCCCACAATTATAACATTTGGATCCTCACGGCATATATCCAAAGGATCATTCTTTTCTTCTATGCATGCCCAATCCAGTTTATTATAAATATTGCACAACCATTGTGACTACATAAAATCTGAATGGCTACATTACTCTCCCCCCTTCATGGTTCTAGCAGTGTTGTTGTTCAATCTATTTAGCATGGCATTCATGTCTATAAGCTAGTCGTTCTCATTCAGTATTAGATATCTGCCTCTCCCTCTGCTTTCTATAATTAACCCTCCAATGTATTCCTTTTCCAAAAATCGTGTTAAGGTGAAAATATATCAAGGTTACAAAATTAGCCGTGAGAAATGATGTTGCTACTACAAAACAATCTAAATGCTAGGGTTCTGTCTCTTCATATTAGACCTGTAAGGTGTGCCAATATGTCATGTTCATGCCATAATTGGATGCCAAAAATGGTGGTTTGACTGGTGGACAAAGTCCCCTTGCATATTTAGATCTGGGAATAAAGTAGAGTTTGGGGCCAAAATGAGAAAGAAAACTTGTTTTCATTTGGTAAAGTTGTCTCAGAATGACATTGAGTTAAATGTTTTTCATAACCTAGATTGTAAGCAAAAGATCCATGCCAAAGATAGCTCCGAGAGATCTAGGATGCTTGAGATTGCATCTGGATTTACCTCTACTATGTCCATTCTGTAACTCATCAATTTTCTAATTCACATTTTCATTCTCATATGCTTTGGTTGAAAGAATCATATTATATAATATGCAATTAGAAAGGATTGTCCAGGCTACCATATCCATATTGTATTTCTTGATCTTTGTTTGTAGAAGTTGCCATGTGTTCCTCAGTTTTGCAAGAGCACAACCCAAAATATTCTGTTTGTACGACAACTTGAAGTTGAAGAGTCTTTTGTCATGAGTTAGTTCCCCTGAAAAAAGACACAATCAACCAGGGTGGCATTGGATAGCCATTATCCCCATTGATGTACTCTCTTGTGTCATAACCCCCAAAGGGTACCACAGAACCATTAAGTCTTGCACCTTCGTCACACAGTCTATAAAAGGAAGAATTCCTTAAAAGACCAGCACCTTTAAGAGACTCGGGCCAACCCATGGAAATGTCAAGGAAGCACAAATTACTATCTACAATGGGATGAACAAGTATACTATAATTATGTTCATGGTTATACCAATCAATGGATGAATCCTTGTATGAAAGCTCAAGTTTAACATGGGTTGCATATATTTCCCCACAACAATTTGGGAAGACCTGTTTAAGGCTGAATCCCTCCTTAATATGCTCAAGTGAAGTTGCATCTATTGGCCACTGTAGAATTCCCACAATCAAACAGCTCACTGACAGTTAACATTGTCATGCCACTTGATAGGCGTAAGATGGCCATGGTTACTTGCTTCTCAACTGACAATACCACGAAGGTTGTAATGATTCCACCAATTCATTCCCTGAGGCTTGACATAGCACTCAGTTGGAACTTTTCCATCCCAGTCTGACATGTTCAGTTCAGATGATGTAAGAATGCATTGTTTTGAAACAAAGTTTACAACAGGGATAACCATTGTTGTATCCTCTTCTGTATCTTCATTAGTGTATTGATTGACCTATTTGACTATTGTGGAGCATGGAGGAGCATTCTCAAGCAACCATGTCATGTATTCACTCGCAGTTGAATCCTGAAGTAATGACAATGCTTGTAATGATACATGTACCCACCACAAGCCCTTTAAATTCCTGTCTCAATTATTGGTCCATGGTAATGGTAACTGCAACACACATCCCTTAGAGATTCAAATGCATGGAGTATGCTGGAAATGTGCATCATTAGGTTTGCCTGCAACATAAACCAATGCTTTGTTCAACACCTAGAATCCCTTGGGAAAATTTTGGTTTAACCATAACTTGATTTTGTAGCTCTAATTAATTCATAAATTTTAGGAAGTAGATGTCTCTGTCCTGTAAAGTAATTTTGATTTTCGAAGCTACATGTTACAAGTGATGGAAATTGCAAGAGAAAGCTTCCAACCCCAAATAAAAAAAAATTGCTTTAAGGAAACATGCACCATAACAATGAACCATAAGAGAGTGTATCAAGATCAATCACATTTCTAGCCCACATATTCCATGAACATCCATAAGCTAGCAGAATCACTCCTATGGCATCAACAAAATTTGAATTGTGAACCAGTGTCAAGAACCTATCTCATCCATCCATGTGTAACACTCAATATGTTGTTGGTTTCCTGCTGTCATGAGAGTTTCATATCTGCTCCCAAGAAAACACTGAAATATCCCCATGAATTCTCATACCTTCAAGCATCCTCCATATCTAAACCGGGATTGAATATTATTCTATGCTCACAAGACCTTTGCATGGATGATCCATGCTTGTCCGAAATTCAATTAGATACTGCCCAGGATTTGAATATCAACAAATTATATCAGATAGGTGCCCAAAAATTCTTGCAAGGTCTGAAAAGGTTTCAAAATTTACCCCATACAAATAGGGGGTAACAGAGGATAACCTTACTTTTTTGTCCTAAGAAACTTTACCCCACTATCTAATTGGACTCTGCAGCGAGGTCTGATGGAATTAAAGTTATTTTCAATTGACGTTGTAATTTATTTTCAAATGTCATCTTGTTATAGGCCTTGTATATTCCATAGTTAATCAATGAGGGTACCAGGTACTTTGATTAATCATATTAGATTTGTATTTTCACCTAGTATCACGAGCAATTTTATTATCTAGTATCATCATACATTTGTGTTTATTTGTTTTGTATTACTTTAAAGATTTAATCCAAAGATGTCTTACACATTTTGATGATGTGATACACTTCCCCATTGATCTCTTTCATTCATCTATGAACATCAATATAAGTTATGTCTTGTTTTCTATAAAACTGGTTTCCCTAGTTTCTATCCTATTTTGTTGAATTGAAACTTCTCCAATATTGGGATTCCAGACCTTGCATGGGAGAGATTTGGCTCACAACTTTTCACAAGCACTTTACTAGCCAACGGTTGTTGCTTATGGTGGAAGCAATCTGCCTTGAATCTTTGTCAAGCACTTTAAATGGAAACTATTGTAGGTTTCGTGTGACTGTTTGAACCATATGTGATTATCATTATGGATTTTGACTGCATTTTTGGTGAGGTAGAGCATGATAATTGGTGGTATCTCTTACAACTAGACAAGTAGTATTTAACATAGTATAGTTACACAAGAAGAATAGTAGACTTGAATATGTAGTACTAAAGAAAATCATCTTGGTTTTTATTACCACCCTCCCACAAATTTGGAATGCAAATGGATGGAACTTGCAACATGCATCTAGTTCCTTTGACCACTTTGTAGTTAGGAAAAGTACTCATGTCCCAAATGGAATGTTGAACAAGTAATTAACTCTATGAATTACTCATGTAGCAAATTCTAACAAAGTAATTAAATCTACAAAGATGTTGAAATCTGAATTCCATGTGTGTTTATACTAAAATCCTAATGATTTGCGTTAAAGATCCTAAATTTACAGTTCATTTTTGGCAAGAGTTATTTTCAAGCTAGAATTTGCAAGGAACATCCTTCAAGATGAGTACAACTTTCCATCTGTAGATAGATTACCAAACTGAGGTGGTGAATCGATTCCTTAAATTGTATTTATGCACATATGATGGGTTTAAGCAATCCAAGTGGTTAAAGTGGATACAACTCTATAATGTCCGAAGCAAAATGTTAATTCTTCCCTTGGTTGACTTGGGCATGGTTTTTCTCACAACCTTCTCCTATAATTCCTTACAATCTTACTAATTGATTGCTATAGGTTTTCCTTCTCCAATATTGGGCTTCTAGACCTTGCATGGGAGAGATTTGGCTCACAACGTTTCACAAGCACTTTGCTTGCAAACTGTTGTAGCTTATGGTGGAAGCAATCTTCCTTGAATCATTGTCAAACATTTTAAATGGAAACTGTTGTAGGTTTCATGTGACTGTTTGAACCATATGGGATTATCATTACGGATTTCGACTGCATTTTTGGTGAGGTAGAGCATGATAATTGTTGGTATCTCTTACAACTAGACAAGTAGTATTTAACATAGTGTAGTTACACAAGAAGAATAGTAGACTTGAACATGTAGTACTAAATAAAATCAGCTTGGTTTTTATTACCACTCTCCCGCAAATTTGGAATGCAAATGGATGGAACTTGCAACATGCATCTAGTTCCTTTGACCACTTTTTAGTTAGGCAAAGTACTCATGTCCCAAATGGAATATAGAACAAGTAATTAACTCTACGAATTACTCATGTAGCAAATGCTAACAAAGTAATTAAATCTACAAAGATGTTGAAATCTGAATTCCATGTGTGTTTATACTAAAATCCTAATGATTTACGTTAAAGACCCTAAATTTACAGTTAATTTTTGGCAAGAGTTGTTTTCAAGCTGGAATTTGCAAGGAACATCCTTCAAGATGAGTACAACTTTCCATTTGTAGATAGATGGCCAAACTGAGGTGGTGAATCGATTCCTTAAATTGTATTTATGCATATATGATGGGTATAAGCAATCCAAGTGGTTAAAATGGATACAACTTTGTAATGTCCCCAAAAAATGTTAATTGTTCCCTTGGTTGACTTTGGGCATGGTTTTTCTCACAACCTTCTCCAATATTTCTTACAATCCTACTAATTGATTGCTGTAGGTTTTCCTTCTCCAATATTGGGCTTCCAGACCTTACGTGGGAGATATTTGGCTCACAACTTTTCACAAGCACTTTAATAGCCAACTGTTGTAGCTTATGGTGGAAGCAATCTGCCTTGAATCTTTGTCAAACACTTTAAATGGAAACTGTTGTAGGTTTCGTGTGACCGTTTGAACCATATGGGATTATCATTATGGATTTTGACTGCATTTTTGGTGAGGTAGAGCATGATAATTGGTGGTATCTCTTACAACTAGACAACTAGTATTTAACATAATGTAGTTACACAAGAAGAATAGTAGACTTGAACATGCAGTACTAAACAAAATCAGCTTGGTTTTTATTACCACCCTCCCACAAATTTGGAATGCAAATGGATGGAACTTGTAGCATGCATCTAGTTCCTTTGACCACTTTGTATTTAGGCAAAGTACTCATGTCCCAAATGGAATGTTGAACAAGTAATTAACTCTATGAATTACTCATGTAGCAAATGCTAACAAAGTAATTAAATCTACAAAGATGTTGAAATCTGAATTCAATGTGTGTTTATACTAAAATCCTAATGAGGAATAAACATATTTATAATGGAATTTGAATGAATGGTAAAGTATTGCTTGGTTTTGTAGTTTTGTATTATACATGTTGGTCTATAATATCACACCTTTTGTCTCAATTGGTATGGTTTTGATTCCACTATGTTAAATTCCTGAATGTTGTGAAGCATTATTAAATAAAGTGGATCAAACTTTTAGCATATCCTTATTAAAAACCAAGCACCTTCACTACTGTTGATTAAGTTTAGATAAGACAACCTTAGGTTTTTTTGTTTAAATAAAATCATATTAGTTGAACTTTCACAAAAGATAGACTAGAAAACTTTCATAGTTTTGTTTTGATTTAGAAAGAATCATGTTAATTTCAACTTACACTTGAGATGGTAAAGTTCAAGTTCAATGTTTCTTCAATAACTCTAAAAGTAGTTAGCATATATTTGAAGAAGAATTTGGCCTAAACATTGTATTGTCTTGTAAAACATAATTTTTTTTATTCATTCTAGATGTTGTCATGGGCCATTCTAAGTAGATACTCATATGGGTAGGCTTGTTCTCTTCTCAAGTTACATGGGTCAGCTAATGGCATTTCAAGGTTTGGTTCCTTTCCTCTATGTCTTCCTTTATTGTTATATGAAAATGTATGGTGTACATGTGTGTGTATGCATGGTTGCGGATACAATATGTGTGGTTACTATATGTTCATGAGATGATGTATTGTTGGAAAACTTGTGATAATGCATAAATGATCACACTAATATTTGCAATATAACACAGAATATGCATTATGTAATGAGATTGTTACTAACGTTTTAAATTCATTATTTCTTGGTATTTGTAGAAAAATGGTTAAGGTGACGAAGCTGATGATACTGATTATGTTGCCACCGATGTACCTGAGAAAGATACCGCTGATAACGATACAGTTGGATCAAATGAAATTGATGATGGATATGATGTTGGGATAGATGATGAGGCTGAGGCTGAGGATGAGGATGATGATGATGGTAGCCATTGATGCTTCTATTGGGATTGTGGATGTTTTTTTGCGTTCTCCATACTACTAGACACATATTGTTATTTTTGAGATTATCCAAGTTCATATTACATTTTGGGTCATTTTGATTTGTATGGTGGATTCATGTTAACATATAAACTTGCATTACTGTTGATAAATTTTTATTTTTAATATTTATTTAGATATTAATATTTTCACTATATGTTGTTCACTTGTTCTTTTAACCTTAATACGATTATCTGTATGATAGATCATTGATGTGATGATGTTTTATAATTTCACTTATTTTGACTGAAAAATAATGTCGATGTTATCATTATTATATTTTAAATTTATATATATCAAAAGTTGTTGATGATCTTTTGATAAAAAAGTAATATTACTATTTTGGATAAATGTTGGATGTTTCTCTTAAATTTATTCATAAATGCTATGAAATTAATCTCAATAATTGTATCTACAATTAAATTAAATGTTTCATTATGTTATTTAAGAACTATGAAGTAAATGATAAATGAGAACCATTGAAATTAATGAATAATTATAATAATTTGATATAATAAAAAATAATAGCACACAATTGGATATGGTTGTAGGTGTTACATAAAAAGTCTAATGTGGTGCTAATAAGGAAGCAAAAAATGAGCTAAAATGGAAGCCCACTATGTTCTAGATCTAGAAGCAACATTGGTTGCAAAAATTGACGCTTTAACGTGGTGCAAAATGGGATGCTAAAGTGGTAGCAAAAATGGATGCAATATTGGATGCATATATGGTGCTAATGAGGATGCCATTTAGGAAGCAAAAGCGGATGCTCTCTAGGAAGCAATAACAGACGCTTTATAGGAAGCAAAATAGGACGTTATTTAGGAAGCAAAGTTGGACATTATTTTGGAAGTAAAACGTGGTGCAAAATGGGACGTTATTTAGGAAGCAAAGTTGGACGTTATTTAGAAAGAAAATTTGGACGTTATTTTGGAAGTAAAATGTGAAAGAAAAATATGATGTTATTTAGGAAGCAAAGTTGGAAGTTATTTTGGAAGTAAAACATGGTGCAAAATGGGATGCTAAAGTGGTAGCAAAAATGGATGCAATATTGGATGCAAATATGGTGCTAATGGGGATGCATTTAGGAAGCAAAAGTGGACGCTCTCTAGGAAGCAATAACGGACGCTCTATAGGAAGCAAAATATGACGTTATTTAGGAAGCAAAGTTGGACGTTATTTTGGAAGCAAAAAAATAGACACTATTTTGGATGCCATAAAGGTTGCTATCTAGGACGCAAAAAAGGATGCTTTTTGTGACGCTTTAAGTTTTTTCCATGACATGTTCCATTTAGTGTCTAGTTTGACCAGTCAATGTAAAAAAAAATTACACTAAAAAGGGACGCTAAATAAGACACTAATTCCAGGATTTGTTGCAGTGAGTGGTTGAAGTGTTTTTCAGGTTTTTTTTTTAATCTATGCATAACTAATGAGTTATCCATGTAGCTAGTAGTTATCTCTACATCATCTAATAATTATTTTTATGGTGATAAGCATTTATTAATTTTTTATTTTTATTTTTACAAATATAGAGAAACTTTAAATCTTATCTAATCTTGTTTTCATGTTATGAACTATAAAAATAAATAAATAAACATATATAGATAATAACAACATAGACTAGTTTTAAATATTATGTAAAAATAAATAAACACTCAATCTTCACAAAGTACTCCTTTTAAGTTAACACTAAAAATAAAAACAAAGTTGTAGCGCAAGACTCAGCATCAAAGTGTAGGCAATTACACTTACAATGAGCATCAAAGTATAAAGTATAGGCAACCGCACTAAGCATGTTGTAATGGATCCCAATAATCATATTAAAAGAAAAAGGTTTAAGAGATGTTACCAGAAATTGAGTTATCAAATATTTTGGTAGACATATATTATAAATATAATTGTTTATTTCAAATTTAGATGAGGAAAAGGACTATTCTTCATCTACCCTAGATTATAAAATATAAAATCCAGATTAATCATAATACTAATACAAAGTTGGAAGAGATAATAAGATTTGAATTTTTATGTATAAATTGTACTCATATTTTTACCTCAAAAACATACTATATATATATACCTTAAAAAAAAAAAAACAACTAAAAAATTTTTAGAAAATAAAACAACTAAAAATAAAAATAATATATATATATATATATATATATATATAAAATATACCTTTCGAAAATAATTTTAAAAATAAAACAACCAAAATTTAAAAAAAATAAAAATAAATAAAAATACTAAAAAAAATAAAAATAAAAATCTCAAAACATTAAAAAAAACCCATCATGTTATATATATATATATATATATATAAAGTTGATTTACCATATGAGAAGAGAATGGTAAAAGATAAGGAGCTCTATGCTTAGCATCAAACCCTGCGAAGCAACCATTAATTTGGATATTCTCATATAGTAAACCAATGAGTTATATTAATGTTTTATAAATTTATGTTTTTAATTTTTATTTTTAATTACGTCAATAGGTAGAATTTTGGGGTAGACTACCATCTATGTTTTTTATCTACGGATGAGAATGAGACAAGTGTATTGTGAAGATTGATTACATGTTTAGGTTTTCCATATAGATATAATTAGGTTTTCGATTCTTTTTAAAGGAGGTTAGTCTAACTCATAATTAACAATTTCAAAAAAATAAAAAATAGCTAAGTTAACATCTGATAAATACAATTTTTGATAGTTGGAAAAATCAAACTTCTGGTTTAAGTATTGGAATATTAGATACAATTATTCATTTATTAGCTTAAATACATTGATGATACAACTATTAGCTTAGGCTTCAACTCCAATCATGACTTTTACTTGAATTGCAATTGCCAATATATTAATTTTTAAATTAACTATTTGATACAACTATTAGCTCAACTCCAATGATTCTACAACTATTAGATTGTGCATAAGGCTTAGTCTAAGCTTTATATTAACTTTTAAATTAACTATTAGATACAACTATTAGCTTAACTCCAATGATGATACAACTATGAGCCTAGATTCAACTATGAGTTTAACAACCATAAATTAAGTGGTTGTTATATTAGCTTAGATACAAGTAATTGACACATTCTTTAGTAAAAGAATATTATCAATATGTCAAATATATACCTCTCGGCGTATTTCAAACATATTAATCTTAGTAATATGGTTGTTGCTAGTCGTAAACCAACATGCCTTTGAAAGATTTTTACGCCGAAGGCATTAAAAAATGGAGATGAAGTATTTGAACTGTTGTTTTGATTACTCATCAGTGTGGTGAATAGAAACTTGACATGTGTTCATTTGTTTCACATTGTTTCAGGGTTTGCATTTTGGTTTAGCATGTTCCTAAAGTTTCATGGTTGTCTCATTGCATACTGACGACCTTGGCTTTGTTCGAGCATAAAGGTAAGTCCGATGTTTAACTCCTCATTGTTTTCACTATGTCAATTTGGACACCTATTCCACCACTTTAAGCCATTAGATACATCACCTACATACTACCATCGTGACATGGAGGCGGTTAATGATTTCCCAAATTTGATTCCTATGGAGGTGGTAAACATAAAAACCCTGGGACCACTCTTTAGATGCCAAGAACAACTCTCCTAGTGTTCACTCACTACAAGGGATTGTACAAGCTTTCCAGGGGTGTAGTGAAAAGGAATCAGTCTTAGATGTTGGGGTAGAAGGTTAGCTAACTGGGACTAGAGATACGATCTCCAAGATCCGTGGTAGAACCCTTTGGTATCCCTGTGGTTAAATAGCCTTAGCTGACATAGATTCGGAAGTTGGTTCTAGATTGTCACTTGTTAGCATCTTTTCCAAATTTTGATAGAATTTCTTATAGCAGTTGTATTCCTCCTAAGGGATTGGTGGAATTGCTAACCTTGATTGTTGTAAAGAATTATGATCCATAGATTTGCTTAAGGTCATGGTCTTAAGGAAGTAAAGTGCTAGGAATTTGTAGGACTGTGCTCATGCCATCACCATAGTTCAAGGGTTTTCCTTGTCTTGTCTCGTCTTCTCCTTTTTCTCTCCACATTTTAAGTTTCCTTGTAGGAGATTAAAACTTTTAAATACTATTAACCCATTTCAAAACCCTACAAACCCTATTGTCAATCATGGCTAAGGTTGGCAGGGCTACTCATACGCTTTCATAAATGCATCTGCAAACTAGAAGGATATACACAACATAATGGTGGATGCCATTCTTTTTTTTCCTGAGTTCAGGATTACTTTTTCCCTTTTGCGATGAATAGATACAGTATATATACACCCATGAGGTTAAAATTGCGAGTATACATGCTAGATTCAAAATCTTTGAAAAATTTATCAGGGGCATCAGAATATAGCTCTAGATCTACTTTGAAAATTTTAAAATGATCATAACCTAATCAATATTGCTCATAATATCTATTATAGCATGCTTTTGGAACTGGAACAACCACACGGGATATATCTATGTAATTGGAACAGAAATTTGGGCACCTCATCAAAATACTTTCGCTCTGCAATTTTCATGACCGTCACCAAAATTCTGAAAAATAACCGATTTTAAATTAGTGATATCTCCACTTTCTGAACTTCAAATAAGATGATTTTTTTTGAAACTGTGTATTTTTGAAAGAGAAATTTAGATCTATAACTTGTTCCTTATGAATATGCACAAAATGTTTCAAAAATTAGTATGAAAATTGCCGCCCATTTTTTCCCTTTTTTGGCCAAAAGAAAAAAAAATCCCACTTGTGCCAAGGAAAGTGCTCTAATACCAGATGAGAGGAACCTCCTGCAATAAACAATGAAAATGCCTGATATAACAGAAATAACAGAGGACATAAGATATTTTATTGATCGTAGACCACTTCGAGGGGGAAACCTCCTTTGAGAAAGCTCAATACAAATAACTCTTGGATACCTTCATTGGCATCAATACTCACTTATATACTAATTCTAATCTAAACAAATATTACTCCCCATGAATGTGGGATAATACAATATACTCACGGGACGACTTACAAAGCATATGTGTCTAACAACAATATAGTTAATAAAGTAAAAAGAAGGGTTGACACGGGTTCCTAACAAGTTGAGAGTTGTCATGATAAGGTTATACAAATATTTCATTGCCAAGATTAAGAATAATGAGGGGTGGACAGCATATATAAATTGTAATATTGGAGTTAAATAAGTTTTCCCCCTCTCCCCTACCCTTTTTGACATTTACATTGATAAGCTAGAAAGATGTTTAGAAGAAGCATGTTGCACCGATACAATCTTAGCTAGGATAGTTATCATCCTCCTACTTTATGCTGATGATATTGTTCTTATGGAAAGGTGTCCTTTTGATCTCGATAAGAAATTAAGAATTCTTAAATATTTTTACTCTAACATAAGTATGACTGTTAACACCGAAAAGACAAAAATCACGATTATAAAATCTAAGAAAGACACCTATGCAAATTTTATTAATGATAATAGAAATCTAGAGGAAAGGACTTCTTACAAGTATGTCGGAATCGATATTCATTACAAGCTCAATTGGAACTATAGCATAGAGAAAATGATTAATGGATAGTGGAAAGCTTAATTTGGTCTTGAAAATAACTATAAATCAGCCAATTTGGTCATGTGGGATAAAAAAGAAGTTCCTATTTGAAACTCTTGTCATCTCTGTTATCTTATAGGGTTGTGAAGTATGAGGATGTAGCATTTTCTGGAGAATCTTGGAGGAAGATTGAGCAAATCCAGAAGTGGTTTATAATTTATAACCGCAAAATTAAAAGCAATACGCCTTAACATATTCTCCTTATAGAAGTGGGTCTTTCCCCCATCAAGAGCATGGCTATGACTCAGTACCTAATGCACATGCATAAGATAAATAACATGGGAAATGAGAGACTTCCTAAAATTGCTTTAAACTCAAATCAAAACCAACTACACCTCAAACATTGTTGGTGTAAAGAAAACATGGCTTGGTAAACGATTGGGGCATTGATGAAGATGACATTTTGCAGGACATTGGTAATGTCAAAAATATTTTACTTCTAAGTTAAAGAGAAATTGTGGTGTGAGAAAAATTTAGCGGTTAAAAGAAAATTAAGATACTGTAAGGAGGTCATTAATCCTAACTTGGAAGATCAAAAGTATCTCTTAGTAGTAACTAGCACACAAAAGAAAAGTAATATAGACAAGATTAGAACGAACTATCATGAAATCCATAGCAAAATAGGGCATTGATATATTCCTGAAACTCCATGGGCAGAAATAGTGCCATTTGTGTGAGTCTACGGGTGTTGATGATGAAAATCACTTTCTCTTAGAGTTCCCTGCTTACACCCACACTGAGATCTGAGTTTCAGAGTATTTGCTACAATACCAAGCTTTATAACCTCATAACTTTCCAAAACTATAGTGAGCTTAGAAAGCTTATTGGAAAGCTTTTTCAACACTGGAACAAGATTTTAAAGTAAACCAAGTATTATCCTTCTTAAGGTCCGATAGATGAAAGTTGGTCTTGTGGACTCCTCCTCCTCCTCTCCCTCCCCCCCTCCTCCTTGTTTAATTTGGTTATGAATTTAAAAATAGATTATTATTATTATTATATGTACATTGTTTTATTCTTCCTCCTCCTCTTCCTCCTCCTCCTCCTTGTTTAATTTAGTTATGAATTTAAAAATAGATTATTATTATTATTATTATATGTACATTGTTTAATTCTTTATTTTTGTACTAATATTTCTTTCGAATATTAAGGCTCATATTTAAATATGACTTTTTTTCATTTATTAGTTTTTAATCTTATAATCATATTTAATTGTTTAAATTTTAAATATCAAATTTAACCGTTAATAAAATTAATAAATATTTTACTATATTATAATTTTTATTTAATCTTTTTATTACAAATTAAAACCAAAATTAAATAAATATAAAATATACTAAAAATACAAAAGTGGACTAATAAAAACAAATTAGATTGTTTGATAGGTCAAGAAATACTTATATGACTGTTTTGTTTTTAATATTGTCTTTTATTTGAGGTTTAAATCCTAATTTTACCCACCATAATAATAGTTGATTTTTTTTAAATAACATTTACAATAACCATATGAAACATTGAATTCGCATATCTTGTGTGATATAATACAAAAATACAACAAAAAAACAAAAAAATAAACATAATGGTTAAACCAAGCACACACATAATGGAAAAGAAAGTTTATCGTGGGAACCTTAAGCAATACAATGAGCAATGAGCCATTAGCATAGCTCACCAAATACCATGGGCTCAAAAAACCCATGACTGAGTCAAGTTTACCTAACAAAGAGAGACAATAAGACTATGACAAAAGTCAAAATTTCCATATTAGAAATAGAAATATAAAGAGAAAATATATAAATATATTTACAAATATTTGATTATTAATAACTAATTGGTTATAATATATGGGCTTATGATATATGGGGGTGCAACATTTCAAGCCCATATATATATATATATATATGGGCTTATGATATATGAGCTTATAATATATGGGGATGCAACATTTTTAGAGAATTTTGACTTATAAAATGGTAAATAAAGGTTATTTACTCATCAAATTTCAACACTATTTTTATTAACCATTCTTATAATATTAATATCAATATCAATATTATTTAAAAGTAAAAATAAAAAACTATTTTAAATACTTTTCTCACTGAAAATTCAATTTAATAAAATTGATAATATAACCTCGATAATATTAAGAATTGATATTAAGTTATATTTAATGTTTTTAAATATTCTATTTCGTCATTTTTATGAAATGATTTATATGTATTCTTTATGACTTAATCGACTGAACATCAGTTATTAAATAGCTTTCGCTTATGGTCATATAGATAGATAGATAGCTTCAACGTGTCTCATAAAAAGTCTTTTGCGTGTGAATTAGAAATTGCAAGGCAATAACGCCGAAGCTACATTGCCTCAAATATATATATATCGCCGAATTTACGTAAGTTATGATTTTTTTTTAATGTTAATGTAAGTTGTCATCGTGAGTGGGAAGACTCGAAAAGCAATAAGACTTTTTCGACTTTAGGGTAAAAGCATTGACTGAATTCAAGTCAGTTCATTTACAGCTTGCAGTGGCACTAAAATGTATCGAGGGCGGAAAATAATCTAAGAATATTAAATTAAATTTCATTACATTTCATTCAATATGTTTCTTGATACCACTGGAAAAAGAAATGGGCGCGTTGATATAATGTTAATATTGTAAGTTTTATCATCCCATTGCTCTAAGGCCACGTTTTAATTATTTTCTTATGCACATATCCTTTACAAAGGTTTACAAACGTATACTTCTAAAAATAGAGTGTGTAGCTCTTAATGTTAAGATTTTAAATAATAAATCGCTTCTAGATTTGCCAAATTATTCTCCAAGATTTTTTAGAAATGTTGCATTCTCAAGCTTCACAACCATATAAGATAGCGAGAGTGACAAAAAATTTAAAGAGGAATTTATTTTTGTCCGACATCGCAAGACTTGTCGATTTACACTTGTTTGCAAAACTCAATGTTGTAGTTCCAATTTAGCTTGTGATGAAAATCAATTTCTAGATATTTATAAGAATTTAATTACTCCAAAATTTCACTGTTATAATAATAAGAATAATAATAACAACTTTTTATAAAATGAAATCCTCTCATAAATAAAAATGCCAAACTAGTGAAAAAAAAATACTAACTATACATTATCTTGAATGTGAACAAATTTTAATTTATGCAACGAAAGACCATTTTTTTCAACTATATTACAATGTAGAAACCAAATTCTATTATTAGGGACAGTGCAAGTTAATGAGGGTCACTTTTTGCACGTTAGATGCAATAGAAAACTGAAAAATCAGCAATCCTTCAACTTAATTGTTTTTTTAGATACTTACACAAAATATCTTGCTTCGAGTACAAAAGATTAAATGTAGAAATTGAACCACATTTCCAAATGTATAAGGTTTATGTATTGAAATTTTTTATAACTATGTCAAAATTCATTTTTTCTAACAATTACTTTTTTTAGGCAAATCATAAGGTATATGTTTTTGTGGGTGCATCCTTTGAGGTCCTAAATGATGCTTTCGGGATACAAAACTTTGCAGGCATGTAGAGAAAAAAACATTATACCTTATAATTTTTGAAAAATTATGCCTTGTAATTTTTTTAGGCAAATTATAAGGTATATGTTTTTGTGGGTGAGCTATTTTTCAAAAATAAAATTAGTAACTTTTAATTTTTTTTATAATTATCTAAGTGATCATTTCTTGAAAATTGGAGGGATTGTCATCATCCCGCACATCCACAAACCCTTTAATCTAGCAGTCAATCAAGGGTTTCTTACACCTTGGACCCAAAGTCTCATTAGTCCTATTTTCAAAAGTGGTGATAAAAATGAGCCCTCTAATTATCGAACTATTATTCTTAACCCTTTCTTAGCTAAGTTATATGGTATTATCTTAGAAAAGAAGATCAATGAATGGCTAGAAATGGAAGGTAAGCGAGCTAAAGGTGAATACGGTTTTAGAAGGAATCATTAAACCAAGGACCACCTCATTATGCTTAGGATCGTTGTGGAGGAATTTCATAATAATAAGTCTGTCCTATTTTGTTGCTTTGTGTATTTTAGAAAATCTTTTGATAGTGTGCCTAGAAATAACCTATGGAAAGCTAGAAAAGCTTAAGGTTCCTTTTGATTTGTGAGAGGAACCTCCTGTAATAAACAATGAAAATGCACGATATAATATAAATAACAAAGAACATAAGAGATTTTATTGGTTGCAGACCACTTCGAGGGGGGACCTCCTTTGAGAAAGCTCAATACAAATACACATTTGATACTTCATTGGCCTCAACACTCACTTATATACTAAGTCTAATATAAACAAATATTACTCCACAGGAATGTGGGATAATACAATATACTTGCGGGACTAATTACAAATAATATGCATCCAACAACAATATACTTAACAAAGTAAAAAAGAAGGGTTGACATGGGTTCCTAACACCCACTCCCTCTTAGAAAAGTTTTATCCTCAAAGCTTTAGATATGGAAAGTGTTGTTGAATCTGAAGGAGTGGTTCCTATGTAGCATCCTATCGTTGCATGTTGTGCCATAGAATTAATTCCTCTGTGATGGATCGAGAGTGAAGTTGATGAGCGCACCCATTAGGGATGGTCTCTAGCTTGAAAATGATGGATGCTTATTTATCCAGTTTTAGTAAATTGGTTTGTGCTCTAATTTTGGTGCCAATAACTTTCTTGAGAGAAGAGACATGAAATAATGGGTGAACATGAGAAGAAGGAGGAAGTTCCAATTTACAAACAACATACCTAGTCTTCTGAAGAACCTTATATGGCCCATAGAAGTTTGGAGCCAGCTTATGATGCCCTTTAAGTTTCATGAAAACTTGCTTGTAAGGTTGTACACAAATAAAAAACATATCAAGGACTTGAAAAGTGCACTCATAACGGTGTTGATCGACTTGTTTTTTCATTTAGTTTCTTTCCATGTGAATATTTTCCTGCAAACAGTGAAGAATATGATTGAGGGTTTGAAGAACCGTGTCAACTACCTGAACTGGTGAACTCCTGGGAGTGTATGGATGGAGCACTAGCGGTGCTTGACCATAGACTGCTTCATATGAAGTCATTTTAGATGCAGTGTGGTAGGATTTATTGTACCACCATTCCGCGAGAGTGAGCCACTTTCCCACTAACGTTGTTGTTCATAGGTGAAGAAACGAAGATAAGTTTCCAAACATTTGTTGATAACTACAGTCAGACCATCTGTTTGTGGGTGATACCCTAAACTCCTCTTCAATTTGGTGCCAGTGTGGAGAAATAGTTTTGTCCAAAAATGATTTCTGAAAGCTGCATTGTAGAAGATCTAGTCCATGAAAATTTGTGGGACTAAGGAAGCAGTATATGGATGGTTGAGGGCACAAAAATGACTATATTTGGAGAGGAGACCAACTACAACCAAGATCATTGTTTTCCCGCCATATTGAGGGAGCCCTTCAATGAAATTTATCAAAATTTATATCTAGATCTGTGGAGGGATGGGCTTGATGTTGGAAGAGACGTTTACAGGAAGGAGAATAATATGATGGTCACCTAGTCTTAAAGGAGGCAATCCCATTGGTTCATCAAGGACACATGCATATCGATACAATTGTTTTTGTAGAGCCAACAGAGTAGTGGAGATCATTGATGGTTGCATATGAATGGAATGGAGTTGCGTGATGACACCATGTGAATTATTCTTAAGGATATTTTCCATGCAATGTGAACTGATGATGCTGAAAGACCCTGGTTGTAAACCCTTTAATGTGTGTTTGTTCCCATCGACTAAAAAATGCATCCAAAGTTCAGCAAAATCTCATAATATGGGTCTAAGTGTGCATAACTGTCAAAACCCCAAATTTTCACAAAAATTTAAAATTTTGAGATACCATAAAATGCTGAAACTGTAGTTTACTAACATATAACGGTTAGCAGTAATAGGAACAGTCAAATGATTAGTATTACATAGTCTTAATTACGTTAACTAAGCAGTTTCCTTTTTGTAACATGAATAAGGTTTACTTGTGTATTGTTTCATTTCAGTTTACTAAGAGTTTTCTTTATGACAAGTAGGTGGAATCTAACTTTGAACTCTGGGCTTAATTAGCATTTATTCTAACGCAGAAAGTTTACTAAATCTTAGAGGTTTAAAGGTACGATTGAACGAGTAATGTTTTTTATTTCATAAAGTATCCAGAAGTGATTTTATTTGCAAATAATAAGCTTAGTAAATAAGCTGCTAAATTCCATACAACTTCCGTGAGGTAAAAACAGTTTGTTTTCTTCAGTTTTTCTTGTAAACGAAGTTCAAATGATTGATTTTCTTTCTTAATCGTATGTAGCGACAGTAAGGATACTTACTGTGGCTCTAAACTTGTAACCTTAGTTGTTTAGTAACTTCTACTTTTATTTGTATATCTTGCAACGTTATACTGATTGCACTTTTGGTTATTATACATTATCATACTACTTACTTCAGTATCAAGCTGCTCGATATTTATCTTCGGTAGGGAAAATTACAGCCTGTAACTTCTTGACATTATAAGTTTGATTAGTGTAAAAACAATAGCATCTTTTCACATGAAAACATTGTTTGCCTATACTTCTTAAATTTACGTCAAACCATGTGGTTCTATTGATTATAGATTCGAGTAAGATCATTCCATTGCAATTATTATTATTTCAATAATACTTTTCTTGCATTACGTTACTGTCTACAAACAGTTTCCAACATTAATGTTTTTTATAAAAGTCAACCTTCTATCCCATGCTAACCTCCAGTATTATGTATAAGCATAAAACCCATCTACCAAATATAGACATGGTAAATTACTGGCAATTGTCAAGTTGAGAAACAACTAAATTGTATTAAAGTCTCATCGATCTGAAATATGTAAAAGAATTCATAAAAGTATTCTATTACTATGCTAGTCAACTGTATAGTTTACTACCATTGATTCGTTGGTTTTTATAGGGTTTAAGATCATACATAAACTATTTTGTTTATAGACATACAAGTCTAATACAAGGTTAATCTTGTAAAGAGTTCATGATTCTACTCTTTACTATGTTATGTAACTTTTATAAACTATCACAACTTGAATTGTTGTTTTAAAAGAGTATAACTATGCATAGAACACAATGTATTTGAATATAGACACTAAAGTTGTTTGATGGTTTTAAACCATTCAACTGGGACTCTTCCATATAACAAATGGTTACCATAATTACAAGGGTCAACGTTAATCAAACATGGTTTACCAAATATCCAAAATAATGATATCAATATTACAATATAATGGACATATGATAACATAATTCCTATACAATACTATTATCGGGATAACCAAAGTTTAAAAGGTGATTCTTTTTGTTAAGTCAACATTAACATAACGTCGTTACCCTAATGCCATGATGAACTATCAAACCATATGATAAGCAATTATATTGAATTACGACGTGATCACAAGCATATAATATAGTTTTATTCATCGTATGATAGAATCATTGTTTTAAATGATTGGAAAAATATTTGCAATGCAGGAACTATCGAACTCGACCCATGCATGGTTTGATTTTTCCTGAGACCCGTGGTCATCTCTAGCCATATAACGGAGAATATAAAACTTCTACAACCCTAATACCTTGCCATTCTTTCCCCATAGTTTATGCTGGCCTTCGACTGCTCTGCAAGCTTCTCATGGCGGTCGTGGGTTTTTCCTTGTCCCAAATTGCTTCAAGCTTGGGTTGTCTACTGCTGTAGTTGTTGGTGCTTAGTTCTAAAGTCATTTCTTTGCAGTCATGAGTTTTTATCCTGCAAGAGCTTGTTGGTTTCATTGTAATTGGTTTGCGGCCTGCCTATACTCCATTTTTCTCCTTCCTTAACGGTTACTTCTGTGCCAAAACTGTGAGTTTAAAAACTGTTTGAGAGTGCTTTCCTTCATCAAAGGGTTTGGAAAACAATGAGCACTCATTGCTATGGTTGACATTCTTTCCACAATACTACTCGACACTCTGTAATAGGTAAATTATTATGCGTAAATTTTATCATACAACATGTGTTATTATTTTACAATAGGGTGTATAATATTTTAAGTACTTTATATATTGACACCTTGTGATGGAAACTCTTTGCAGGGGCTTGAGACTACACACATCCATCCTGGAAAAAGGTACACCGGTTCTCTTCAACGTCGTGCCTCTTTACCGGTAAGCCCTGTGGTCAAATGTTGGGTTCTTGCCCTACTTGTATGAGGGTCGTTGTTTGGAGTAACCCTGAGCTGGGGAAGCTTTTCTAGGGTTTCCATTAACTATGCAGTCTCCAATTAAGGACGTTACTGTTTTTAACTAGCCTTCAAACCCTCGCTAGTCTATGGGTAGACTCGGCATTGTGCGGAGCAATGTATTTGGTCTTCAGTGTTCAGCCTTATGGCTTAATGATATAAAACAATAGTTTTGTTACTTCTATTCTATCTTTGAGCTTGGACTGCATTTACAAAGCTACTAATTGATGCTCTATGTACTTAGGGTTTTAACCCTATTTGACTGTGAATGAATATTGTTACTATTTAATATATTTCATAAAAGATTTTTGTTAAAGGATTAAGACTGTCACTCGTCATGGTTAATTCATAAATTTTGCTCATTTTGCTTGGAAATACGATCTAGGGTTTTCCTATAGGAAACCCTTATTTTAAAACAAATTATTCCATTTATTTTTTAACAAGTTCTGTTACTTTATTAATTTAGTTTTTAACTAGTATTACAAATGTGTTGTGGAAATTTCCAGTTTATAATATTAGCAATGTCTTTTTGTTTGTCCTTGAAGGACTGTAAATAATTTATAATAGCCTAGTTGTTTATTAATTAAATAATCCAAATAATTTGGATTAGAACTTCAATGCTTTGTCATTTTTAATTGTAATATATATTTAGGGTTTCGACCCTGTTATTTGCTTTTACAGGTATACCCTGTTTGTAAAAGTTAAAAGAAACAGTTCTTTTTATAAATATACATTTATGTTTATGTTGGTCATTATCGTATTCTTGTTTTTTATCTATTGAAATGATAGAAGAACTTAGATATTTTAAATAAGTTTCTTCTTAATACCATAATTATTTTTCATATTGTTTTCCCGAGTTAATAGTATCTGTTTGTCACGTCCCCGTCCCTCAACCGGCGAAGAGGACGCGACGAACACAACAACACAGCCGGGCAAATTGCCCCATGAACATTGACAGAATTCAAAAGCTGAAATTGAAACTTACAAGCATACACAGATACATTTATCTTTGATCATACAGTGGAAGCACACATACATTCCAGCAATCACATGTTCATCATAATTCCATATACAATTGTTATAATTGCAGAGATAGACTGGCAGCACTTATCTTTTAATGGAGAATCCACCCGAAACCAGCTACGTCGCTGCAACGCTCCACCCAACCATAGGCCAGCTTGCTCATCAATCTCTCAGCAACGCCGCCACCCCCGAGCTAGGCATGATTCCTCCAGAATAAGGGTCAATTGCAGGCTTACACATAGCCAAGGGGACATAAACAACAAACCAATCACAGCTGGGTTTCACAGGCTGTCAACAAACAAGCCAAGCCAGCACAGTCCAAGGGACTAACCACTGCATACCAGCAGCAAAACAATTCCCTTCACAACCCTGTGAAGAAGCAAAACGACCGGTGACAGTCCCAAACGAAAGGTGAGACACAGCGCCAGCCTATAAGGAAACTTAGAGTAGGTTTTGGCCCTAACGTGGCCAAAACAACTCAACAACAGCACCCAAACCAGGGTATATCAGCAGTCCACAACACACCATGAAGGATAGCAACAGTCCACAGTCCCAAAATAGGGAAATTCAACCCACGAATTGGCAATCCACAGTGGTCCAAAACGAAATTGGAACCCACAGCCGACAAAACTCATGGGGAAGACAACAGCCCCAACACAAACAGCAAGCACGGCTCTCTACATGGGAAAAACGACCCAAACATCTTGTGCGTGAGGAAAAACTCGCACCCAACAGAAAAATGCACGGGAAAGACATACCCAATTTCCTGCGTGAGGATTCCAGCAGTAGAGGCCCTGCGTGAGGAGAAAACAACTCCGATTTTGCCCGTGGATGAACAAAACAACAGCAAGGACGCGAATTACAGTGCGTGGGTGCTTCAACAACTCGTGGAGCCCCAGAAAATATCTGCGTGAGACTAAAATCGCCCAGAGCCTGTGCGTGAGAAGCCAACAGACCAAAAATCGTGGTGAGAGTGTAAACTGACCAGGGAAGAGTGTGTGAGGGAGAAGAATGGGCAGACGTGGGTGGAGTGTGGATGTGGGTATGGAGCTGACAGCCCTGCCACCCCACTCCCAAAGGCAATAACTGCCCTCAACCACTCAGCCATATCTCCTCAACCACCAGCTGAAGCATTAAAGAGGTTGACAAGGTTGGATGAGGAAAAAGGTGACAAACAACAAAGGTGGCAAAACAAGAAGGTAATAAAACATGGGTTTTCCCCCATAACCAAGGTTTGACATCCCCCACCCCCTTATCCTTTGGAACCATGCCCTTTTCATTCAACGTTGCACTCCCGTAGCTAGTTGTGGTTTATTTTAATTGATGTGCGGGTTTACATGATGCCGAATTATAATGTGCCTTATAGCACGAGATGCCACCGGCAATTATCCCCATTGCCGAAACATACACAACAAAATCGATGGTGGGGCCTTTGCCTTTAGCTCCTCACCATGATTATTTACATTATATACATCATGCAAACGGGGTCGAAATCGGGGACGTGACACTGTTAGTTTTAGACTATTATGATTACTAAATAAACTATATACTTATTAATTTATGCCTTTGTTTGAACTAAAAGTAAACAATTAGTTTAGTTGTATTTCTTCTACTGCATAAGAAACAAGTTAATAAATAAAATATAGAGAAAATATATCTAAAGCATAACATAGTTTTACACTCATGCATGTTTTAAATTCAATAAGAAGAATAATGTACGGTGTGCAAGCATAACCTATTTGCTATTAGAGTATTTTATTTATAGAATGATCCTTCTACCTGTGCTGAGTCATTGCTCTTTATTTTCCATTATACTTACATAAATAAGTTGGTTAAACGATAAACATGGATAAATAGGTCATTTTCTTTTCTGATAATAATCTACATACATAAATAAAACGCTCTGATATTATGAATTGTATAATACATCTATTCATTTCAGATTCCTATCATATCCTTCATCTATTTTAAATACACTGCCTGTGCTGGAGTACGGTCTGGTCTTTCCAGATGTGGAAAAACATAGGTTAAGATTATTTTTCATCTATTTGAGATTCATTCTTTCAATAAACTAAAAGATTATTGACTCTAACAGTTCACAACTAAACATTTAACATTCCTTAATCAGTGTGACTTACATTTAACCATCTAACACAGTAAAACAAAAAGACTGTAGAACCTGATTAAGCTGGACAACAACAGTGTTAGAAGGCCGTTCCTCCCTACCAACTCCTAGAGAGCGCTCAAACAACGTCTCCTTAGGACCCCCGAGCTTGTTCCCGGTCTCCTTGGCTGAGAACTGGTGGAGCAAGCAAATAATAGACTAGTCCAATGACTCAATAATCACTTTTCACTTAGCAGTAAGATCCTTCAGCTAAAAAGCTACACTAGATTACTTAGTAGTTAACCCCTCAAACTCTTTCTACAAATTCCCTCACCATTGAATTTATCTGAATTACATTCACTTGAATGAATACTTCTCTTGAATGAGCAGCCCCAGCTCTCTTCAATGGGCATTTTTATAAGGATTTCCTAGGTCTTTTGGGTCAGTTGTCATTAATTGATCCACCTACTCTGATCCCACTTTCTTGGGGGATCATGACCCCAAATGTAGGGTGGTTGCCACCTGCAATAGTTGGAAGAGGTTTGAGGATGTTGCCACTTGTCTGTTTTCTCTCCACCCAGTCTCCTCCACCAACTTGACCAGTAAACACTCTTTTAACAACTCTCCTAAGCTGTTGTCTCCACTTTTATTTATTTATAATTAAAATATTCAGAATTACATTCAATATCCTTGGCTTTCTTGAGTCATCAATTACAACTTAACATAAAATTTAACATAATGTATTAAATAAAATCAAATAAGATAATATAATTTTTACAAAATTGGGGCATGTGACATACACACCCCCTTAGAACATAACATCGTCCTCGATGTTATTTATTCTTCATCTTTAGAATTGCCCTGGAACAGAATTGGATATGCATCTCGCATATTGCTTTCCAATTCCCAGGTGGCTTCTTCTGGACTAAGGTGCTTCCATTGCACCTTCACCTGTCCAATGGTGCGGTTCCGAAGTGTGATCTCCCTCCACCCGAAGATACAATCTGGTTTGACCAGAAAATCTCCTCCTGGTTCCACCTGTACATCATTCCAGTTAACAACATGAGTAGCATCATGAACATATTTCTTTAATACGAAAATGTGAAAAACATTATGTACTCTTAAATTGGTTGGTAATGCTAATTGATTAGCTACTTGTCCAATCCTAGACAGAATTTCAAATGGTCCACAGTAACGAGGTGCTAGTTTTGCACAACTCCCCAATCTCAGAGAGCTCTTTTTGGGCCTTACCTTAATGAACACATGTTCACCTACCAGAAACTCCTTTGGAGTTTTTTTTAAGTCTGCTTGAATTTTCTGTCGATCCTGTGCAAATTTCAGATTACCTTGCACGTATTTTACAATTTCTTCCATTCCCTTTAGCAATTCAGGACCTAATACTAATCTATCCAACGAATTACTCCAAGAGCTAGGAGTATTACATTTTTCGTCCATACAAAATTTTGAAAGGACCTAATCTGGCTGATATCTAATAATTATTATTATAAGCAAATTCTACCGGATGCAAATAATCCTCCCATTTACCTAGCTGGTCTTTTACATACATTCTTAATAGATCTTCCAGTACTTGGTTTACACTTTCAGTTTGTCTATCTGTTTTAGGATGGAAAAAAGTACTGGGTGATTCCATGAAGATGGGTAACACTTTTTGGCCAAATTTGGCGATGAAAACCTGATTTTTTACTCATGTGCTAGATAGAAACCCTCAAAATGAATATATGCCATGTGAATTTTGACTTGCAGTAAAAAACAAATTGTAGAATATTATGTTGGCTTCATAGTGATATTTTTTTTAAAATATTCCGATGTCATTTAATGTGTGAATTTTTGCATTTAATGAACTGTGTGACCTTAAAAATTTGAAGAAGCCAATAAGTGGCTCGTGTCCACGTAGAGTAATTCAATCTTGCATTAATAATTTAAAAAAAATAAATATATGAGCATGATCTACATAAAATGCAGTGTGATGTGCATATTTTTTTGTTAATTTTTTTCGCATTATACAATTATTTATTATTTTTCAAAAATGACCACATTCGATTTTAGCATCGTTTTAAACACATATTTGTCCACGTAAAGGAATTTTTTCTATTTTTTCAAAAATTGAAAAACCAAAGATACCCTTTTGAAGAGGACACGTCAATATGTGATGTGTGCATTTTTAAGAATTTTTTGGCTGTGTATTTTTAACTCTGCGGATTTTTCTTTGAGCTGCTTCGAAGTTGCAGTGTGGTTTTCTAAGTATAAGTTTTAGAAGTAATTAAAAAATAAATTTCATATGAATGCCAAAATGCGTGTATGATACATCAATGGATAGAAGATTCGTTAGTGAATTTATCGGTATCAACTCCGCTCAGTTATGTGCTAGGAATGGCAGGTTTTACGCCTCTGCAAGGCACAGGAAATTTTTCATTTGTTTGAATGTGGGCTAAGTCTGTTCTTTTAAGCCCTTGACTGAGGTATGAACCTCGACCGAGGTATCTAAATACCTCGGTCGAGGTATTTAAATACCTCGACCGAGGGTTTGTAAATCCCGCAATACCTCGGTCGAGGGCTTGATAAAACCTCAGTCGAGATATTAAGACCTCGGTCGAGGGCTTAACAAGCCCTCGACCGAGGTGCATTTTTCTGTTTTTGCCGAAATGCGCTTGCCAAAAAGTGTTACCCAGGTCCGTGGATTCACCCTACTAAAATTTAATGTAGTGTTTAATACTTTAAACAAAGACTTCCAAAAATTTCCTGTAAATTTAGGATCTCTATCTAAGATTATTACTTTCGGTATTCCATGCAATTGGAAAATTTGTTTTAAAAATATATCAGCTATGTTTGCAATTTTATATGTAGTTTTAACAGCTATAAAGTGAGTTGCTTTACTTAACTTATCTACTACTACCACAATAGAGTCATTTAAACTTTTATTTCTAGGCAGTTCAGTAACAAAATTGAGAGTGATTATCTCCCATTTCCAGCTAGGAATGGGTAATGGCTGAAGTAATCCAGCTGGGTGTTGATGTCCAGTTTTCACCTGCTAACATTCAAAACACTTAGCAACATATTCTACTAATCCAGTCTTCATATTTGGCCAAAAATATTCTTTTCTTAACATAGTTATAGTCTTTTGATAGCCTGGATGACCCGAGTATGGAGTTTTATGAATTTCATCCAAAATTAACAGCTTAAATTTAGGTACGTTAGGTACATACATTCTGTCTTTATACAGTAAAAATTCTTTTGCATTTAAAATGTACCCTTTACTTAAGCTTTCTGTTGTATTTTCTTTAGTTTTAGCTTGTAAAATTTGGTAAATTTCATCTTGTTCTATTCCTTCTTTAAGCCGTTCATCCAAATCTGTAGTATAAGTGTTGATCGTTGCTGCAAAATTCAGCCTTGCATTCCTACTTAATGCATCAACAACTTTATTTTCTTTACCTTTAATGTGCTGAATTTCGAAATCATACTCACTTAGAAAAGATAGCCACCTAGCTTGTCTAGCATTTAAATTAGGTTGATCTAATAGATACTTTAATCCTTTATTATCAGTCATCGAAATAAATTTTCCACCAATTAGGTGATGTTGCCACATCTTTAGAGCATGTATAACAATGGCTAATTCCAGATCGAAAGGTTGCATAATTCTTTTCATGAATATTTAATTTTCTTGACTCATAGGCAATAACATGCCATTCTTGAGTCAGAACACTACCTAAGCCATGATTGCACGCGTCAGTGCACACTATAAATTCTTTATTAGGATCAGCTATTCTTAAAATAGGTGCGCTGGTTAATAAATTTTTTAACTTTTTAAAGATTTGTTCGCATTTCTGGTTCCAATCAAACTTCTTTCCTTTCTTCTGCAAAGAAGTTATCAGATTCACGATCTTCAAAAATCCTTCAATGAACCTCCGGTAGTAACCGGTAATGCCCATGAAAGATCGAACATTCGTTACATCCTTAGGGATCGACCAATCTTTAATTGATTTTATCTTCTCAGGATCTACTGAAATCCCTTCCTTAGTCACCACATGAACTAAATACTGAATCTTATCCTTGAAGAAATCACATTTACTAAACTTTGCAAAGAGTTAATGCTCTTGTAACTCTTGCAAAACAATTTTCAAATGTTCTTTATGTTCTTCCTCAGCTTTTGAATAGATTAAAATGCCGTCGATGAACACGACTAAAAAATTATCTAAATACTTATGCATAACGTTGTCATTAAACACATGAAAACAGCTGGAGCATTAGTAAGCCTGAATGGAATAACGACAAACTCGTAATGGCGATATCGAGTTCTAAAGGTTGTCTTAAAGATGTCTTCATCTTTAATCCTAACTTGATGATATCCAAACCTTAAATCTATTTTCGAAAACACCATGGCTCCATGTAGTTGATCAAACAGATCATCTATGAAGGGAAATAGGTATCGATTTTTAATGGTCATATTATTCAACTGATGGTAATCTATGCAAAGCCGCATGGTTCCGCCCTTTATCTTAACGAAGATGATAGGTGCCCCCCAGGGAGACACTAGGTTGAATATATTTTTTATCAATTAGTTCTTTTAATTGGGATTTTAATTCATTAAGTTCAAGTATGTTCATTCGATAAGGGGCCTTTGAGCTAGGTACTACACCAGGTACCAGCTCAATGGTGAAATTCAATTCCCTTTTTGGAGGTAGTCCTGGAATTTCTTCTGGAAATACATCAACATATTCTCTTAAAACTGGTATGTCTTCAAATTTTATCTTATCTGTCTTAATTGGACTCTCCTCATCAGTTATTGTTACTGCATAAGCTTTACATCCCTTCCTAACAACTCTCTTAAGCTGTAGAGCAGAAATATGCCTTATGGTGGTTTTTCTAGGGATTCCTTTTACACTTTACTGGTTTTCCATCACTGTTTAAACATGTGAAGGTTTTATCATAACAATTTAAAATTACCCTATGTTGTTCTAACCATTTCATACCAATCAGTAAATCATAAGAACCAAGAGGAAATACATTAAGCTTTACAACAGTTTCGAAATTATCCATAACTACTGCACATTCTTTTACAAAACAAGTTACCTTTCTTTTAGCACCAGTGGCTAACTGAACCAACCAAGAATTCTCAAATTTTTCAACAGGTAACTTACATTTTTCTACCATTTTAGGTGCAATATAACTGAGACTAGCTCCTGGATCAATCAAAATAGTTACAAGGGTTTGATTTATCATACCTTCTACTTCCACCATGGAAGTCCGATATTCTGCTTGTCGATTCTCCAAGGCTGCGTTGATTCTGGGCATGGTCCTCGCTAATTCCCCAACATTCATCTCCTCCTGTATGGTATGAATATTGCTAACAATCTTTTTCAGATTAGGACAGACTAAAGCATAGTGTGGGCCATCACACTCCTAGCACTTTATAGGTTATTTGCACTCAAAGTTCTTGGTATAATTACCATGGTTATTATCAAATTCTTTCCCCTAGGAATTATTCTGATTTTTTGGAGAATTATTCGTATCGCCTTGGAAGTTCTTATTATTAGGATAATTTCTGGCCTTATTGTTCTTAATTTTTTTGTTGGGCACAAAATCCTTCTTCTTTTGTTCATACTGGTTATTATTTTTCTTGGCTTTCTAGTTGGCCAAGCTTTCCTTCTTTCGATTCTGTTCAAAACAAAAGTTAGCTTTCCTCATAGCTTCTTCCAAAGTCTTTGGATTGTTATATTCAATCATGTCCTTAATATGATAAGGTAGATAGCTGAGGAATCATTGTACCTTTGGTTTCTCATCTACAAGGTATGGCACATACCTAAGTAGACTTAAAAATTTGTTGTTTAGATCTTTCATTGTCATTGATCCTAATTTAAGCTCATAAAATTCTTTTGCTCTCTCTTCATAGTATTGCTCAGACATAAATTTCTTTTTAAAGTACCTCTTCAAGGTACTCCAATTCACATTCTTTTATTTTATTCCCTTAACTCTCTTCAAGTCCTGCCACCAAATGTCAGCCTTTCCCGAGAGGTTGTAGATAGCCATTCTAGCCTTTAACTGGTTAAAATAGTTATATATTTGGAAGTACTTTTTTATCCCAGATAACCAGGATTCCGCTTCCTCCCCCTTCTTAGTCTCTCCTTTGAATGTTGGTGGTTTTATCTTTTTGAATTCCCCAAAAATTTCCTCATAAGGTTTGTATTTCCTCCTTTTAGTGTAATGATTATCATCACTACTATCACTAGTAGAATGGAAATTTCGTTATTCACTAAACACCTCTGAAGATGAACTACTTTCATTTTTAGTATATTTCATCTTTCTACATTTACGTTGATGACTTGTATCTTCTGATTCAGTTCTTCTACCCCTACCCTCAGTTTGAAACTTTTCAGTTAGGATCTGATTCAGCTCCTCCTGAGCCCTTAGAATCCTTTCATTCTCTCGCTTTACGTACTCCATTTCAGATTTTAGGTCTTTTACAGTTAGTAATAGTTCTGAGGAATTGGTAGTTAAATCCTCTGGTATAGGATCTCTTGGTAAGTTTCCTGGTTCAGTAACTGGAGATTCCTCCTCTGCATATTCTTTCAGCCTTTCCATACCTGTTTGTTAATTTCAGAAAACAATTTCTCTGTTGAATAACATTTAAAAGAAAATACATCAGCATAATAATTCAATTTATTGTTTCATAAAAGCTAGTTGGGCTTCATCAAGGCCTAGTGTTTGAACCTTGTGCTCTGATACCACATGTCAAAACCCCAAATTTTCACAACAATTTAAAACTTTGAGATACCATAAAATGTTGAAACTGAGGTTTACTAACAACTAACGGTTAGCAGTAATAGGAACAGTCAAATGATTAGTATTACATAATCTCAATTACGTTAACTAAGCAGTTTCATTTTTGTAACATGAATAAGGTTTACTTGTGTATTTTTTTATTTCAGTTTACTAATGAGTTTTATTTATGACAAGTAGGTGGAATCTAACTTGAAATCTGGGCTTACTTAGCATTTATGCTAACGCAGAAAGTTTACTAAATATTACAGGTTTACAGGTACAATCGAACGAGTAATGTTTTTAATTTTATAAAGTATCCATAAGTGATTTTATTTGCAAATAATAAGCTTAGTAAATAAGCTGCTAAATTCCATACAACTTCCGTGAGGTAAACACAGTTTGCTTTCTTCAATTTTTCTTGTAAACGAAGTTTAGATGATTGAGTTTCTTTCTTAATCATATGTAGCGACAGTAAGGATACTTACCATGGCTCTAAACTTGTAATCTTAGTTGTTTAGTAACTTCTACTTTTATTTGTATATCTTGCAACGTTATATTGATTGTACTTTTGGTTATTATACATTATCATACTACTTACTTCAGTATCAAGCTGCTCGATATTTATCTTCGGTAGGGAAACTTACAGCCTGTAACTTCTTGACATTATAAGTTTGATTAGTGTAAAAACAATAGTGTATTTTCACATGAAAACATTGTTTGCCTATACTTCTTAAATTTACGTCAAACAATGTGGTTCTATTGATTATATATTCGAGTAAGATCACTCCATTGCAATTCTTATTATTTCAATAATACTTTTCTTGCACTAAGTTACTGTCTACAAATAGTTTCCAAGGTTAATGTTTTCTATAAAAGTCAACCTTCTATCCCATGCTAACCTCCAGTATTATATATAAGCATAAAACCCATCTACCAAATATAGAAATGGTAAATTACTGGCAATTGTCAAGTTGAGAAACAACTAAATTCTTTTAAAGTCTCATTGATCTGAACTATGTAAAAGAATTCATAAAAGTATTCTATTACTATGCTAGTCAACTTTATAGTTTACTACCATTGATTCGTTGGTTTTTATAGGGTTTAAGATCATACATAAACTATTTTGTTTATAGACAAACAAGTCTAATACAAGGTTAATCTTGTAAAGAGTTCATGATTCTACTCTTTACTATGCTATGTAACTTTTATAAACTATCACAACTTGAATTGTTGTTTTAAAAGAGTATAACTATGCATAGAACACAATGTATTTGAATATAGACACTAAAGTTGTTTGATGGTTTTAAACCATTCAACTTGGACTCTTCCATATAACAAATGGTTACTATAATTACAAGGGTCAACATTAATGACACATGGTTTACCAAATATCCAAAATAGTGATATCAATATTACAATATAATGGACATATGATAACATAATTCCTATACAATATTGTTATCGGGATAACCAAAGTTTAAAAGGTGATTCTTTTTGTTAAGTCAATGTTAACATAACGTCGTTACCCTAATGCCATGATGAACTATCTAACCATATGATAAGCAATTATATTGAATTACGACATGATCACAAGCATATAATATAGTTTTATGCATCGTATGATAGAATCATTGTTTTAAATGATTGGAAAATTATTTGCAATGCGGGGACTATGGAACTCAACCCATGCATGGTTTGATTTTTCCTGAGACACGTGGTCATCTCTTAGCCATATAATGGAGAATATAAAACTTCTACAACCTTAATACCTTGTCATTCTTTCCCCACAGTTTATGTTGGCCTTTGGCTGCTCTGCAAGCTTCTCATGGCGGTCGTGGGTTCTTCCTTGTCCCAAATTACTTTGAGGTTGGAGTGTCTACTGCTGTAGTTGTTGGTGCTTAGTTCTAAATCCATTTCTTTGTAGTCATGAGTTTTTATCCTGCAAGAGCTTGCTGGTTTCGTTGTAATTGGTCTATAGCCTGCCTATACTCCATTTTTCTCCTTCCTTAATGGTTACTGTTATGTGAAAACTATGAGTTTAAAAACTGTTTGAGAGTGCTTGCCTTCGTCAAGGGGTTTGGAAAACTATGAGAAATCGTTGCTATGGTTGACAGTCTTTCCACAATATTGCTTGATACTCAGTAATAGGTAAATTATTATGCGTAAATTTTATCATACAGCATGTGTTATTATTTTACAGGAGGTTGTATAATATTTTAAGTACTTTGTATATTGACACCTTGTGATGGAAACTCCTTGCAGGAACTTGAGACTACACACATCCATCCTGGAGAAAGGTACACTGGTTGTCTTCAACGCCGCGGCTCTTTACGGGTAATCCCTGTGGTAAAATGTTGGGTTCTTTCCCTACTTGTATCAGGGTTGTTGTTTGGAGTAACCTTGAGCTGGGGAAGATTTTCTAGGCTCTACATTAACTATGCAGTCTCCAATTAAGTTTGTTAGTGTTTGTAACTAGCCTTCAAACCCTTGCTAGTCGATGGGTAGACTCAGCCTTGAGCTGAGCAATGTATTTGGTCTTCAGTGTTCAACCTTATGGCTTAATGATATAAAACAATAGTTTTGTTACTTATGTTCTGTCGTCGAGCTTGGACTCAGTTTACAAAGTTACTAATTGATGCTCTGTGTACTTAGGGTTTTAACCCTATTTGACTGTGAATGAATATTGTTACTATTTAATATATTTCATAAAAGATTTTTGTTAAGGGATTAAGAATGTCACTTGTCATGGTTAATTCATAAATTTTGGTCATTTTGCTCAGAAATACGGGCTAGGGTTTTCCTGTAGGAAACCCTTGTTTTAAAACAAATTATTCCATTTATTTTTTAACAAGTTCTGTTACTTTATTAATTTAGTTTTTAACTAGTATTACAAATGTGTTGTGGAAACTTCCAGTTTATAATATTACCAATGTCTTTTTGTTTGTCCTTGAAGGATTGTAAATAATTTATAATAACCTAGTTGTTTATAAATTAAATAATCCAAATAATTTGGATTAGAAATTCAATGCTTTGTCATTTGTAATTTTAATATATATTTAGGGTTTCGACCCTGTTATTTGCTTTTACAGGTATATCATGTTTGTAAAAGTTAAAATAAATAGTTCTTTTTATAAATATACATTTATGTATATGTTGGTCATTATCGTATTCTTGTTGTTTTATCTATTAAAATGATAAAAAGGAAATGATAGAAGAACTTAGATATTTTAAATAAGTTTCTTCTTAATACCATAATTATTTTCATATCGTTTTCCTTAGTTAATAGTATCTGTTAGTCTTAGACTATTATGATTACTAAATAAACTATATACTTATTAATTTATGCCTTTGTTTGAACTGAAAGTAAACAAGTAGTTTAGCTGTATTTCTTCTACTGCATAAGCAACCAGTTAATAAACAAAATACAGAGAAAACATATCTAAAGCATAACACAGTTTTACCCTCCTGCATGTTTTAAATTCAATAAGAAGAATAATGTACTGTGTGCAAGCATAACCTATTTTCTATTAGAGTATTTTATTAATATAATTATCCTTCTACCTGTGCTGAGTTATTGCTCTTTCTTTTCCAGTATACTTACATAAATAAGCTGGTTAAACGATAAACATGGATAAACAGGTCATTTTTCTTTTCTGATAATAATCTACATACAAAAATAAAACACTCTGATGTTATGAATTGTATAATACATCTATTCATTTCAGATTCCTATCATATCCTTCATCTATTTTACATACATTGCCTATGCCGGAGTACAGTTTGGTCCTTCCAGATGTGGAAAAACATAGGTTATGATTATTTTTCATCTATTTCAGATTCATTCTTTCAATAAACTAAAAGATTAATAACTCTAACAGTTCACAACTAAACATTTAACAGTCATTAATGAGTTAGACTCACATTTAACCATCTAACACAGTAAAACAAAAAGACTGTAGAACCTGATTAAGATGGACAACAATAGCGTTAGGAGGTCGTTCCTTCCTACCAACTCCTGGAGAGCGCTCAAACAACGTCTCCTCAGGACCCCCAAGCCTGTTCCTAGTCTCCTTGGCTGAGAACTGGTGGAGCAAGCAAACAATAGACTAGTCCAATGTCTCAATAATCACTCTGCACTCAGTAGTAAGATCCTTCAGCTGAAAAGATGCACTAAATCACTTAGCAGTTAACCCCTCAAATTCTTTCCACAAATTCCCTCACCATTGAATTTCTTTGAAGTACATTCACCTGAATGAATACTTCTCTAAAATGAGCAGCCCCAGCTCTCTTCAATAGGAATTTTTATAAAGATTGCCTAGGTCTTTTGGGTTAGTTGTCATTAATTGAGCCACCTTCTCTGATCCCACTTTCTTGGGGGATCATGACCCCAAATGTAGGGAGGTTGCCACCTGCAACAGTTGGAAGAGGTTTGAGGATGCTGCCACTTGTCTGTTTTCTCTCCACCCAGTCTCCTCCACCAACTTGACCAGTAAACACTCTTTTAGCAGCTCTCCTAAGTTGTTGTCTCCACTTTTATTTATTTATAATTAAAATATTCATAATTACATTCAATATCCTTGACTCTGCTGAGTCATCAATTACAACTTAACATAAAATTTAACATAATGTCTTAAACAAAATCAAATAAGATAATATTATTTTTGCAAAATTGGGGCATGTGACAATAACCATTGAGTGCCCAAAATCACATCACATCCACCTAATGGCATGGAAAACATGTTAGAGCACAAATTATAATCTCCAATAGAGATACACACATTGCGGCACTTTCCTTTGCAAGGTAAGCTGCCCCCATTGGCAATCATGACTTTTAAAGTTGGAGCAAGGATGGACAAAACAATCAACCTGTTTGGCAATATGAGGGTCAATGAAGTTATGGGTGCTACCATATTCAATGAGTATTGTAAGAGGGATCTTCTTGAAGAAACACTTGACCCACATGGTTTGTCAGGTGGTGACTCTGGCTAATGCACAGAGAGATATCTTTGGGTGGTCATCATGAGAAGGAGGGTCAACAAGTTGCTGTCGAATGTCAACCTGATCATTTACTGGATCTTGAGCATCTTCACAAATTTTAGGTGCAAGAGGAGAACCCACATCCAAGAGATAGAGATTTTTCTCATCACATCGATGTCCTCGGGTGAATTTCTCATCACAATTATAATAAAACATTGTTTCCCTATGTGCCCATATTTGGGATTCAGATAAATGCTTGATAGGAGTGGTTCAAGGAGCTCGTGGGATTGGAGGTCTTTGGGGTACCATATTTCTAAATCAAACAAAAGTGGATTTGGAGCATTGTTTAGCCATGATCTTATCCTCCGCCAACTTATCCAACCCTAGGGATTCCATCATTGTGTTGGGAAATAACATTTTAACCTCAGGCCAGACTGTATCCTTCAGACCACTTATAAAACAGCCCTTGTAGAATGCAGTAGACAACCCTTGTAGAATGCAGTAGACAACCCTTCTGTGTGATTAGCCAATTTCTGAAATTCTGTCTGATACTCTCTCACAGTGCTAGTCTAGCGAAGTTTAGCCTAGTGCTCATGTGAAGTCATCAAAATGACTAGTGCCAAATCGTTGTAAAAGGAGTTGGCAAAAATATGTCAATTATGGCTCATCGTGATCCTTGATGTACCAATAGAACCATTAAAGGGCTTCATGCTCTAAATGAAAGGATGCAAGTGGGATTTTGGTGACATCAAAAGTGTTATGCAAAATGAAATATTGTTCTTCCCTATATATCCATCCAGTCAGATCATCACCATTGAAGCGATGGAAATCAAGCTTTGACCCACAAAAATTGCTTAAAGAAGAGAGCCAAATGTCTGCAGGATGGATCTAGACAGATGTAATATGTTATTTATCGACAGAAAATATATATGGACCCCATGTATGTTCATCTTCCTAAAGGTTTAGGGAAGTCACTCGGCCACCAATGTTGTCTAACGACTTGCGTATTGGGGCAGTACCCCTCACTCTACAGCTCAGGTAAAACTAATAATCACTTTGACACAAACGACAACTCTTGGTTTACCTCACAAGTGGGAACTAGTCAATCAAGTAGGATTCGTTACCCATTTCGCTTGCAGGTCCTATCAATGGCCAACTACTTTGGGGTTCCTATGGTACTCCTCACAATGAGTGTTAGGGCTATGCCCAAGTACTTCCCACAGTTAAGTGGATTGGGGTTATTCCCTGATCTGAACATACAATTGAAATGAACAATATATATGCAAAGAAGAATAACTACTGCAATAATCACAACGCCATAAAAAATTTGGCAGAAATTCTGCCCAATGCCCAAAAAACCCGTAAATAGAGCTAGGGTTTTGAGATGAAAATTTTAAAATGATCATAACCTAATCAATATTGCTCAGAATATCTATTATAGCCTATTTCTAGAACTGGAACAACCACACAGGATATATCTATGTAATTGGAACAAAAATTTCGGCACCTCATCAAAATACTTTCGCTTTGCAATTTTTGCGACCATCACCAAAATTCTGAAAAATAACCGATTTTAAATTAGTGATATCTCCACTTTTTGAAATTCAAATAAGATGATTTTTTTGAAACTGCATATTTTTGAAATAGAAATTCATATCTATAGCTTGTTCCTTATGAATATGCACAAAATGTTTCAAAAATTAATATGAAAATTGCCGCCCATTTTTGCCCTTTTTTTTGCCAAAAGAAAAAAAAATCCCACTTGTGCCAAGGAAAGTGCTCTGATACCATATGAGAGGAACCTCCTGCAATAAACAATGAAAATGCATGATATAACAGAAATAATAGAGGACATGAGATATTTTATTGATCGTAGACCACTTCAAGGGGGAAACCTCCTTTGAGAAAGCTCAATACAAATAACTCTTGGATACCTTCATTGGCCTCAACACTCACTTATATACTAATTCTAATCTAAACAAATCTTACTCCCCATGAATGTGGGATAATACAATATACTCACGGGACAACTTACAAAGCATATGTGTCTAACAACAATATAGTTAATAAATTAAAAAGAAGGGTTAACACGGGTTCCTAACAAGTTGAGAGTTGTCGCAATAAGGTTATACAAAAATGTCATTGTCAAGTTTAAGAATAATGAGGGGTGGACAACAGATATAAATTGTAATATTGGAGTTAAATAAGGTTTCCCCCTCTCCCCTACCCTTTTTGACATTTACATTGATAAGCTAGAAAGGTGTTTAGAAGAAGCATGTTGCATCGGTACAATCTTAGCTAAGATAGTTATCATCCTCTTACTTTATGCTGATGATATTGTTCTTATGGAAAGGTGTCGTTTTGATCTCGATAAGAAATTAAAAATTCTTAAATATTTTTAGTCTATCATAAGTATGATTGTTAACACCGAAAAGACAAAAGTCACGATTATAAAATCTAAGAAAGACACCTATGCAAATTTTATTAATGATAATAGAAATCTAGAGGAAGTGACTTCTTACAAGTATGTCGGAATCGATATTCATCACAAGCTCAATTAGAACTATAGCATGGAGAAAAGGATTAATGGATAGTGGAAAGCTTAATTTGGTCTTGAAAATAATTATAAATCAACCAATCTGGTCATGTAGGATAAAAAGAAGTTCCTCTTTGAAACTCTTGTCATCCCTGTTATCTTATTGGGTTGTGAAGTATGAGGATGTAGCATTTCTAGAGAATCTTGGAGGAAGATTGAGCAAATCCAGAAGTGGTTTATAATTTATAACCTCAAAATTAAAAGCAATACACCTTATCATATTCTCCTCATAGAAATGGGTCTTTCCCCCATCGAGAGCATGGCTATGACTCGATACCTAATACACACGCATAAGATAAATAACATGGGAAACGAGAGACTTCCTAAATTGCTTTAAACTCAGGTCAAAACCAACTACGCCTCAAGCATTGTTGGTGTAAAGAAAACATGGCTTGGTAAACCATTTGGGCATTGATGAAGACGACATTTTGCAGAACATTGGTAATGTCAAAAATATTTTAGTTCTAAGTTTAAGGAGAAATTGTGGTGTGAGGAAAATTTAGCGGTTAAAAGAAAATTAAGATACTATAAGGAGGTCATTAATCCTAACTTGGAAGATCCAAAGTATCTCTCGGTAGTAACTAGCACACATAAGAAAAGTAATATAGACAAGATTAAAATGAACTATCATGAAATCCATAGCGAAATAGGGCATTGGTATATTCCTAAAACTCCATGGGCAGAAAAAGTGTCATTTGTGTGAGTCTATGAGTGTTGATGATGAAAATCACTTTCTATTAGAGTTCCTTGCTTACACCCACATTGAGATTCGAGTTTCATAGTATTTGCTACAATACCAAGCTTTATAACCTCATAACTTTCCAAAACTATAGTGAGCTTAGAAAGCTTATTGGCAAGCTTTTTCAACACAGGAACAAGATTTTAAAGTAAACCAAGTATTATTCTTCTTAAGGTCCGATAGATGAAAGTTGGTCTTGTGGACGACATCATCATCATCATCATCATCATCTTTTTTGTTTAATTTGGTTATGAGTTTAAAAATAGATTTTTATTATTATATGTACATTGTTTAATTCTTTATTTTTTTAGTAATATTTCTTTCTAATATTAAGGCTCATATTTAAATATGACTTTTTTCATTTATTAGTTTTTAATCTTATAATCATATTTAATTGTTTAAATTTTAAATATCAAATTTAACCGTTAATAAAATTAATAAATATTTTACTATATTATAATTTTTATTTAATCTTTTTATTGCAAATTAAAACCAAAATTAAATAAATATAAAATATACTAAAAATACAAAGTTGGACTAATAAAAACAAATTAGATTGTTTGATGTTTCAAGAAATATTTATATTTATATGACTGTTTTGTTTTTAATATTGTCTTTCATTTGAGGTTTAAATCCTAATTTTACCCACCATAATAATAGTTGATTTTTTTTAAATAACATTTACAATAACCATATGAAACATTGAATTCGCATATCTTGTGTGATATAATACAAAAATTAAAAGTTTACAAAAATATAACGAAAAAACAAAAAAATAAACATAATGGTTAAACCAAGCACACACATAATGGAAAAAAAGGTTTATTGTGGAAACCTTAAGCAATACAATGAGCAATGAGCCATTACCATGGGTCACCAAATACCCCCACCAAATACCATGGGCTCAAGAAACCCATGACTGAGTCAAGTTTACCTAACAAGGAGAGACAATAAGACTATGGCAAAAGTCAAAATTTCCATATTAGAAATAGAAATATAAAGAGAAAATATATAAATATATATACAAATATTTGATTATTAATAACTAATTGGTTATAATATATGGGCTTATGATATATGGGGGTGCAACATTTCTAGCCCCTATATATATATATATATGGGCTTATGATATATGAGCTTATAGTATATGGGGATGCAACATTTCTAGAGAATTTTGACTTATAAAATGGTAACTAAAGGTTATTTACTCATCAAATTTCAACACTATTTTTATTAACCATTCTTATAATATTAATATCAATATCAATATTATTTAAAAATAAAAATAAAAAATTATTTTGAATACTTTTCTCACTGAAAATTCAATTTAATAAAATTGATAATATAACCTCGATAATATTAAGAATTGATATTAAGTTATATTTAATGTTTTTAAATATTCTATTTCGTCATTTTTATGAAATGATTTATATGTATTCTTTATAACTTAACCGACTGAACATCCGTTATTAAATAGCTTTCGCTTATGGTCATATAGATAGATAGATAGATTCAACGTGTCTCATAAAAAGTCTTTTGCGTGTGAATTAGAAATTGCAAGGCAATAACGCCGAAGCTACATTGCCTCAAATATATATATATCGCCGAATTTACGTAAGTTATGATTTTTTTTTAATGTAAGTTGTCATCGTGAGTGGGAAGACTCGAAAAGCAATAAGACTTTTTCGACTTTAGGGTAAAAGCATTGACTGAAGTCAAGTCAGCGGCCGTCTTTTATACGAAGAGCAACATCATAAAAAAATTTGAAAGGCACTAATGGGTAGATATAGGTGAGGAAAACTGGGTCAATGGGATACTTTGAAACGCAATACGAGGGATACCAAGCGGAAAAGCAATAACTGGGGCGATGTAAGACTTTTTGGACTTTAAAAGGCAATAAAGGGTAAAAGTCACTGGCTGTCTTTTATACGAAGAGCAACATCATTAAAATAAATGTGAAAGGCGGCATCATGAATTGGAAGATTTGAAAGGCACTCATTGGGAGGGAGATATAGCTGAAGAAAACTGGGGCCAATGGGAGACTTTGAAAGCCAATAAAAAGGCGAAAATCATTGGGCGGTTTTCTTTAAATAAATTGGTCATTGAATAAAGTTAGAGGCCTTCTTCTTCTTCTATGTACGACGAGAAAAGTCATTAAAAAATAATGAAATGGTGCTACCATGTGTTGGAATTTGAAAGGCATTCATTCATTCACTCGGGGACGTAGAGGAAGAAAATTGGAAAGGCAATAAGAGGGATACCAATTCTAAATAAATCATAGTCGCAGAATTGACTGAAGTCAGTGGCCGTCTTCTATACGAAGAGCAAAGTCATAAAAATGGTGCTACCATGTGTTGGAATTTGAAAGGCATTCATTCACTCGGGGACGTAGAGCAAGAAAATTGGAAAGGCAATAAGAGGGATACCAATTCTAAATAAATCATCATCGCAGACTTGAATCAAGTCACTGGCCGTCTTCTATACGAAGAGCAAAGTCATCAAAAAATTATGAAAGGTGCGATCATGAGTCATGACTTTAGAAAATTTGAAACTCCATAGTTGGCCGCAATGTAAGTTGTGAACAGCAAAGCAGGAAAATCATTGGAGGGGTTTGATTGGTAAATGCATGTGGTGTCAATTGCTTCACAGGAACAGAGAGAGACAATTCAAGTCGCTGAAATTCAACAAAATTCATTGCAAATTGGGTTGGGTGGTGTCAATTCATTTACAGCTTGCAGTGGCACTAAAATGTATCGAGGGCGGAAAATAATCTAAGAATATTAAATTAAATTTCATTTCATTAAATATGTTTCTTGATACCACTGGAAAAAGAAATGGGCGCGTTGATATAATGTTAATATTGTAAGTTTTATCATCCCATTGGTCGAAGGCCACGTTTTAATTATTTTCTTATGCACATATCCTTTACAAAGGTTTACAAACGTATACTTCTAAAAAGAGAACAGGATAGGGTGTGTCGTTTTTAATGTTAAGATTATAAATAATAAATAGCTTCTAGATTTGTCAAATTATTCTTCAAGATTTTTTAGAAATGTTGCATTCCCAAGCTTTACAACCATATAAGATAGCGAGAGTGACAAAAAATTTAAAGAGGAATTTATTTTTGTCCGACATCACAAGGCTTGTCTATTTACACTTGTTTGCAAAACTCAATGTTGTAGTTCCAATTTAGCTTGTGATGAAAATCAATTTCTAGATATTTATAAGAATTTAATTACTCCAAAATTTTACTGTTATAATAATAATAATAATAATAACAACAACTTTTTATAAAATGAAATCCTCTCATAAATAAAAATGCCAAACTAGTAAAAAAAAAATACTAACTATGCATTATCTTGAATGTGAACAAATTTTAATTTATGCAACGAAAGACCATTTTTTTCAACTATATTACAATGCAGAAACTAAATTCTATTATTAGGGACAGTGCAAGCTATTGAGGGACCTCACTTTTTGCACGTTAGATGCAATAGAAAACTGAAAAATCAGCAATCCCTCAACTTAATTGTTTTTTTTAGATACTTACACAAAATATCTTGCTTTGAGTACAAAAGATTAAATGTAGGAAATTGAATCACGTTTCCAAATATATAAGGTTTATGTATTGAAATTTTTTATAACTATGTCAAAATTCATTTTTTCTAGCAGTTACTTTTTTTTAGGCAAATCATAAGGTATATGTTTTTGTGGGTGCATCCTTTGAGGTCCTAAATGATGCTTTCGTGATACAAAACTTTGCAGGCATGTAGAGAACATATAACAATAGTGCAGTGTTATTTTTCGAAAATAAAATTAATAATTTTTATTTTTTTTATAATTATCTAAGTGATCATTTCTCAAAATTGGTACGTCTTTTGTGGGTGCAGCCTTTGAAAGTCTTGATGAAATAATCATGAAATGGGTTTTTATAAAATGTAGAGGTCAGTGTCTTCTAGTGGACCATATAATTTCCTTTTAAAACGATTACGAATTCAAAAGGTTATGGGAATAACACTAACGACATGTATTTTGAGTTAAAGAGTTAGGACACAATAGAAATTGAAAACAAATAGGAAAATATAATATTTTTTAATAAAAATTACATATTTAGAATTTGCAGAAAAAATGCTATTTAAGTTTAATATTTCATAAATAATGATTGTGTGTAGCATACTGTAACGAGTGTGTAAAGAACGACTTCTTCAGAAAATGGGGGAAATGCCTAATTAGCTATGGTTTATCATGTACCATAGCACATGTTTGGTATTACTGAAGCAAATTCCAAACCATACACATAGGACTATTGGTGGCATGCGAGCAAGTGAATTGGCATGTTTAAATTCAAATTACAGTTTCCGCCTTGTAGAATTTATAAACGCGTGCGCTTTATATAACTACAAAACGCGAGCGCATTATATTACTATAAAATGGAGCGTTATATAACTATAAAACACGAGTGCGTTATGTAACTATAAGACACGAATGTGTGTTGTAGAGCTATAAATCTAGCACTATGTGTAATATATCAAATGTATGGATAATAGTTTAGAGGGGGTGGGGAAGGGTTAAGGGCCTAGGAAGATGTCGAAAGTTCAAGTGGGGATGGTTAATAGTTGAGAAGGGGTTGGGAATGGTCAAGGTCCTAGTGAGATGTTGTAAATTTGAGTGGAGAAAGGGGGATAAGGTGGAGGGGAGGAAGTGGGTGATGGTTTGATGAGAGAAATGAATGGTGAATGGAAAAGTGGATATGGAGTATTAGAGGAGGAATAGGATGTGTTGGAGGAGAGAGGCGAAGGAGGGGGGAATTGAAGAGACGAGAACGAGATGTGATAAAACATATAATAGGGGTCATAATGAGGTAGGAGGTTGAGGAAAAGGGATAAGCTGAAAACATAGAGGAAGAGAGAGAGAGAGAGAGAGAGAGAGAGAGAGAGAGAGAGAGAATGATGTGGAGAGAGTGTGAGAGAGAATAAGTTAGAGAGGGAGGAGGGGGGTGTAAGGGAGGGATGAAGATAGACTGAAGGAAAAGAAGGTGTGTGTGTGTGTGTGAGGGGTGGCAGGGGAACAGACACAAGCAGAGAAAGGTATAGGTTCACACATGTAGAGAGAGAGAGAGAGAGAGAGAGAGAGAGATGGATGGTGTCACCATCATCTTCATCATGTTGATCATCTTCATCACCATCTTCATCATAATCATCATCATCATCACCATCATGTTGATCGTCATCATCATCATCATCCTCATTATCATGACATTCATCATCACCATCTTCATCATCATGGTGTTCATCATCATCATCATCATCATCATCATATTCATCATCATCATCGTTGTCGTCATCATCATGTTCATCATCATCGTCATCATGACCCTCATCATCATCATTGTTATAGCCTGTTTTTGTTTCTCATTTTAAAGTATGTGCTTGTTTTAAAACATGGTCTTTCTTTCATTTTTTAAGTTTAGACTTTAGGTTCCTTTAAATTTTTCTTTGATTTTATGCTTATATTTATTGTTTACTTCATAGGTTTTTCAAATTTTGGTTGTACTTAGTGAAATTTATGGTTTCTAGGGGCTTGTAGGAAGTTTATATGACATAAAGGTTCTAAAAATATCATAAGGTTTTATTTAAAGCCATTTAATCAAAGTTTAACCCTTTGCTGTGAGTTTTATTTTGAAAATTATTAAAGCAGGTATTCTTGTAGCACAAGCTTAGAAAAGTTAAACACGCGCACTACAAGAAAATCGTGCTATCTGAAGAATCATGATTTTGGCTCAAAATTTCAAAATTCGCGCATAGGAGAGGTCTTTCACACCTGTTAATGAGTTTGATATGTGTTTTCAGCCAGAGTAATCATTGTGACAAGTGTTATGAGTTCAGGAAAGGAATCATTTGGGTGAGTTGTGGTGGTTTGGAAGTTATTGTTGATGTATATGTAACTTTGGAATGTATTTCACTTGTATTTCTTATATATTGTAACCCAATGTTTATTCCGGGATGTAGTTGAGTCATGACATGCCTCGATGTTCCTATCGGGAATATCTATAATGTAAACAAGTCATGTCAAGTCATTGTGGGTAACCTTCCTATTGGTTAAGGGTTAAAGTCCCCACAGTTCCGAAGCACTAGGGTTATTAGACTCTCCTAGTGAGGTCAGCCCTAGTAGGGTTTAGTCAAGTCGAGAATTAATATAAATAGAGAGATGGCCTCTCTATTTAACACACATCTCATACACACTCAAGTGTAGTGCATAGTTGAGGAAGGAGAAGACATCGGGGCTAGATAGAAAGAAGGTTACTGCTGTCGAGAGATCACTTACTGTTTTGGGTTCTACTTTTGGTGCTGATTATATCTCTGAGGAAGTTGCGCGGTTTTTACCATTTATGGTTTCCCTAAGGATAAACACTATGTTTATTGTCTCTTATGTTTGATTGTTGTACTTGTTATTCTCTCAGTTAAAGATCCTAATGTATTGCTAGCTTAATGATGAAAATCTAACATGGTATTAGAGCTAACCTGAGAAGAAGACATTGTACAGCTGAGGGAACTAAAGCTTCCTAATTAGTGGATCTTCCTCCATAGATGTTTAGAAAAATAAGGTTGGATTAACTTTCCTCCTTAGGGCGCACCTTTCTGTCGAAGTAGAATCCAATTTTGAGGTTTTCCAATTTTAGACCCGACATTGTTGCCGAAAATTAGGGCTTTTCACAAAAGAGGAATTTTTTAGTGAGCCCATGCTTGGATTGATCTCCTCCCCAAAATCGAAGTTAGGGATCAAATTCAAAGCATTTGGTTGGACAGAACTCTAGAAAAGAAAAACCCTAATTTGCTTTTGAACCAGCACTGTAGGATTTCAGCTCCAAATCCAAATCCGACATCTTGACCTGGTAAGATCTAAATCTTTTGTATTTCCATTTGAGGTTCTCAGTTTAAGATGTCTCATCATATCAAGCTTGATGAAAATATTGATGGAGCTGATAACTTCCGAGCCTGGAAGTATAGGATCTCCCTGGTCCTGGAAGAAAATGAGTTGGACTCCTATATCAACGAGGAGGTTCCAGTTCTAGAGGGAGATGAGGCTAAGGCCTTACATAACAAGAAGTTGGTTATGACAAAGAGAATTATTGCTGATTCAATCAAGGATCACCTCATACCATAGGTGTCCTCCCTCAAGACACCTAAAGCTATGTTTGATGCCCTAACCAAATTGTTTGAAGGGAAGAACATAAATAGGAAGATGACTCTGAGAAACCAATTGAAGAATGTAAAGATCCAGAATGCTGAGGCTATTCATTCTTACTTTACAAGGGTATCTTAGATCAAGGAATAGATGGAAGCAGTAGATGAAGAAGTGGAAAATGCAGAGATTGTGATGACCACCTTGAATGGTCTCCCTAGATCATGGGACTCTTTCATTCAAGAGATCTGTGCCAGAAAGAAGTTAGTCAAGTTAAGCAGACTATGGGAAGAATGCTCTCAAGAAGAATCTCGGATAGAAGCTCGAGAAGAGAAGATGGGAAATGAAGATCAAGCTCTCACTGTTCACTCCAAGAAAACCAAAAGGAACCATCATCACTCCAAAGGTAAGATCTCACACCCTAAAATAGATATGTCTACCATTAGATGTTACACATGTGATGAGAAAGGTCACATATCCAAATTCTGCCATAATAAAGGGAACTTAAAGAAGAATAAGGAAAACAAGAGAAGACATCATGCTCATGCTGCAGAGGATGATGAACCTTCCACAAAGAGAATTAGACAAGAAAGTGATTCTTCAAGTGATGAAGAATATGTACTGATCTTCGCTCTTACATGAATTGTTTCACATGGAAGCAATGATTGGATCATATATAGTGGTGATTCCAAGCATATGACGGGATTCAAAGAATCATTTGTGAAGCTATCTGAACATGAGTCACCTCACAAGGTGAAACTTGGGGATGACTACTAGTATCCAATAAAAGGTAGTGGTGAATCCTCCTATATACTAGACTCTGGAAAGTCTATGAAGATGAAGAATGTATTATTTGTTCCAGGACTAAAGAAGAACCTCCTCTCCATGTTTGCATTGGATGCAAAAGGAATGAGGGTTTCTTTCATAGATTGCCAAGTTCTTATGTGGCCAAAGGGAAAGACTTTTGATGATGCAATAGTGATTGGGGAACAAGAAGGAGGTCTATACAAGTTGAAGGGCCAACCAGAACAAGCTTTGGTTCATGACTTAGTAGAACCAAATGAACTTTGGCATAGAAGGCTTGGACATGTGCATTACAAAGCACTACCACTTGCAAGCAAAGCTGTTGAAGGTCTTCCAGAAATTCAAGAAAAACATGAAGGGGTCTTCAAAGGATGTGCAAAAGGAAAGAACACAAATAAGACATTTCCAAGTAGCGAAATCAAATCTAAGGGAATCTTGGAAATCATCCACTCCGATGTATGTGGACCAATGTCATCAAGTTCTCTAAGCGGATATGCATACTATGTTTTTTTTATTAATGACTTTTCTAGGAATACATGGATTTACTTCATGAAGAAGAAAGATGAAGTATTCAACAAGTTCAAGGAATTCAAAGCCTTGATCGAGAACCATACTGAAAAGAAGACCAAGACTTTTCGATCAAACAATGGCAGAGAATTCACTTCGAATGAGTTCAAGGAACTGTGTAAAGACTTAGGGATTAAGAGGGAGTTGTCCACCCCTTATAATCCACAACAGAATGGGATTGCAGAAAGGAAGAATAGAACTATCATGGAAGTTGCAAGAGCTATGCTTTATGATCAAGATCTTCCTATGCATATTTGGGCAGAAGCAGCCAGAACAGCAGTGTATGTACCGAATCGTACTCCACACAGAGTACTCGAGAACAAGATTCCTCAAGAATTCTTCTCCGACAAGAAACCAAAAGTCAGCCATCTCAGAATATTTGGCTGTCTAGTGTACATACACATTCCAAAAGAGAAGAGGAAAAAATTATATCCTTCAGGAAAGAAGGGTATATTTGTGGGATACTCTGAAAGCTCGAAGGCTTATAGAATATACTTCCCAGGGTTCAAGTAGATTGACATCAGCATGGATGTAACATTTGCTGAAGATTCATCCTACGTCAAATCTAGAAAGAAACCTACTGAGGAACATGAAGAAGCAGAAGCTCCCAGAATTCATGATACAATCATAAACGAAGAAACTCAAGAAGAATATCAAGAATTTGAAGAACCACAAAGACCTATATATCCACCACAGGAGAAGAATCCTCACAAGAGGAAACCTACTTGGGTATGAGAGATTATCCAAGGTGTGGAAATATATGGGGTTCCATAAGAGAATCTCAGAGAAAGAAAGAGGACCAGATCTTGTTCCAGTTATGTAGCATTATTATGAAGAAGCGACAGAACAAAAAGAATGGAAGGATGCTATGATCGAAGAGTATCAATCAATCATGAAGAATGATGTTTGGGATGTTGTCCCAAGACTATAAGGGAAGTTAGTTGTAACTTCCAAATGGATCTACAAGATTAAGCATGCTGTAGATGGTAGCATAGAGAAATATAAAGCAATATTTGTTGCTCGTGGTTTCTCACAGGAAGAAGGAATAGACTATGAAGAAACCTTTGCACCTATAGCCATATACACTTCCATTAGATCAGTACTTGCTTTGGCTGCAGTGATGAAATGGAAGATACACCAAATGGATGTCGAGACTGCTTTCTTGAATGGTGTAGTGGAAGAGGAAGTGTATGTGGAGCAGCCACTCAGTTTTGAGACACATGACAGGGAGTCTCATGTGTGTAGACTGAAGAAATCCCTCTATGATTTGAAACAGGAACCCAATACATGGTACGGAATAATTGACAGCTTTCTATTCAGTTTTGGCTTTACCAAGAGTAAAGCGGATTCCAACCTTTACTACAAGGTTGAAGATGGAAACCCAGTGATGCTCCTACTATATGTAGATGATCTGTTTGTGATAAGTATGGATGGATTGATTGCTAATATGAAGAGAAAGCTTACTGCCGAGTTTGAAATGAAGGACTTGGGTATGATGCATTATTTTCTAGGTATGGAGGTGTGGCAGAATACAGATGGAATCTTCCTTGGACAAGGGAAGTATGCAATAGAGATCCTGAAGAGATTTGGGATGATGGACTGCAAGGCATTAAGCACACCTATGGCATCGAATCTGAAGCGATTGAGTGATGCTTCATAAGAGTCGATTGATGCCACAATGTATCGTCAGATGATTGGGTCCTTGATGTACCTGACAAACACGAGACTAGATATTTGCTTTGCTGTGAACACCTTGAGCCAATACTTGATAGATCCGAGACATGTTCACTTGACTACTGCAAAGCATATTCTGAGGTACCTGAAGGGTACGGTTGATCATGGGCTCAAGTATAAGACTGATCAAAGGATTAACTTGGAGGGTTATGCTGATTCAGATTGGGTAGGCAGTGCGATCGATAGGAAGAGTAATTTAGGGTGTTGCTTCAGTATGGGATCAGGTGTGTTCTCATGGTTTAGCAGGAAGCAATCCTATGTAGCATTGAGTACAGCTAAAGCAGAGTATGTCGTAGTTTGTTCAGCTAGTTGTGAGGCAGTATGGCTGAGGAAGCTACTGTCTGATTTATTTGATCTCCAGTTAGAAGCTACTTGTATATACTGTGAAAACCAGAGTTGTGTAAATTTGTCAGAGAATCTAGTACTCCATGATAAGTCGAAGCATATCGAGATCAAGTATCACTATATTAGGGATATGGTGCAGAGACGAATAGTGAAGCTCTAGTATGTTGCGACGGACGAACAGATAGCTGATGTGTTGACTAAGCCATTGGCTAGGGTGAAGTTTGAGTACCTCAAGGAGAAGCTTGGTTTTCTCCAAATCAAGATTCCTCCCAAGAGGAAGTGATGTGTCCGTGCTGTGGCATTCTGACATGGTGAGAGGATTGGTTCCTTCCATGGTCCGATATAAGTGTTGTGCCCTTCTGACATGGTGAAAGGATTGGTTCCTTCCATGGTCGGATGTAAGAGCTGTGACATGGTGAGAGGATTGGTTCCTTCCATTGTCAAATGTATGTGATGATCCCACATCCAGTATGAAAAAGGGCTGGTTCTCTGAAGACACATCTAGTATGAAAAAGGACTAGCTCTGTGTAGGTCCCAAATCTAGCATGAAAAAGGGTTGGCTCTATGAAGACACATCTAGTATGAAAAAGGAATAGCTCTGTGTAGGTACCACATCTAGCATGAAAAAGGGTTGGCTCTATGAAGACACATCTAGTATGAAAAAGGACTAGCTCTGTGTGGATGCCACATCCATTATGAAAAAGGATTGGCTCTATGAAGACACATCTAGTATGAAAAAGGACTAGCTTTGTGTAGGTACCACATCCAGCATGAAAAAGGGCTGGCTCTGTGAAGACACATCTAGTATGAAAAATGACTAGCTCTGTGTAGATGCCACATCTAGTATGAAAAAGGACTAACTCTATGAAGACTCATCCAGTATGAAAAAGGACTCGCTCTGTGTGTGTTCCACATCTAGTATGAAAAAGGACTAGCTTTGTGCAGACTCATCCAGTATGAAATAGGACTTGCTCTATGTGTGTTCCACATCTAGTATGAAAAAGGACTAGCTCTGTGAATACTCATCCAGTATGAAAAAGGACTCGCTCTGTGTGTGTTCCACATCTAGTATGAAAAAAGACTAGCTCTGTGATGATACATCTAGTATAAAAAAAGACTCGCTCTGTGGATGTACATCTAGCATAAAAAAGGGATAGCTCTGTAGAAATTCATATGACAAGAAGAATCAAGAGATAGCACCCATGATGACGACCCAGTGATGATCCAGATCGAGTGATGATCCAGATCCAGTGATGATGTCCAGTGATGATCCAGATCGAGTGATGATTCAGATCTGATGATGAAGATGACTTGAAGATGAAGATGAATTAAATATGACGAGGACTCGATGATGATCCAGAAGATACAGAGAAGAATACTTGTGCTGAAAATTTTGTTGAAAGAATACCTTCCTATTTAAGAGGGAGTGTTGATGTATATGTAACTTTGGAATGTATTTCACTTATATTTCTTATATATTGTAACCCGATGTTTATTCCGGGATGTACTTGGGTCATGTCATGCCCCAATGTTTCTATCGGGAAGATTTATAATGTAAACAAGTCACGTCAAGTCATTATGGGTAACCCTCCTATTAGTTAAGGGTTAAAGTCCCCGCAGTTTTGGGGCACTAGGGTTATTAGAATCTCCTAGTGAGGTTGGCCCTAGTAGGGTTTAGTTAAGTAGGGAATTAGTATAAATAGAGAGTTGGCCTCTCTATTTAACACACATCTCATACACACTTAAGTGTATCACATAGCTGAGGAAGGAGAAGACACTGGGGCTAGATAGAAAGAACGTTACTGCTATCGGGAGATCACTTAATATTTTGGGTTCTACTTTTGGTGCTGATTCTATCTTTGAGGAAGTTGTGGGGTTTTCACCATTTATGGTTTCCCTGAGGATAAAAACTGTGTTCATTGTCTCTTGTGTTTGATTGTTGTGCTTGTTATTCTCTCAGTTAAAGATCGTAATGTATTGCTAGCTTAATGATGAAAATCTAACAGTTATGAGATACAGAGTAGTGGAACTATACTAATTATGCATGATGAGGAAAATTTTCCATTAGTTATGCATCTCCTGAATGTATGAAGACCATAGAAGTTGTGGCAAATATTTGGTAGTTTGTAATCGAAGATTGAAGAAGGTTGGTAATTTAGGGCTTTGCAGGGTAACTATTTGGCACTGTCGTGGCGGTCAGAGAAAGACCTAAGAATGAAATTGGACACCTGGGAAGACAGGAAAACATATTTCTAGTAGTTGAATCCACTATTTAGATACGTATGAGGCGAATTACTATCATATTCCATGTATTCAGGTTCACATTGACAGAAGATTAGTTATGGAGTTTAACTAATAATGCTAGTATATATAAACTCAATTTTCGCTCAATGTTGAATTTTCTCTGTCAAAAGAGTTAAGATACTTATAGTTTGAGAAATAAAATTTAGTTCATGGGTTTAGTTTTCTCAACATATGATTGAATGTTAAAATTTCCAAGATTTGAATAGAGTTAAGTTCTTTAATGAAGGAAGCAATTTTTAAGTTCAGTTATCCAAAATGAAGAGGAGTGGGAAAACAAACAAAGTTGAACCCTCAGATATGTCTTGGGTTCAAGCTTTCCCTGACTATGCAAGGTTATTTTTAGAAGCAGGATGGTTAATCTATTTTGAGAATATTGATGGATATCACACATAAGTCTCATATAACTTTGCTTAGGGATTGGATAGAGATATTGTTACTTTTCACACCTTAAAGATTGAATTGACCAGAGAATTAATAGCAGAGGCTATAGGGATCCCTGATGAAGGTGAATATTGTTTCAAAAAAGTACCTTTTACCTTTGATTCATAGAATTAATTGCTTCCATATGTTGTTGCAGACTGGGGTAAAGGAGTACATATCCAGAAGTTCAAACTAGAGTGGAGAGAACCAATAAAAATTATGCAAAGTTATATAACTTGTGAAGGAAGATTTGCATTTGTATTTAAGTATCATTTCAAGTTTTTGTAGCATCTTAATCATGAATCAAAGATGAACCTTCCTTTATTTTTCCTTAAAAGTCTGCAAAAGATGTCTAACAAGGTAAATGAGCATCAAGACCATACTAAACAGTCTATATTTCATCATGGTCTAATAAAGCTAATCATAAGCATTGTGCTCCAAAATAAGGAAAAAACATGGTATTATTTTCTATTCTGGACTGGGTTTCAATCTGAGAAAGAAGACCAAGCTCAGAAAAGGCAGCTTAATAAAGGACATAATTTAGTCAAGAAAATTAAGAAAAAGGTCATAGTCGAGATAAAAGAAGATAGTGTACTAGAAAAATCTGTGACCCAAAAGGATGAAAATGTTGAATATGAACAACAGACTAATATTGAGGAAGATGAAACATAAAAGGGAGAAATAAAGGATTTGGAGCATGTGGAAGATAGCCTTCATGAAGAAGTAAACCAGGAAGTAAATGAAAGTTTGATAGAACAAAAACAAATCCATATGGGAGTACAATCTGAAGATAAGGAAAATCCATTGTTTCATGACGCTAGGGTTGACACTGAACAAGATTCACAGAAACAGTCTGAATAAGGGGTAATGTCACGAGGAATCAAAAGAAAGGTAGTTCATCTAGTCTCTATCAGCCATCAAGGAAACAATTTGAGCATGTTAGGGGAGATTGGGGCAGTTTTGTTGTAATGAATAATTCACCTAATAACCTAGGTCTGGGGGTTACCAACGTACTATGACCTTGCAAACAATTTGATTATAAAAGCACAAATAGGAAATAGGGAAGTAGCAGGAACTTACTTGTAATAAACGAAGGTTGATCCAAGCTAACTCCTTCCTCTTTGCTTCACTTCTACAATCTCCAGGATAATTCCTCCTTCAACCTGTTAACAAAGATTCTTCCAATATACAGTATGATTCATATATAAAGATGCATGTTAGGCAAATCACATATCATAATGAAATATAGATATTTACCAAGTCACAACACATGAAACACAATATGGAAGAAGTAATCTGCTTTATTAACAGTAATAGAGGGAGTTTAGGTTACAACCCAATGACTGAACAAGGGACTCCTCTGTCACCAAAGGACTCTGAGTTTCTCTGCTCCAAAGGTTCTGTATAAAATCCACCAGCATAACTTTGCTCTCCAAGTATGAATATCCAACCCCTCCCCAAGGCCTCTATTTATCTGAAGGAAATGAGGCAGTTTTCGAAGGTTAGGGAGGTTGCAGCAGTTAAAGGGATTAAGGTAAATGGAGCAACTAATCTCCCATTAACGCGTGTTTTTAAAAACTAATTTTGAGGGAGATATGCGCGGGTCTATAGTAAGGCAACCTGCGCATCATGCATGACTCCCATTAACGCGTGTTTTTAAAAACTAATTTTGAGGGAGATATGCGCGGGTCTATAGTAAGGCAACCCGCGCATCATGCGCGACTCTGTAGAAGGACAACCCGTGCATAGATGTATGCGCGACCTGCTGAACATAACACTCGCGCATATGCGCGACATGCCAATAGGGATAGTCGCGCATGCACTCAAAATCTCAAAATAGCAAAGTAACTAGCTGGGCATATAGGTAATGTATTTCATCATCAACCAAGGTATAATGAAACTAGGCAAACCTCAATCCATAAGTGTCCTTTTGTGTGCCGACCTGAGGGATATCAGCACTCGGACGGAGAGGTGCCAATCAGCTGTATAACAAGTTTGGAGGCCTAGGACCAGGCCCAAGAATAAACTAAGATTGAATATGAAAAAATTGCTAAACCCTAAATTAGATCAGAAGAAAATTACTGTGATAGAAGACTCTTCATCCCAAGAAGAGATAGAAGAGAATGAAGATTCAAATGTAAAAGAGATGAAGGGTAAGAAATAGGTTATTTCAGAGGATAAGTTAGCCTTCACTGAAACCAAAATTTCAGAAATGTTAAAGGAAGTTCGAAAGAAAGTAGTCTTTGACCATCATCATGATGATTCAATGGAGCAACATTTAGTCATAACAAGTTTTTTTGTAGAAAAATAAAAGGTTGTAGAACCATCAGCCCAATGCAGTTTTGAAGTTAATGAATTCCAAGGGCTCCTGTGGCTATGACAGAGTAGCAAGAGGAGGATGAAGAGATTTTTAAGAAATATAAGATCCCTTGGATGCTAGAAGAAATGTATCCATTTTTAGAAGGAAAGTGCATTGATTCAAAGAATGAAAATTTGCAGAGAAGTATTAAACAATACAAATATCAGATAGAATACCTGCATGAAACAAATGAGGAGTTAGTATCTACTAACAGAATATTAAGAGACGATTTAGAGGAGTTCAATAACCATTATCAAGAGTTACTTGTAGTTTCTAAGGAAGCTTTGAAAAGGAAAATATAGACCCAAAGTCTGTATGCAAAATTGAAGCAAACTATTCAAGACCTAACACAGCAAAATCAAGAGATTTCAAAAAGATTCGAAGACATGGAAGCTGATCAACAAAAAACAAGAAAGAAGACTTAAGATTTGGAAGGGATAGCTCTTTTGGCAGAGGCTGCTAAGGATTTGTAAAATGCTTTAAAAAATAGTGGTTTTTAGTTAGTCTTTGAAAAAGTTAGTTTAATATGTATGACTCTATTTTTATTGAGTAGTTCGGTAGTATGACCTAAAAAATAGTTTTTCAGTTATCTTATTGTTTTTGAGTAACTAAGATAAAATTAAGACTAAAGAAAGACTAGAGGTTGGAATTTTTGTACAATGGGAGGTTTAAAAACTATTGTATACAGAGCTAAGTTCATAAACTCTTATGTATTTTTGATGACTGAGCCCATTTTACTCTATTTGCTAGTTTTATTTCTGGTTTGTGTAATCACTCAGTTGATATATTCATTTATTGTTTGAGGTTATTATTCATGAAATTCTTATTAAATGTGGATGAAATTCAGTGTTGTGCTTATTTTTTATGGTTTATATTTCATATATTATGCATCTCAATCCTTCATTGTTACATAATTCAGTGTTCTTCTTAGCCTGATGAGATTTTACCCTCTTGTTACCAAATTGTATAACCAAAACCCTAAAAACCTATTTTTCTTAATTTGATTCATTGAGATTGTGTTGGCTTGTTCTTTAGTAGTATGATAACAATTTCTGGCACTGACAATCATCATCGTATTCATCACCATGATGTTCATCATCATCATCACCATCACTACCATCATCACTATCATCTTCATCGTCATCATCATGTTGATCATCATCGTCTTCATCATCATGATAATCATCATCTTCTTCTTCATCATCATCATCTTTGTCTTCTTCATTATCATCGTCTTCATCATCATGATCATCATCATCATGATCATTATCATCATCATCATTATGTTCATCATCGTCGTCTTCATCATCACGATCATCATGAACAAAGGCAAGGAGGGCTAGTGAGTAAGTCATAGAGGGATAGTGAGTAAAGCACATGTGTCTTTATCATCATCGTCTTCATCATCATGACCCTTAGCAGCATCATCATCATGTTGATCACCATCGTCTTCATCATCGTCATCATCATCATCGTCATCGTCGTCTTCATTATCATCATCATCTTATTATTATTATTGTTATTCATCATCATCATCATCATCATCATCATCATCATCATCATGACCATCATCATCATCATAATCGTCATAATCATCAAAATTATCATCATCATCATCATCATCATCATTATCACAATGTTCATCATCATCATCTTCATCATCATGATGTTCATCATCATCATCTTCTTCTTCTTCATTATCATCATCATGACCCTCAACATCATGATCATCATCATCATGACCCTCATCATCATCATCATCGACATCATTATCATCTTCATCTTCATCATCATCATTATCACTTTCTTCATCATCATCATCTTCATCGTCATCATCTTCATCATCATTATCATTATCATAATCATCATCATCATCACCATCATCTTCATCATGTTGATCATATTTATCACCATCTTCATCATCATCCTCATGTCGATCGTCATCATCTTCATCATCATGAACATCATCATCATCACCCTCATTATCATGATGTTCATCATCACTGTCTTCATCATCATGATGTTCATCATGATCATGATGATGATCATGATGATGATGATCATCATCATCATGTTCATCATGATCGTGATCATGATCATGATCATCATTATCATCTTCACCATCATGGCCCTCATCATCATCATCATCATCATCATGACCATCATCATCATGACCCTCATCATCATCATCATCATCATCATAATCATATCATCGTCATCATCATTATCATCATAATCACAACCATCATAATCATCATCATCATAATCACAACTATGATCATCATCATCATCATCATCATCATCATTATAACTATCATAATCATCATCATCAACATGTTGATCATCATCATTATAATCATATCATCATCATGATCATCATCTTTATCATCATCATCTTCATCACCATGATCATCATCATTATCATCATCATCGTCGTCGACGTTATCATGTTCATCATCATCGTGATCATGATCAGCATCATCATCATCGTCGTCATCATCATCATCATCATCATCATCATCATCATCATCATCACCATCATCATGTTCATCATCATCACCATCATCATGGTCATCATTATCATCGTCATCATCATGTTCATCATCATCGTCTTCATCACCATCATTATCATCATCATCATGACCATCATCATCATTGTTGGAGTAGGGTCCCGTAGCTACAGAAGAAGCTGCTATTTTTGGCGGACAGATAGTTTTGGCGGAAATAGAAGAAGTGGAGCTACGACGCCGTAGCAGATCTCCAGCTGTAGAGCAGAGCCAGAAACCACGAATTTTAAGATAGAAAAGTCAAGAAAGGTGACAGTACCTGAGAGGCCGAGACGAGAGAGCTCACCCACTACATTGAAGGCAGCGGCGGAAGACAGGAGGGCTCAGCTACCCTCATAAAGGAAAAGGAGCAACGAGGCTGAGGCATTGAAGACGAAGGACAGACGGGAAGCAGCACCGGTACCCATGGTCAGCGATGGGAAGCATGGAAGACTGCAGGAAGCTGTGGTGACAGGAAGCGGTGCACAATACCCATGATCAGTGCCAGGAAGCATGGAAAACCACAGAGAGCTGTGGTGTGATGGAAAGCGGCTACCTCAAGTACAGATACGTCGGCTGTCACTAATTAGGGTTTGGGTTACTGTTGGGACAGGCCCACAGTGTTGTAAAGGCAAGACCTTCGGGCTGCCTATAAAAGGATGTATTTTTGTATTGTAAAGGGTTGGTTAGACGGTTATACAATAGTTGATTGATATAGAGATAAGGATAATATAGACTATTGTAAAATCCAAGCTCTGGTTCTGTTATTAGCAGTAGCAATCTTACTGTAACCAGTAGCTGGCTTATAGAGCATGCATGTAACGATCCGCAGGGATCGACAGAAAGGGAAGAGTATATTGTAAGAGGTGCAATATAGAGGTAGAGAAGAAAGGTCTAAGAGAGAAGATCTTGAGCAGCATATGAGGTGTAGCAGAACTGTGTTTGCCTTCCCTTGAGCTATAATAGAAACACAGTTCTGTGGACGTAACTTCCATCCTGGAGGTGAACCACGTTAAAACCCAGTGTTCTGTGATTGACTTGTGTGTTGTGTTTACTTGCTGCATCTATCAGTTATGTTATGAACTTTGTTTATAGTTTAATGTATGAATGAGTTATTCAGTTTCAGCACTATAGAAAGATAAACATAAGTTGAAATCCTTGGCATGTTGTATGCGGGTTCATTTAGGCTTGCTTTAAACAGTCACTTAATGGTAGTATAGACAGTCTTGGTTGTTGATTCTTGCATGTCGACACGAACAACGCTAAGTGCGCTGAGCTGCGGGAGTAGGTTATCGCAAGAAGACGATACTGCACTGGCAAAGGATCTGCGGTGCGCGATATCGTAGGTTGAGGACTTAGCGTTGGGCAGGAGATACATGTCGCACGGTGCGCGGTAATGCGGTAAGGTTGGAGATATTGTGGGTAAGTGGAAGTCACGTGATGGAGGAAGGCACCACGCGACGTGCGCAAGAATAGAAACCTCGTGGCTAGAAGAGCTGCGAATGGGGGGAGAAAACCGCATGGCGCGAGCAGGAGGATTGCGTGACGCGCACAGAGATAAAGGTCTTGTGGCTAGCAAAGTAGGAGTAGCAAGTAGGGTGCGCAGAACCCGGTCCAAGACACTTGAGTCTTGGCCAACCCATTAGAATCACTTCGGGTGAGACTTCAGGCTGCTTCGCGGTCTGTCACCGAAAGGGCCAGTGAGCTAGGGGTGTTGTTGGTTAAATGATAGTAAACATTAGAGGAAATTTCAACTCAAAATGGGCCTCCTAAAATGAACTAATAAAATAATAGTTAAAATAATAAAATAATATTTATTAATTTTGGAGGAAGAAAAGAAAAAAACTACTTTTGTGTTTGTATTTTTGACATATATCCCTGTGTTTTTACTCAAATTTCGATCGGGAGAGCTCGTTGTATGTGGAATTAAATTCTACATCCAACGATCACCCACTCGGCATACTTTTGACAGACCCCGATACCCCAAAAACAAGAAATACCTGAAAAAATGGAATGATGATGTCATCATTTCATTTTTTCAGGTATTTCTTGTTTTTGGGGTAGTGGGGTCTGTCAAAAGTATGCCGAGTATGTACTCGTTGGATGCGAAATTTAATTATGCATCCAATGAGCTCTCCTGATCGAAATTTGAGTAAAAACACAGGGAGATATGTCAAAAATACAAACAAAAAAAGTAGTTTTTTTATGATACCTATCCCCAAATTTATATTAAAAAAGTGTTTAAGACCTATACGGTATTTCAAATTTAAAGCAATTTCATTGGCTAACACATGATGACATGGAATTTGAATAAAAGTTTAAAGGCCCATTTTGAGTTGAAATTCCTCTAATGCCTGGGTCTGCCCAGAGAACCAACAAATGGTTCCATTGCCGGTTTTGAACAACTGAGTACTAATGTTCTGTTGGCATCCTACTAGAGAAGAGTTTCACCAGTGGCTCGACTCAAACTTAAGGGAATTTGCTAAGAAATAAAATCGGAGTCCTAGACTGAGCACAGAGGACTGGTTGCAAAAACATTTCTCTTCAGATATACATGTGATATTCTTTGCAACCTATGGAAATGAGCTTTACGACTGGTTATCAAAATTGACAGATAAGAAAAAATTCAAGAAGAAAAGAAACGTTGTCTAGACATCGGAGCTGATTCAGACCGTGTAGAACCTTGATAATCCCATTACGAGAGCAGTGGACTTCTGGCTTGCGAGTGTGCTAGAAGGATTTGTTACAGAATTTGTAGTTGACCAGAGAAAAAGCTTCAGCGAGGCTGAGCAGTACTTCTTCAAAGGATATCGTGGTAAGTACCTAAAATCTCTAAACTTGTCCATTAAGATGCTATTACATGAAAAAGGAACAATGGATCTAGTTTCAGATGAATAAGTAGAGATAGTAATGTCACAAGAGTTTGAAAGTGATTTTGATGACATTGGACGAACACGTAGTGGAAAGAAGTATAAAGTAGATTTTAGATCTCCTGTATTTGAAGACAGTTCAGAAAATATTAGGCAACAGAGTCCTAGTACCATAGAAGAAACAGAGGGGGGTATCCCTTACCATCCCTATACCCCGCAGAAATAGACCGGGACTCAGAGTAATCCCATAGGTACTCCATCCAGTAGCTCACAGACAGTACCTACTACTGCTACATCGCCCTCACCTACACCGCCGGGTGGTAGTAATCCAGTCAACCAGAACCCACCGCAGAGAAATAGAATGGGAGATGATATGAAGCTACCTACCTTTAAGGGTATAAAAGCAGAAGACCCAGAACAACATTGGTTTCTATGCGAAGCCATGTGGACCATTAAACAAATCCACGATGATAACATTAAACTTGTACAGTTGGTTACCACATTGAGAGAATGAGCTTTAACATGGTATATGAAGTATGCTGCCACACCCAAAAACTCGTCCAGGTCAGGACTACCATGATTAAGGAGTTCAAGAAACATAAGTCTGAGTCTCAGTGTATAATAGAGCTCAAGGACATTAAGCAGCTACCATCAGAGTCAGTATGGGACTTTGACTAGAAATTCAAAGCCTTGATAGACCAAGTAAGCTTTGAGTTTGCGCCAGAGTAGCATAAGGAATGGTTTATTGTAGCGCTACTCCCTCACATCAGACTGCCACTAATGCAGCAGAAACTCCAGATGCAGGATGACATGTTGGAGATGGCGATGAAACTAGAGGCTTCACCTCTAGCTGAAACCAGCACAGGCATGACTACTCTACAGAACCAGTTGGCTAACCTCACGTTACAGATACATGAACTTAAGAAAGGGAAAGAGGTTACGCAAGACATATGGTGCTTATGATGTAAAGCACAAGGCCATAGTAAAGACAACTGTCCAGTCTTTATAGAATATTTAGCATCAGGGGCTCCTAACCCCTTACCACAAGCGCACAGGCCATGGTGTGAAATATGCAAGATGCGAGGATATCAGCCTCAGCAATGTCCTATGCTTCAGAAGTATGTACAGACACCTAAGAACCTATACTATGTCTTCTGCAAGTCTGTAGAACATGATGAACAGGGTTGCTGATCCTACGATCTCATGTTAGATCGAAAACACGACGTGTATAGAGTCCAATCAGAGACACAGGGTCCAGCAGCAGGACCACAGCCTGACCCGGCTTACGGTGGCCGTGGAGGAGGATTCAGAGGATGAGGCCGAGGAGGAGGCTTTGCAAGAGGTGAAGGTTTTGGCCATGGTCACGACCCAGTTACTTGTTATAACTGCGGAGTAGTAGGGCACTATGCTAGGGACTGTCAGAGCCCCACTACCACTTGTAACTACTGCAAATATTATGATCATACCATAGAAGAGTGTCCTACCTTGATAGCTAAGATCAGGGAACCTAAGCTAGCAGTACACCAGAACATCTAGCTTATTGCTGCCGAGCAGAAAGAGCCAGAACCAAGCGTCAATATGGTGACTCGTAGTGAGGTTTCTACCAATGGGACATTGCAGGAGACGGAAAATAACACAGGTCAGCAGTGGGTGCGCAGAGCTCCTAGTAAAGAAACACCACTCGACCTGCAGAAGAATAAATAGGCATTTCATGAAGCCAAGGATTTATTTGATGAACCTGCGCAATCAGGATCGCAGGTACTGCCATCTAGGGGCATACCGCAGCAAGCACCTTGTGGCGATAGCCTTGTACAGACACCGCAGGCTACCACATCAAGCAGATGCGATGAGGATGAGATGACAGGAAGTGTACATTCCTTCCTGCGAAGTTTTCTAAAACTTGTAAGAAATGAGCAAGCTATCACAGAACTTCAGTGCATTATAGATCAGTGTCAGCCATCTTCTTCCGCGAGCAGTACACAGTGTGCTCTTCATAATATTACAAGACATACAAGAACAGGAAGAGAGATGCGACTTACATCGCAGGTGGGAGAATTTGAAATGGATGAGGTAATCCTAGATCTAGGATCGGACGTAAATGTTCTGACTAAGAAGACATGGGAGCAGATGGGTAGCCCTAAGTTAGTCAGATCACCTATCCACCTGAGATTAGCTAACCAGTAGCGAGTAGCACCTCTGGGTCAGCTACCGCAAGTTCCAGTTGACATTAAAGGAGTTCGTAGCTTTGCGGACTTTGAAGTTATAGAAATCATTGGTGACAGTAAACCGTATCTAGCACTACTAGGCATTGATTGGGTGATCGGTAACATGGCTGTTATCGACCTAAAGAGAAGACAAATGACCTTTGAGGACGCGCAGATCCGGGTCATCGCACCATTGGATCCTTTCTAGGGCCCTAGATATACTGAACCTATCCGAGCAGAGGAGGAGGCACGTAACATGGAGAATCTCTATCAGATGACCACAAACCAAAGCGACTATGTCAATGCGACAGAAGATGGGAACATTAGTTGGCGATGCGACATCTCATGCACATCGGATTCAGATGTTGGTCTAGAGAACTGGCAGAACAGACTTCACGAAGTTTCAGCGCGCAAGTGCGCATACTTGTCTAAGTCACTGCGATGGATTGGTGCAGAGATCAATGAGATTCCGTCATTTCATGGGTTAACAGATATCCAGGACTTCCTTGAGCAGTTTGAACAACGGATTCCTCACGAGCATAGGATCGCAGCTATGGACCTTGCAGTACGAGCCACACCTGCAAGATGGTGGTATGCGCATAAAGAGAACCTTGCATCATGGGAGGATATTAAAAGATTGATCGTGATCAGATTTTCTGTCGACAGAGAGTATGTCCCGCAGAAGTACACAGGAGAGAGTGACCCCAGGTTACACATTCAGACATGCAAATAGAATTGGTCGGACATTCCTGAGGACGAATGGATCCACCGCTTCATTCACACTTTGGATACAGTTCCACGGAACTGGTACACAGAGACTGAACTGCGCAAGGGAACAACAACATGGCCACTTATGATAGATAGCTTTCTACTCACCTTCACTTTTGAATCTAAGTATCCAGGTGTTGATCAGGCCCTACAAGTAATAAAGAGCAAGATATTTGAAGGCTGTACCATAGCAGTGCCAGCTCAACCTGAGTGGGCTATCCAGCTAGAAGAGGCGTTAGAGTGTTATAATTTTACATCAAAACAGGAGGAGGTAGATGAAGACCCTCGCAACACCAACATTCCGGAGTCAGAAGGGACTCGTGATGTTGGGGGACCACAGTTAGAGATTCCAGCAATCACTGAACCCATTAATATTAAGAAGATCAATGTTGGCACAGACGCAGCACCTAAGTTCGCCTCTATTCGAGACTATTGGAACGATGAAACAGTCGGACAGATCGTAGATTTGTTACATGACTATCAGGACCTATTTCCCACCAAGTTCATAGAGAAGAAAGGAATAGTTGGAGACCTGGGAGTTATGAGGATACCATTGAAGGATGATGCTAGACTAGTCAAGCAGCGCCCATATAGATTGAATCCGTGCTACAAAGAAAAAGTTAAGGATGAGATTGATAAGATGCTAGAAGCAGGAATCATTGAACCAATAGAAGAAAGTGAATGGGTTAGCCCCATGGTTGTGCAAGAGAAGAAAACAAAAGGAGACATCAGGATCTATGTCGATCTGTGCAAGCTCAATGATGCATCGGTTCATGATCCATTTTCGACACCATTCACAGACGAAGTGCTAGATAATGTGGGAGGACAGGAGGTCTACTCCTTCACTGATGGCTTTTCAGGCTATCACCAGATCAGAATGCATCCAGAAGATCGATCCAAGACCACCTTTGCAACATAATGGGGCTTGTTCCAGTATACGGTAATGCCCTTTGGCCTTAAGAATGCACCAGCTATATTTTCTAGAGTAGTAGTTGCTGTATTTAAAGAATACATCCATAAATTCCTAGAAGTATATTTTGATGATTGGACTGTATTTGGACTAATCGACAAGCACATAGAAGAATTATGACTGATGTTAGAGAAATGTAGGCAGTATCAGATTTCTCTAAACTTGAAAAAATGTATATTTTGTGCACCATTCGGTATTTTGTTGGGTCATATTGTGTGCAGACAAGGCTTGATGGTAGATCCCGCGAAGATCGCCATCATTGTAAATCTTCCAGCACCCAACTCAGTCAAGAAACTGAGGACAGTACTTGGTCATACCGGGTACTACAGAAAGTTCATCAAGGGCTACGCAAAGATTACGGCACCAATGGAGAAATTGCTAAAGAAAGATGTAAAATTCCTATGGAATGAGGAATGTCAGCAGAGTCTAGACACGCTTAAAGAGAAGATGGTTACAGAATCCATCCTAGTATTTCCAGACTGGACTAAGCCATTTCATGTACATGTGGATGCATCAAGCATCACACTAGGGGTTGTATTAACGCAACCAGGAGAAGGGGACATTGACCATCCTATTGCGTACTCTAGTAGAAAGCTATCGACAGCAGAAAATAACTACACCATAACAGAAAGAGAAGGCTTAGCTATGGTGTATGCTCTACAGAATTTCAGGCACTATCTGTTGGGAGCCTCGTTCAAGATGTTTACTGACCATTCCGCATTGAAGTACCTAGTCAATAAGCCAGTGTTAGGGGGGAGAATCTGCAGATGGTTACTCCTCTTTCAGGAGTATGATTTTGAAATCATTGTGAAACCAGGAAGACTGAATGCCGTACCTAATCATCTGTCACGTATAGACTCAGGAGAAGAGCCCAATAACCTAGAAGACAATCTGCCCGATGCGCAGATGACTACTATGCCGATATTATTCACTTTCTCACTACAGGAGTAGCACCCGATGAATTTACAAAGCAGCAAAAGAAGCAGTTGGTCGTTAAAGTAGCAGACTTCACCCTAATCGCAGGACACCTATACAAGTTAGGACCAGATGAAGTTTTGCGCAGATGTGTGATGCCGCATGAAAAAGACGCTATTATCAGAGAGGCACATTCAGGAATCACAGGAGGTCATTTCGCAGGGAAGCCGACTGCGCAGAAAATCCTGGAGGCAGGATTATGGTGGCCTACATTGCATAAAGACACCAAGAACTTTTGCAGATTCTGCGATATCTGCCAAAGGGTAGGAAAACCCTCGCGACGCGATGAAATGCCGCTGCGACCGCAGGTCACGCTGCGCGCATTTGACAAATGGGCTATAGATTTTGTGGGTCCTATCAACCCACCAGGAAATCTCACGGGTGCAAGATATGTTATCACCGGAACATAGTACCTCACCATATGGGCAGAGGCCAAAGTAGTAAGAAATTGTGATGTTGCTACAGCCGCACAGTTCCTTTTTGAAAACATCATCAATAGATTTGGATGCCTAGTAATGTTGATGAGTGATCAAGGCACACATTTCTTGAAGCACACCATTGAGGCTTTAACAGAAGAATTCCAGATTCAGCACCATAAGAGCACTCCCTACCACCCACAAGCTAATGTTACGGTGGAGGCCTTTAACAAGATTTTAGAAAATGCTCTTACTAAGATCTGCAATAGCCAAAGGAATGATTGGGACCTCAGAGTTAACGCTGTATTATGGGCATATAGGACCACATGCAAGAAAATTATGGGACACACACCTTTCAGCTTGGTGTATGGACAGGAGGCTGTTATGCCTATGGAGTATATTCTTCCCAGTTTAAGAATCGCTTAGATTACCAGGATGACTGATACAGACACAGTGGAGGAAAGGCTAGCATAGCTGCTTGCCTTAGAAGAAGACAGATTCATCGCCGGATTCCATCAGAAAGTGCAGAAGGCACGAGAAAAATCTTGGCATGACAGACACATTAAAAGTAAGACTTTCTAGATCGGAGACCTAGTGCTCCTCTATGACAGTAAATTCGTTAAGTTTCTAGGAAATTTCAAGACACATTGGCTAGGGCCATATCAGATACAACAAATCACAGAGGGAGGTGTCGTTCAGCTCAGCTAGTTGACTGGGGAGCTTCTTCCCACATGGATTAATGGCAATAGGCTTAAGCTCTATAGTGATAGCCACCCCACCTCTCATCCCTAGCTTAACCAGTTTCTGATGGTGCAGATGTCCAGTGTAGTTGAAAGGAGGCATCGCACCGAGAATTAGTCTACACCGGCAGGTATTTTCTAAGTATGAGGAATCGCATAAGGTTGGTTCATTTTGCACAAGTCATCAGTAGATTAAAAAATAAAAAAAAATAAAAAAAAGACGCTTGTTTGTTTGCGCAGGTGATGCGATATTCAGCACAGTAATGCGATGCTCCCCCGTTCCACGTATTTAGCTTTGCAACTGACAGAGGGCTAGTCAAATCGCCCTCTGACAGGCAGTTAATGAAGAAATGACCGGTATCCCTTATCGTAGATTTGGCAGCAACATAATTAAGTTTCCAGATTTGGTAAATCTCCGACGAGACCAGCACCGGTACACACACAATCCGAGGGACAGCTGATCGGATTTTAGCATTTATTGAGAAGCGAATGGCGGGTGTGGTCTTGTCCAGGCAATTAATACGACCGACGGATTCATTCTAGATGACCGTTGTGTCTAGGACTATCATCTTTGACATAAAAGCAGAAACTATTCATTTGGGAGGGCTACATTTCCAAAGAGCCGAGAATTGTAGAGTGCATTCTGGAGTTCTCCCTGTCCAGAGTTCATCCCATAATAGCGTGCAGAGATTTCCAGACTTCGCAACCATTGCACTTCCACCGTTTTACACAGACTGGGTTTTGTTCGAGGACGAACCACTAGAAGTGCTACTGAAAAGGTTCGGGCGTACTGGCCTTGCAGCTCCCATGGTAACGCCATCTAAGGGTACCCCGCCGAGCTCATCACAAATCGGAGAACCGCCAAAGACAAGGATCCATTCCCAGCTAATAGAGGAATCTAATTCGGAGCAGGAAGACGAAGTACTTAGTGCAGTGGACTACCTCATACCACAAGTTGAAGGCGCTCCAGAGGTCAAAATCCCCAAGAGCGGTAAGCTTATTGTTCCCATACCGCCAATAGATTCTCGAGTAAAAGAAAATGGAGATCTAGTAGGATATGCTGGTGTTGTTAAATTTGTAGATTACAACTTGGGAGATAGTAAGATGTACCCTCGCTTCAAGTCAGATTAGTATCTAAAGATTGAGAAGAACCCAAGGACAGGTAGAGATGAATTTGTGCCCATGGCACATGTCCAGATTCTTGAGTGCTCAGGTCTGCTCAATTTGTTGAGACTACCTCATTTTGGACATGGTGCAGAGGTCAATGCCGTGGTGCATGTATTACTTTCGTGTGTACATGGAGGTTATCTCTGGCTAGGCCATAGGGTCGACCTAAATGTCGATTTGATACATCGCATCACTGGGCTGTCCAAGACTGGTAAAGACCCCGAGATACAGACAACAGGAAAGACCAAGGATTCCAAGCTGCCAACAGATTTAGTTACTAAATATCAGCTACAGAGAGGAGGCAGGGCTTATGACATCACAAGTTTACAAAATGATACACTCAGATTTACAGCCAGTCTGCTTGCAAGTAGACTGCTAACCAAGGTCTGACCAAAGGAAGTCATAGGATCAGTAATCAACCTGGCCATACAAGTTACAGAGGGAGAGTAGTTCAATTGGTCCTTATTTTTATTAAATATGCTTCAGGCAGATTTTTTGGCAGCCCAAGATGAAGCAAACCACCCTTTCCATTTCTCCTGGCTGCTTATACTTTGTGCATTCATCAGTTGGAAGGAACCACCCAACACCCAGTTCCCACAGATCGTGAGTGGAGCGCCTAGAGGTGTGCGCTATGCCATCTTATGGGACAGCAACAGCCAAGCAAAGAAAAAGGTTAATACGATAGTATTCTATGAATAATTTAAGATGCTGAAGAAAATTATCCAAGAATCCCCACGGATCAGCAAGGAGACCATGGACATATATGATAACCGTCTTAATTTTATGGAAGACAGCCATAGAATTTATCTGAGGCCCAAAAGGACTAAAAGGGACGATTGGGCTAATGGCTGGTTCAGAATGACAGAGAAGGATGTTGAAGACGTTGTCAGGAACTTTGATGACTAATGGCGGCAAGAATACAAATATACCACACCACTGCCATCAGATATCGCACAGACAGACCCATCAGAAAAGGGCAAAGACAAAGCAGAGACCCAGGCACAAGGAACAACAGAAGTGCCACCACTAGGTGAAAAGAGAAAAGATCTACCAAAAGAGCCAACAGAGACACCTAAGACAAAGAATGGAGGTTAAGAGACCACAGAGACACAGAAGAAGAAAAAACAAAAAACCTCAAAGCCAGTTCTGAAGACTGCATTAATAGACGATGACTATGAACTCATCGCAACAAGGATGTGTGACACATTGAAGGACTAATTTGACGCAATGAATTCGTTGCAGGAAAAGATACAGACCACAGTAGAAAAGCAGCTTCTAGACTTAAGAACAATCACAGAGAAGACTGCCATGATGCACACTCCACCGGTAAAGGCGACCGCCGGAGAAACTTCGACACCGTCGATGTCCCGCGAGGAAAGCTTAGCAAAAGATCACCTCAATACCGTGCTGATTCCACCACGGAGCATTCGATTCCCTGCGACAATGAAGGACCCACCAGTTTAGTTTAGGAAACCCATCGATGTTAACCTTGTAGAGTTTCATATTGACTAGTTGCAGATGATCCAGCAGCAGTTAAGCGCAGAGCTCAGGGGTAGAGAGCTCACGACTTATAAACAGAACACGCAGCTGAAGCAACAGAATCCAGCACTCACTACCAGCTATCAGAAAAAGGTAGACGAGTTAAAAACATGTCAAGACAGGGATCAGGAACTCTCTCAAGTACTACAGAGCATCGCATTAGAGCTACCCAAATGTAACATCGAGTTAGCCTTGCCTACCCCACAGAAGCTAAGAAGAGTAGCAGATAGAGCAAAGGATCTGGAAGAAACTGTGGTTAGGATGGATGAAGTAGTGGCCAGGATGAAGGCAGAACACGAAGTGTATATCGCTAAGCTTGAGGCTCATGTACGAGACACCTCCCAGGCAGACCAGAAAGAGCGAGTAGCAGCCTTTCGACTCACTTCTGCACAGATGAAATCCCGCATTGATGAAGCATTGTCGGTACTCACGGAGGCGACAAACACATGGGCCGAGTTAGATGAGCCACCGAAAAAATTAGAAGTTCAGCAAAGTATTCAGAAGGTATAAAATACTGCAGTGGCAATGAAAGAAGAAATTAAGAGTTTAGCAGCTCTTTAGAAGATGAGGAAGACAAAGGAGATGAACCAATTGCAGCAGGAAGCGCAGCGGTTAAGAACGCAGGAGATACACATCAACAACCTACTTCAACCCTATCAGGAGCACATCACTGAGCTAGTCGACACAGTTGAGCAGAAAGTGAAGGAGTTCACTAGCGCAAGAGAATAAATTGATGCGACGAAAGACTCCAAGATTAGTCAAGCTTTGCTTGACTCGGCACGACATCGTGTCGAAGCAATGAAGAATGAAGTCACATGACTTCGAGACAAGCTGCAATGGACTTCGCAGGAAGCGAAGGAGAAGCTACAGTAGGAGAAGCCCGCTGGTAGTGGCTCAAGGGTGAGCCACAAGTAAGTTTTAGGGGGCTGTTGGAGTAGGGTCCCGCAACTACAGAAGAAGCTGCTATTTTTGGCGGACATACAGTTTTGGCAGAAATAGAAGAAGTGGAGATACGACGCCGTAGCAAGTCTCCAGCTGCAGAGCAGAGCTGGAAACCATGACTTTTAAGATAGAAAAGTCAAGAAAGGTGACGGTACCTGAGCAGCCAAGACGAGAGAGCTCACCCACTGCATTGAAGGCAGCGGTGGAAGACATGAGGGCTCAGCTACCCTCATAAAGGAAAAGGAGCAACGAGGCTGAGGAATTGAAGACGAAGGACAGACGGGAAGCAGCGCCGATACCCATGGTCAGTGCTGGGAAGCATGGAAGACTGCAGGAAGCTGTGGTGACAGGAAGCGGTGCAAAGTACCCATGATCAATGCCTGGAATCATGGAAGACCACAGAGAGCTGTGGTGTGACGAAAAGTGGCTGCCTCAAGTACAAATACGTCGACTGTCACTAATTAGGGTTTGGGTTACTGTTGGGATAGGCCCACAGTGTTGTAAAGGCAAGACCTTCGGGCTGCCTATAAAAGGATGTATTTTTGTATTGTAAAGGGTTGGTTAGATGGTTAGACAATAGTTGATTGATATAGAGATAAGGATAATATAGAATGTTGTAAAAGCCAAGCTCTGGTTTTGTTATTAGCGGTAGCAATCTTACTGTAACCAGTAGCTGGCTTATAGAGCATGCATGTAACGATCCGCAGTGATCGACAGAAAGGGAAGAGTATATTGTAAGAGGTGCAATATAGAGGTAGAGAAGAAAGGTCTAAGAGAGAAGATCTTGAGCTGTATATGAGGTGCAGCAGAATTGTGTTTTCCTTCCCTTGAGCTATAATAGAAACACAGTTCTATGGACGTAACTTCCATCCTAGAGGTGAACCACGTTAAAACCCAGTGTTCTGTGATTGACTTGTGTGTTGTGTTTACTTGCTGCATCTATCAGTTATGTTATGAACTTTGTTTACAGTTTAATGTATGAATGAGTTATTCAGTTTCAGCACTATAGAAAGATAAACATAAGTTGAAATCCTTGGCATGTTGTATGCGGGTTCATTTAGGCTTGCTTTAAATAGTCACTTAATGGCAGTATAGACAGTCTTGGTTTTTGAGTCTTGCATGTCGACACGAACAACGCTAAGTGCACTGAGCCACGGGAGTAGTTTATCGCAAGAAGTCGATACCGCACTGGCAGAGGAGCTATGGTGCGCGATACCGTAGGTTGAGGACTTAGCATTGGGCAGGAGCTGCGTGTCGTACGGTGCGCGGCGATGCGGTAAGGTTGGAGATATTGTGGGTAAGTGGAAGTCATGCGACGGAGGAAGGCACCACGCGATGTGTGCAAGAATAGAAACCTCGCGGCTAGAAGAGCTGCGAGTGGGGGGGCGGACCGCACGGCGCGAGCAGGAGGATTGCGCAACGCACGCAGAGATAAAGGTCTTGTGGCTAGCAGAGTAGGAGTAGCAAGTAGGGTGCGCAGAACCCGGTCCAAGACACTTGATTCTTGGCCAACCCATTAGAATCACTTTGGGTGAGACTTCAGGCTGCTTCGTGGTCTGTCGTCGAAAGGGCCAGTGAGTTAGGGGTGTTTTTGGTTAAATGATCGTAAACCTGGGTTTGCCAAGAGAACCAACAATCATCATCAACATCATCATAACCATCATAATCATCATCATCTTCTTAATCACCATCATGTTTATCATCATCATCTTCATCATCATGATCATGATCATCATCATGTTCATCATCATCATCATCATCATCATGTTCATCATCATCGTCTTCATCACCATGATCATCATCATCATCATCGTCATCATCGTCATCATCAGCATCCAACAGATCATCACCGTCTTCATCATCATGGTCATCATCATCATCATCATCATCATCATCATCGTTGTCGTCGTTGACGTGGTGACCATCATCTTCATCATCATCGTCATCATCATTTTCATCATCATCATCATCATCATCACCATCATGATAATCATCATCATCTTCATCACCATCAGTATCATCATCATCGTCTTCATGGTCATCATCATGTTCATCATCATCATCATCATCATCATCATGTTCATCATCATCATCTTCAACATCATCATCATCGCCATCTTCATCATCACCATCATCATCATGTCCATCGTGATAATAATCATCATGATTATGATCATCATCGTCGTCATCGTCATCATCATCATCATGTTCATCATCATCAACACCATGATCAATTTCATCATCATCAACACCATGATCAAGTTCATCATCATCACCACCACCATCTTCATCATTATCATCATCATCATGTTCATCATCATCGTCTTCATCACCATGATCATCATCATCATCATGACCATCATCATCATCATCAACATCATCATAACCATCATAATAATCATCATCATCTTCTTCATCACCATCATGTTGATCATCATCTTCTTCATCATCATAATCATCGTCATCATCATGTTCATCATTATCATCATCATGGTCATCATCATCATCATGTTCATCATCATCATCATCATCATCATCACCATCATCATTATCACCATCATCATGTTCATCATCATCATCATCATGTTCATCATCATCTTCATCATCATCATCGTCCTCATCTTCACCATCATCACCATCATCATCACCATCATGATAATCATCATTTTGATCATGATCATGATCATCACCGTCGCCGTCTTCATCATCATCATCATCATCATGTTCATCATCATCATCAAGTTCATCATCATCACCATCATCATCTTCATCATTATCATCATCATCATCATGTTCATCATCATCGTCTTCATCACCATGAGCATCATCATCATCATGACCATCATCATCATCAACAACATCATCATAACCATCATAATCATCATCATCTTCTTCATCACCATCATGTTGATCATGATCATCATAATCATCGTCATCATCATGTTCATCATCATCATCATCATTGTCTTCATCACCATGATGATGATCATCATCATCATCATCATCAACAGATCATCATCGTCTTCATCATCATGATCATCATGATCATCATCGTCTTCATCATGATCATCATCATCTTCATCATGATGATCATGTTCATCATCAACAACACCATCATCATGTTCATCATCATCACCATCATCATGTTCATCATCATCATCATCATCATCATGTTCATCATCATCGTCTTCATCACCATGATCGTCATCATCATCATGACCATCATCATCATCATAAACATCATCATAACCATGATAATCATCAACATCTTCTTCATCACCATCATGTTGATCTTCTTCATCATTATCATCATCATCATCATGTTCTTCGTCGTGGTCTTCATCACCATGATCATCATCATCATCAATAGATCATCCCCATCTTCATGATCATGGCCATCATCATCATCATCGTTTTCAACATCATCATCATCTTCATCATCATCGTCTTCATGGTCATCGTCTTCATAACCATCAGTATCATCATCATCGTCTTCATGGTCATCATCATCATCACCATCATCATGTTCATCATCATCATCACGGTGAGAGAGGGAGGGATGGAGCAAGGGAGAGAAAGAAACATATAGGGAGGGATGTAGAGAAAATGAGGGAGGTATATTTAGAAAGAGATAGGGGTATCTAGGGATTATTGGGGGTATAGAGAGAAACATTTATATGCATGAAAAGAAGGGAACACTAAAAACATTTGCTTTGTTTCTAACCATAGAAAACATTTGTTTTCTTATGATTTTATTCGTTTCCTTAGCCGTGCACCTAACCTATTAGTTGTGCTTAAACATATCGCATGATTGTTTTACTTCTACAAATTGCGTACATGTTTTTACTCTATATAACTCATGCATGTTTTAGGACTGTAAAAACAATGGATTTTTTTTCTCCGAGAGCAACTTTACTCTGTCTTTACGAAAATCTGATTATCACGCGTTGTTTTTCAAGAGCACGAGCCCACCTATGGAAACACTCACAATACACATTCTCCATCATTCTTTTTGTTATGCAGGTGCAACATTGAGGAAATCTTTCATGGTTGAGGAGCACACAGGATAATATATCAAGCTTCAATATCATTTCATGGTGATGGTGGATATACACAATTGTACAAGAGAATCAGCTTGAGGAACAATTTATGATTTAACTTTAATTTGCTTATTATTCAAGAGAACCAAAGGTAAATTTTCTCATTCATCATTATTTTGATGGGAAATATGAACAATTGAGAAGGAAGATTGAAGCACCTTGAAGGATCAATAGTTATAAAGCAAGTTAAAGGTTTGAAAGCTTGTAATTGAGGAGCAACAAAACAAACTATATTGAATTGATCATTGTGGTGATGGGGAATGTACGTAACCGAGGAAGAAAATCAGCAAGGAAGAAGAGACCTCAAGAAGTCATTGAAGAAGAGAAAGAAAAAATAATAATAGACATGATGAATCAAAGGCTTTCTTTGGAAACTAATCCAATTATAGAGGATACCACGGTTCATCCTATTAATCCAACACAAGAAAAAAGGAAGCATTCACTAGAGGGACCTTCAATTTCCACAATAGTTGTTGAACAAGCACCCCATGGAAGTATTCAAGAAGCAAAATGTAGGTGCTCATTAGGGGATGTTTCGAGATAAGTTACGATCTCAAGATGAAGCTCATGAAGAGGCATTGGACATGGAACCTACTGTTTAAGAAGAAAATATTATCTGGACCATCAATGAGGATGTTGGACTTCCACCATCCAACTACCAAAAAGAGAATGAAGGACAACAAGTTGCTACTGAAATGTTAGAGTGTATTGTTGATGCACTAGATGATAAAATTCCAACCACCTTACCTCCATTAGAAATCAAACATCGAAGAAGTCCGAAGCGAATACAAGTTGATGAAGGACTCCTCAATTCCATTGAAGGCACTCTATCTAAACGTAGTATTGCTTATCAAACTCAACAGATACTAAATAAATATTTGGTTTCTAAATGTGATGGAGATAAATGTAGATTATTTTTATCATTGTTAAAATATAGGGCATGAATATTCTTAGGAAATCGTTAGGGATAAATATGATAAAGAATTATGGACGAAGTTCTCATATTGTTACAAGCTTAATATATGCTTTTGGTAAAATTGGTAAGAACACACGTTCAAAGGACCGCAATGCGGCTCATCATGTGTTTTCACAAGCAATTGTAAATACGAACACCATGGTCCTTCGTTTTCTCAAGTCTACATATAAACTAGTTATTTTGAATGTAAAAACCCTCCGTAGGTATTCTATTAGAAGAGAACATCTTGACACAACCGCTCAGACAGATTTTTGGGCCTTTTTTGGTCGGCTGCTACGTCGTGACATGAAGCTAGTTGATGCAGTAAAGGGACTAGTGCAGAGTTTTTGGCATGATCACACAAGGCCTTCTTCAAACCAGAAGGATGTACTAAAATAGAGAAGGGGTTCAAAGGACCATGAACCACATATTGAGCATATTCTTGATATAACATAGATAGAACTATACGAGAAATTTAGGAATGAACATAGACAATTGAATTTGGGGCAAAGATATTTTGAGAAATGTAAGCCCTGGTATGTTAGAATAAATACTATTCGTAACACTTGTTGTTGTAGATACCAGGTAGAATATGAATATTACTATGAAACATTTTTGTACATTCATCGTGTGTTGCATACTAACCATGTGCAGGATTTCTCCTTGACAATACCACCGACTTCATCAAGAGAATTCATTCATAGTATCATGTGCAATAGGCTTGAGGGGAAAACATACTATGCAAAATCTTGTTTGGATGGAACTTGCTCCAACTATGCTGGAATGACATTATTGATCCAATGTATGCACGAGAGTGGGGACAATGAATTTGGGAATATGGTTATAGACACGAAAATTTTCAAATATATCAGCTATGAAATAGTACCAGGGAAAGAGAGAAAAAAAATGCAATTGGTGACATCTCAGGTACATGCATTTATCTATAAATTTATGTTTGACTAGTTACATTTCATTCCTTACTTACAAAAAAAACTAATATTGAGATCATTTTATGTCAATAGGTACAAGTTAGTGACTTCGTTAAGGAATTTATTGAAAAGACACATCAATATGTTCAACATGTCCAGTTGGAACGATGGCAGGATGAGAAGTTTAGAATATGCAGAGATACATTTCCCCGTGGTACTATACTTTCAATTGTTGATTTTTCTAATAACTACACTCTGCAACCTCAAAATGAGATCCAAAGTCAGTATTATCACTCTGAGTAGGTTTCCTTGATGGTGCATATCACATATAGGCATGGCCCAAATAGCAGTGAAGAGCAAAGAGAAATTCTAAAGGAATATCACTTCTACATAAGTGATGAATATCACTTCTACATAAGTGATGATAGGTTCCATGACTTCCACTATGTACATCATTTCTTCATCATGTTCTATGATCATTTGAAGGGCAGGAACATGTAGATGGATCGACACTAGATTTGGTCTGATGGATGTGCTGGCTATTTCAAAAATGCACGCATATTTCAATGGTTTTGTTCATTGCATAAAAACTACAAAGTTCCACATATGTAGAACTATTTTGAGACTGGGCATGGTAAAGGAGAGCATGATGGAGCCATAGCATGTGTCAAAACAACCCTACAAAGAGAGGAATTGAAATTATCTACAATATCTACTATTCAAAATGCTTAATCTATAGTTAGGTTGTGCACGTCAGTAATGGGAGAGGAATCAGCTACGCGAGTAGAATCCACAAGAAAGAGACACATGGAGAGATTTTTTTGGGAGGTGGTAGACATAGATTATTCACATGCATGGGAATGCAAGACTGTTCCTAGGACTCATGTATTTCATTCGGTTCGAAGCTCTGATAACCCAGTATTTGAAATTTGGACAAGAAAACTCGCTTGTTTTTGCCCACCTTGTTGTGATGGTGACTGGGATGTGTGTGAATCATTGGATTGGGTTGATGGATGGGATCGCATACCACTTCCACTTGATCAACATGAAATTGTTGAGTTAACTCCATTGGAAGAAGACCAATCATCTATTTCTATAGATTTTGATCATGTCTCAGACCTTGTACAACCTGGTATGATGCATTTCCTTAACATTTTTTTTGTTTATTTACGTAGTCTTGAAACTCACATTAATGGACTTGTATCACATGAAAAATATTTGATCATATACATACAATCATATTATGTAGGACACATATACACAGTGGTTGCCTCAAAAGATATTGAATGGGGTGGTGATCACTGGTTCGCACGTTGTATAGAGGGAAAGAAAACCCTCATTATGTCCATGACTGATGATGAAAACAACTACTTCCCAATCGGGTCTATGGTTGCTAAAGGTGAATACCTTACACATGACAATAATGCAAGAAATAAGGGTGGATATGTTTATAGGGATTACAAACTAGGTGCAAGTGTGTATCACTTTACCAACTTAATCATTGGTACAAACCTCTAGGTACGAACAATGCCTAGCTGAAATTCATCGAAGGTACGCTACTTCTTACTTGATACAGAGCACAAGATACTAATGGAGACCATCATTATAAGAGATGATCCAAAGGGCTTGGTTGTATGATAATAGGTGGGATCTAGCATGATGAGGTATGTATCATAATTTTAATTTTCCCATGTATGTTTCTTATGAATACGTCAATTTTGTGTTCTTGATATGCGAAATTTTCTATAATGTTTTTTATAAATATGCCAAAAGTTCTCTTGTATGTCAAGTTAATGAACATGCCAAATTTTACATATGATCAATAAACCCTATATATCAATCATATGAACATTTCAAGATCTCATTCACTTGATATACATAACATTAGAATACATACATGTACCTCTTTAGGTCATACTTGTCAAAGTTATTTGTAGGCTCTCTTACATGACTAAAACCCTAAATTTTCAAGTAGGTAATATTGTCAATGTTTTCAACCGATATATAAAACTAGGGTGATGGAAACAATATGCCACAATGATAACTTTCTGTTTTAAGGCTTGTATAATTTCCTTCTTGACAACTCACCTCTTATACCGTGTTAATTTTTTTATTATAACCATTAGTTCAATGCATAAAGGTAACCATAAAACATTTACGTAAATAATTTAACATGTAGGATCTAGTATCTGGAGGTGACCTACAACTTGCCATAGATCGATGCTTGGGCTTCCTATCGATGAATCATCGATTCTGTTGGATTTGTGACATGGGATTTTAGCTAGGGGGGGCCCTCTCCTGCCTTTCCATTTCCTGGTGACTTCCATATGCGGTGGTTTCTGAAACTAGGGTTTCCCTCACTAGAGGACAATGCATTTCATGCTAACGAGGGCCAATTTGGAAATCCTGGAAGGTGGGAATGTGGTTGGAGTTGCCATATTTCCCATGCCCAAACACGCTAGCAAGAGTTGACGGAATTCAAAATTGCAGCTCCGTGAGGTTTTTTGCGCACTGGACACAAGTCCACCAAGTGTCCCTGAACAGTATCTGGAGGTGACATGCAACTCACCACAGATCGATGCTCTGGCCTCCAATCATCGAACCATTGATTCTGTTGGATTCGTGATGTGGGATTTTAGCTAGGGGGGCCTCTCCCACCTGTCCATTTCCTGGTGACCATCGTATGTGGTGGTTTATGAAATTAGGGTTTTACTCAGTAGGGGACAATGCAGTCACACCAACGAGGGCCAAACTTGGAAAAACATAGACGGCGGGGATGCGGTTGGCGTTGCCATGTTTCCCATGCCCAAACATGCTAGCAGGAGTTGAAGAAATTCAAAATTGCGGCTCTGTGAGGTTTTTTGTGCACTGGGCACAAGTCCACCAAGTGTCCGTGAACGGTATCTAGAGGTGACCTGCAACTCACCACATATCGATCCTCAGGCCTCCGATCGATGAACTGTCGATTCCATTGGATTCATGACATGGGATTTTAGTTGGGGGGGCCCTCTCCCACCTATCCATTACCCGGTGACCACCGTATACGGTGGTTTCTAAACTAGGGTTTTGCTAAGTAGGGGACAATGTAGTGATGCCAACAAGGGCCAAACTTGGAAAGCCATGGACGGTGGGGATGAGGTTGGAGTTTCCATATTTCCCATGCCCAAACATGCTAGCAGGAGTTGACAGAATTCAAAATTGCAGCTCCGTGAGGTTTTTGTGCACCGGGCACAAGTCCACCAACTGTCCCTGAATGGTATGTGGAGGTGACTCGCAACTCGCCACAGATCGATGCTCGGGCCTCCGATCGATGAACCATTGATTCCGCTGGATTCATGATGTGGGATTTTAGCTAGGGAAGCTCCTCTCTTGCCTATCCATTGCCTAGTGACCACCGTATATGGTGGTTTATGAACTAGGTTTTCGCTTAGTAGGGGACAATGCAGTCACGCAAAAGAGGGACAAAATTGGAAATCCACAGATGGTGGGGATATGGTTGGTGTTTCCATATTTCCCATGCCCAAACACGATAGCAAGAGTTGACGAAATTCAAAATTATGACTCCATGAGGTTTTTTTGTGCACCGAGCACAAGTCCACCAAGTGTTCATGAACGATATTTGGAGGTGAACTAAAAATCTTCACAAATCGATGCTTGGGCCTCTGATCGATGAACCATCTATTCTGTTGGATTTGTGATGTGGAATTTTATCTAGGGGGGGCCCTCTTCTGCCTGTCCATTGCCTAGTGACCACTGTATATGGTGGTTTCTGTACTAGAGTTTTGCTTAGTAGGGGACAATGCAGTCACGCAAAAGAGAGACAAAATTGGAAATCCATAGACGGTGGGGATACGGTTGGTGTTTCCATATTTCCCATGCCCAAACACGCTAGCAAGAGTTGACGAAATTCAAAATTACGGCTCCATGAGGTTTTTTTGTGCACCAGGCACAAGTCCATCAAGTGTCCCTGAACGATATTTGGAGGTGACCTACAAATCTCCACAAATCGATGCTTGGGCCTCTGATCGATGAACCGCCGATTCCGTTGGATTTGTGACGTGGGATTTTAGCTAGGGGGGGTTCTCTCCTGCCTGTCCATTTCCCGGTGACCACCATATATGGTGGTTTCTTAACTAGGGTTTCGCATAGAAGGACACAATGTAGTCACACCAATGAGGGACAAAATTGGAAATCCATGGATGGCGGGGATGTGGTTTGCGTTGCCATATTTCCCATGCCCAAAAATTCTAGCAAGAGTTGGCGGAATTTAAAATTGTGGCTCCGTGAGGTTTTTTGCGTACCGGGCACAAGTCCACCAAGTGTCCCTGAACAGTATCTAGAGGTAACCTGCAAATCACCACAGATCGATGCTCGGGCATCTGATCGATAAACCATCGATTCTGTTGGATTCGTGACATGGGATTTTAGCTAGAGGGGGGGTCTCTCCCACATTTCCATGGCCCTATGACCACCGTATATGGTGGTTTCTGAAACTAGGATTTCGCTCAGTAGGAGACAATGCATTTCACACCAACTAGGGCCAAACTTGGACAATGCATTTCACACCAACGAGGGTCAAACTTGGAAAACTGTAGCCCTAACTAGGGTTTACTATTTAACATGCATGGCCCATAACCATAACCCTACCATAGAAACCCTAATCCTAACCCTAATCTTATCTTATTGTCACAACTCAGTTCAGAATCAATCTAATGTCTAACTCAACTTTTTCAAATTCGATGGACTTATGCTTCAAATCATGTTGATTCACGAAGTTGGTTCTCGGTCTTTGGATTCTATTGTAGTTCCTTTAATGCTGAATGATTAGTCATTGGGTGCATGAGGTTGGTTTGTTGATTAGTGTTGTTGGTCATTGATGAAATGTGAAGCATGTATTTCACTTAGTTTTATTAAATTACACTTGAGCATTGACTTAACTTGTAATTTAATTATCCAAACTGACAATTTTTAATTAGATATATCCAATTGGTGTGCATGTAGTGATTTCATTTAAACCTTGAAATACATTGTATTGCACTTATATTTATTAAATTACATGAGCAATAACTTTTACTTTACTTGTAATGATCATCCAAAATCACAATTTCTAATTAGATATCCAATTAGTGTGCATGTAGTGAGATCATTGAAACCTTTAAATATAATCGTTTGTTTTTTTGACATAGTGCATTCATAAGTAATAGATAATCCACACAAATCAATACAATAGATTGACACAAGAACATGAGGAAACCAAAGAACAAATTCAAAGTGAAATGTATCATTCATTTATAACTAGAATGTCAATGTACATGTCTCCAAAAGTACATATATATCCAAAAGTATCCAAAAGTACATATATATCCAAAAGTAACCAGAAGTACATGTCTCCCCAACTATCCAAAACTATCCAAGCCACATGTACATGTAAGTGAAATGTCAACGTACATGTCTTCAAAAGTACATGTATCCAAAACTATCCAAGCCACATGTACATGTATCAAAATGTACATATCCCATAAGACACATCAAAACTCAAGCTTCCTCTTGTTCTTTATCGACGTTGATCCTCTAGGCACAACTCTAGGACCACTGTGCATCTCTGGATCCTGAAAATTAAATATCAATTGTTAAAATCAACTAACTATGTACTAATACATTAGCTGAATAAAATACCATATCTAAATTTACTCAACAATTATAAACATGTTCATGGACATTGCATGAAACAATTGGTCATTAATGGACATCTCACCTCAACGAGAGAGTGTGACAAATGGGATTGTGTTCATTGTGTACAAGATGGAGCTATTGGTTGAACATCAAGGATGGTCGCATCCATGGTCGAACTAGAGGGGGCAGGAACTGTTGCTACTGGTGGTGGCTAAAATCACCAAATGTTGAAATAGTTAGACATGTGCATGAATAAAAAATAGACAACAATAATAGACTATGTCTAGATCATGTTTTCATAGTTGTACCTTTGTGTGACTTGTTGTTATTGCAGATGTGACATTGACTGCTACATCAATAACTCCTGTTGCTGGTGGCTACAATCACCAAATGCTGAAATAGTTATACATGCATGAATAAACATATGCCAACAATAATAAACTATGTAACGATCATGTTGAAATAGTTGTACCTCTGTGTGACTTGTTTCCATTGTATATGCAACATTGACTGCTGCATCAACCATCTTTGTGAGGTTTTCAATAGTAAAATCTAGCTCCTGATGCAGTAAACATGCAAATCAAACATTAACAAAACATTTTATGTACTAGATTTCGAGTTAACCAAGAAATATCATCGAAAGATATACATTACCATGGTATCAGTAGCTCCATGGTCATGGACAACTGGACTCTTGCTAGGAGTAGGTCACCTCATATACACATGACCCTTGTTCACACTTGGCCTATGAGGAGATACAACTCCAGGAAATGGTCCAGGTGTTTCAGTTGGTGCCTATAGTCAACAAGAGTTCATGTAGTTAGACATGCATGGTTCAATGAACATACATGTATTTAAAAATGACATTTTTAAAATGTTTACCTTGGTGTGAGATATGGAAATGGGTGCTATATGAATCTCTCCACCAACCAAGGGATCAGTGGATGGAATGTTATGCCCAAGTGTTTCCTCAGTCGATACGACCATGGATTCTACCTCCATCATTGCTTTTCCCCATGAAGGATCTGGAATCTGCAAGTTTAATAATTGTAAATATTAGAACTTAGATAGAATTAGAACTAACATGTGCAATATGTGGAAATTAACAAATTAACAAGTATTAAAAAACTGAAAATTTAAAATGTTTACCTCAGTGTGAGCTACAGTAATGGGTGCTATATGAATCTCTCCACCAACCAAGGGATCAGTGGATGGAATGTTATGCCCAGATGTTTCCTCAGTCAATACGACCATGGATTCTACCTCCATCACTGCTTTCCCCCGTGAAGGATCTGGAATCTACAAGTTTAATAATTGTAATTATTAGACTGTAGATAGAATTAGTGAACTAACATGTACAGTATGTGGAAATTAACAAATTAACAAGTATTAAAAAACTGAAATTTTAAAATGTTTAGCTCGGTGTGAGCTACGACAATGGGTGCTATATGAATCTCTCCACCAACCAAGGGATTAGTTGATGGAATGTCATGCCTAGATGTTTCCTCGGTCAATACGACCATGGATTCTACCTCCATCACTGCTTTCCCCCGTGAAGGATCTGGCATCTGCAAGTTTAATAATTGTAAATATTAGACCGTAGATAGCATTAGCTAACTAACATGTACAGTATGTGGAAATTAACAAATTAACAAGTAATAAAAAACTGAAATTTAAAATGTTTACCTCGGTGTGAACTACGACAATGGGTGCTATATGAATCTCTCCACCAACCAAGGGATCAATGGATGGAATGTCATGCCCAGATGTTTCCTCAGTCGATACGACCATGGATTCTACCTCCATCATTGCTTTCCCCCGTGAAGGATCTGGTAGCAGCAAGTTTAATAATTGTAATTATTAGACCATAGATAGCATTAGTGAACTAACATGTACAGTATGTGTAAATTCACAAATTAACAAGTATAAAAAAACTGAAATTTTAAAATGTTTACCTCGGTGTGGGCTACAATAATGGGTGCTATATGAATCTCTCCACCAACCAAGGGATCAGTGGATGGAATGTCATGTCCAGATGTTTCCTCGGTCGATACGACCATGGATTCTGCCTCCACCACTACTTTCCCCCGTGAAGGATCTAACATTTTCAAGTTTAATAGTTGTAAATATTAGACTGTAGATAGCATTAGCTAACTAACATGTACAGTATGTAAAAATTAACAAATTAACAAGTATTAAAAAACTGAAATTTTAAAATGTTTACCTCGGTGTGAGATATGACAATGGGTGCTATATGAATCTCTCCACCAACCTAGGGATCAGTAGATGGAATGTCATGCCTCTCTGTAGAGTGTGGAACATGGAACTATGGGGCATCGCTACCGGCATAAAGCATCAACTGCAAGTTCATAAAATCACTATATCAGCTCAAACTCTACATATGTGTACAAACAGAAAAATAAATGAAGAATTTATTACAATTAACCATTAATATACATCACTCAAAAACCCACTGAAGACAATATCTAAGGAAAGACCATAGCAGGGACGACCACATGATGTGCACTCGTGAGGCTCAAAAGTAGGATGGGGATGTGCTGATGGTGCTGCACTAGTAAATGGTCCTGTACTAGATGGGGGTACTGCACTAGTGGGTGGTACTGCACTATAAGATGGTCCTACACTGTGACGACCTAGTGTATGTGCCACACCAGGGACATATGTCCCTTCCTCACCCATATGCTAAACCATAGTGCTATGATGAACAAATGCCCGCGCCAAACTCAAATATGCATCACGTGTTTGTGGAATAACATGATGTACAGGTGGGACATCTAGCCTAGGAAATTTCCTCCAAGGTACAGGGATAGAATGATAAACGTTTCGAAGCCTGGCATTGGGTTAGTTTTGGGGCATCCCCCCACCGATCCCCTGAAACTGCACTATATCAAAATAGTTTACTTGTTTACCCAACACGAACTCTACATAAATCTTCCGAAGGAAATACAAGGGGATTTCCCTGTTGTTATGTGGTGGCATATCAAAAACCATATACCATCTGTCCATCCAGTTATCAACAAATGGCTTAAATGTGCACCACTCAATAGAGATATGAGGCCTATTTTCATTTGGGATTTCCCTTGTGCGAGGGTCCCTAAACAATCAAAATATATGCTCTTTGGTAATTTTCAACTTTTTTATTGCATTGTAGTCAAGCCCATCAGCGTACTCTTGTCTTTTTTCTTTCTCTATATGATGTAATATCATATAGTATGTTGCTTGACAATGAAATAATCTCAACAATTTCATCGAAAGTGGATGCAAGTGAACAGTGAATCCTATCACCACCACTAAAAGCAATACTAAGTCCTCTCAAGTGGGAAACCTAAATCAATATTTCAACATTTGTGTCCATAGCCGTAACTGCAATAAAAAAATCAATAAGAAAATCAATAGAAACATATACATGGTATATAATCATGTCTCTTCAAAATTGAAAATGTAAATTAAATCAAACTCAAGTAAGAAGTTTAATGACATTCACTTACATACATTTAAAACTTAAAATTAAACATTTAACAATTAAATGGTAAGTTTCGTTCAACTTCTTTCTAGAAGTTAAGGCACTTCTTAACCCTCATTGGTGACTTTTCCATGCACACTTGGGTTTAAACTTCTTCGAATTTAGGAGTGTTATTTTGACATGTTTTGGCCTTTTACGTCCCTTGGATATGAAAAAAAAAGGGGCAAGGGACTATTAGGACATGTGAGGAAAGAAAAGGGGTGATACTGGGCTGCCACCATATCCTCTACATATAATTTACTCAATCATGGTTGGGAACACTCTCACGATGCACTCTAGGTAGTTCATGGGTGTTCACCATTTCCATTGCTGTATAAACATGGAAACCAACCAAAAGTTACATGGAAAAATGGAGAATGTGTGGACTGGACTACAATTGGTTGTAGATGAGCTTAGAGACTCAACATGTAGAAATATATTACCCATTGTTTTTGCTATTTTAAAAAATGGTTGATAAACCTAGTGATGCAGGGGCATAGACTGTTTGAGTAAATTCATTTATGTCTTTGCTAGGTCAAGGGATCTTAGGGAGAAGGGTCTCACATGTTTCTAATTTGTTGTATTATGTTTATAGGATATAAGAAGCAGAATTCAAGTTCTATTTAGTTTAGGTGATGACCTTCAATTAATTAGCACTAGTCCCCTGATGAATACCGGGGTT
>LPNX011090283.1:14102-126828 GCA_001517045.1 Pseudotsuga menziesii | reverse complement strand
GGCAATGTATAACTACATACACTTGTGATGAAATTTTGATTATGTTCATGGACAAATGATTGTGATGAAATTTTGAGAAACCAATTTACTAATTTTTTATCCATTTTTTCTATTCATACTTGTGCACATGCATTTCATCTTGTTATGGCCATTTACGAGGAAACTTATTCAATTAGTATCATGGGGAAATGTCCTTTGAGGGTTGAAAATTTGGGTTTCAAGTGGATGGATACACTGTATAAAGGGAGGAGTTCTATATTTTTTTATTTTTGGTTGCATTAGGAATTTTTGAGTTCTTGAAAATGAATTCATTGTAATTATTCACTCATCTTGGTTGAGGGAGATGTGAATTTAATTAGTGACTCAGTTATTTCCAATTTGCTAAATAATACAAAATTTGGTTGTTTTACACTATTAAAAAACAATATTCTAGGTTTATAATTGACAAAAAAGAATGTTATGGATGATTGAATTACCTGATTAGATGATAATTCACCGGTGGATTTTCCTCCCCTCCTACTAAATTGGCTCCTCCAACAATCCACGGCACCCAATTTGCTCCAAAACGCTCCAATTCATTATCGGTTTCGCTTTCCTGAAGGGTAGAATAGGCCGCGAGTTTCGGGACTGTCTATATAAATTAATTTTAATTTTACAAATTGCGTACTCATTTTATAACTACATATTGCATATGCATTTTGTAGTTATATAATGCGTACGCAATATGGTTTCCTGTCCTACGTGTCCCATGACATGTCAGGCTCGGGTTGAACCATAGCAAATGTTATGTAGTAGAAACGCGTTGTATTTTTTAGTAACGTGACCGTGTTTTTGAAAAATAGGATTGCATCTAAAAGGTCCCTCATCTTCTTGCATTGACCCATTATTTAGTTAAAGAAAACTATTGGATTTAAATTGTAATGATCGCAAACCAAAAGGCCTTTGAAATATTTTTACGTTGAAGGTGTTAAACAATGGAGATGAAGTCTCGACACTATTGCTTTGATTCCTCATCGAATAGAAACTTGACATGTGTTCATTTGTTTCACACTGTTTCAGAGTTTGCATTTTGGTTTAGCGTGTTCCTAAAGTTCCCTGGTTGTCTTGTCGCATACTCACGACCTCGGCTTCGTTCGAGCAGAAAGGTAAGTCCGACGTCTAACTCCTCATTGTTTTCACTATGTCAATTTGGATGCATATTCCACCACTTTTTCCCATTAGATACATCGCCTATGTACTACCATTGTGAGATGGAGGTGCTTCATGATTTCTTAAATTTGATTTCTATAGAGGTGGTTAACATAAAAACCGTGGGACCACTCTTTAGATTCCAAGAACAACTCTCCTGGCGTTCACTCGCTACGAGGGCTTACACATGTTTTTCGGGGGTGTAGTGAAAAGGAAACAATTTTAAATGTTGGGGTAGAAGGTTAGCTGACTGGGACCATAGATACGATCTCCAAGATCCGTGGTATAACCCTTTAGTATCCTTGTAGTTAAATATCCTCGCCTGACATAGATTCAGAAGTTGGTTCCAGATCACCGCTTGTCAGCATATTTTCCAATATTTTATAGAATTGCTTAGAGTAGTTGTATTCCTCCTAGGGTTTTGGTGGAATTGCTAACCTCGATTCTTGTAAAGAATTATGATCCAGAGATTCATTTAAGGTCATGGTCTCAAGGAAATAAAGTGCTAGGCATTTGTAGGATTGTGGTCATGCATCACCATAGTTCAAGGGTTTTCCTTGTCTTCTCTCGTCTTTAGCTTTTTCTCTCCACATTTTAAGTTTCCTCGTCGAAGATTAAAACTTTGAAATTCTATAAACCCATTTCAAAACGCTACAAACCCTATTCCCAATCATGGCCAGGGTTGGCAGGGCTACTCATACGCTTTCACAAATGCTTCTGCAGACCATACAAGAGATCATGCTAGATTCAAAATCTTTGAAGGATTTATTAGGGGCATCAGAATATAGCTCTAGAGCTACTTTGTCATTTTCCAATTTTATTTTTTATAAATAATTTGTACGGGCTACAACATGGCGTTAGTTTTAAATTTTTGATAAAACATCCTGTAGATCCTGACTTCCAAGCACATTTTTAGTTACAGAAGAAGAATGATATGAAAAATATGGCTAAATATAGATAATGGCGTGATTAAATTAAATGTGGTCGAGGGTTTTTATGTAATGAAGTGAAGCTTCATTCAATTTCTTGCTTAGCGAGAGAAATGGTGTTAGTGCAGGCAAGAGGAGATGAGAATGGATAAGAGAGTTTATAGAGAAAGAACAGGTCAGGGTTGTGGCCACCGAGAATGGAACTCTTGCCCTGTGATACAAATCAGAACCCTAGGGTGTTGAAGACTTGTCCTAAGAGAACCGTATTTAGAAGTATGTATGGTGATATTGTGAGCACTTCCAACGATGTTGAGATGCATAATGTAGATGCAGGGACCAACTGTGTTGTTCCCAAGCCTCCTCCACCTTCAACGTCGTCGGTTTGTTGAGTGGTGGATCTGGAAATAAGATTTGTGAATGCTAATGGGGTATTAAGGAAATTGAGGAGGAAAGGGTTTCGCCGTCCATGCAGAAAATGGGAGTGCTGCATAGTGCGAATGCTAGCCCAATCATTCCATTCCCACTTGGTTCGGTTCCCAGAGTGAAGAAAGGAGATGTTCGGAAGGTTGTGAAGGCTACACCAAACGCTCGACATGATGTTCCTAAAGTGTAGAGAGAAACGAAGATTGATGCCATGTCACAGTCGTAGAATGCAGATGATGCTATGCTGGCCAGAAAGTCACATATGAAATGCGAGCTAAGAAAAACCCTTGGTCTTGGTAAGTAGTTCTCTCAATGTTTATTATTGTACATTTTTGTTTATAAGGAGGTTTAAACAATTGCTTATTCAAATCTCTTGCACCAAATTAAACATCCAAGTGGACTCGATAGATGATTTACCATTAATTTATACAAATGACATCAACTTGAAATGACTTGATAGTTAACACATCCATGCTATTTAATTAAAGGTTTTATTTTAAATTAATACTTATTATTAAAAAAATTGTATTCATATGTGAAAGATTACAAAACACCATTCTTTTTCTCACAAGTATAAGCATAGCCGAAAACATATTCACGAAGGAAAAACCGGAGTTGGATCCACATATTGAGTTGATAGTTTGATGAGAAAGATGCATAGTACTTCTTAGTAGAAGGAAAGATTATGACTCGACTCCTCAATGAAAGAGCCAACGCTTCTCATGAATTTTATGCGATTGAAACTGGTAACTCGGTTATATCTATGCAATGTGGAGGTTAGGGCGAATGAAAGATCCGAATCTAAAGATAGAATATCATCTTGTTTCTGTTGTGGGTAGAGAGCCAACAGCTCATTATATAAAAAAAAGGTACTATTGTGAAATTGGCTTGGCCTCCCATGTGGAGAGCTAACACTTATTTAAAATATACTACAGTCTATAAACCACGCCTAACTTGTTATGATTTCCTTAATAAATATATTTATTGCGCCGAGAGGCGCATTCCACAGGCCAGTATGAGGTAGAAGTGTAATTCCGTGCTCAACGTGGAGATGACACGTGTCACATAAAAAAGTCGGGTTATATATCTATATGTATACAAGTCGGCTTAATAATTAATAATCTTAGGTGTATATATATATATATTTGTAAGTAAATCAAATCGAGGTGCAAACCCTTTTTTGGAGTGCAATTGTTGAAGCGTTTTGATCAATAATATTCAAAGCATAAAGGATTTTTTTATGTTTTTATAAAATCTCAAAACTTTAAAACATAAAAGGTGTTGTATGGTTCTAAACAACCCTAATTAACTATATACATGTTAAACTAAATACATTTTGAAAGAATTTGCAATCAAATTCTAATAACAAAAATATAAAAAATGTAAACAAATTATGTCAGTTATATAAATTATTCACTCATGAAACAAATTCTAATTATTAGTTATAAGATATAAAATCGCAAACAATGCATATAGATTCATATCTAAAATCACAGATTCTTCCAAATAAAAAACACAGATCATAACGTATGCACAATTTAAAATTGCAGACAATACACACAACGTATTTTCCAGATCTATAAAAGAATATGCAGCCTAGTGCAAAAACGCAAATAATCCTGGCTACGTTCTTCCGTATTTTCCAGATCTATAAAAGAATATGCAGCCTAGTGCAAAAATGCAAATAATCCTGGCTACGTTCTGTGTATTGTCTATACGTTCTGTGCATGATAGTGCAAAAACGCAAATAAGCTGGATACGTTCTGTGTATTGTCTAAAATGCAATATTTTGCATACAATATTATTTTCATTTTCGTTGGCTTGTTTTACATAGCCAGTGCAAAACGCAAATAATCCTGTAGGATAAATCTATCATTGTAGAAAATACACACAGTGTAGCCAGTGAAAACACATATAATCCTGTATGCAAAATCTAGCATTTTAGACACTACACACAGCGTATTCTCCAGCGTATTCTCCAGATCTATACAATATAATGTATCCAATGAAAACAAAAATAATCCTGTATGCAAAATCTAGCATTTTAGACACTACACAACGTATTCTCCATATCTATAAATTAAAACATAGCCAGTGCAAAACGCAAATAATCCTGTAGGATAAATCTATCATTGTAGAAAATACACACAACGTATTTTCCAGATCTTTAAAATAAAGTGTAGCCAGTGAAAACACATATAATCCTGTATGCAAAATCTAGCATTTTAGACACTACACACAGCGTATTCTCCATATCTATACAATATAATGTATCCAATGAAAACAAAAATAATCCTGTATGCAAAATCTAGCATTTTAGACACTACACACAGCGTATTCTCTAGATCTATACATTAAAACGTAGCCAGTGAAAATGCAAATAATCCTGGATGCAAAATCTTCCATTGTAGACAATACACAAAACATATTTTCCATATCTATAAAATAAAACGTAGCCAGTGAAAACAAAAAAGACCTATATGGAGTGCAATATCTCCATCATAACATTTTAGGCAATACACACAGCGTATTCTCCAAATCTATACAATAAAACATAGCCAGCGAAATTGAAAATAATATTGTATGCAAAATATTGCATTTTAGACAATACACAGAAAGTATTCTCCATATCTAGCCAGTGCAAAAAGCAAATAATCCTGTAGGATAAATCTATCATGGTGTTAGATCATGAGCAACTTCATCATCATTTAGTTATCACCTGAATTAGCTCCACGCTTTGTCATTTAGTTATCACCTGCTGTAACATACATATTCTCTATTTTTAATTTATTCTCTTTATTTACTTCGGACTATACTTTGATATAAGTGCATGATTTTTTATTGAAGTACTCAAATAAAAAATGCATTTATGTATTTTGATTGAGTACTGAAATCAAAAAAGCATTTCTGGTATCACAGATCTATACAATTATAAATGCAGATATTAGGAAATGTTTCAAAGTCTAGAATTCATAAAACAGGTAGGCAACAAATATATATCCAATATGCAACAAAACAAAAAACACGAAAACAAATATATGTTCCAAACCTTATTAACAGCCAAGCAACATGCATTACCAATATGAACCAAAGGTTGGTAACATTTTAACATTCATATATATTCAAATCGTAAACATCGACATCAGTCAAATGCTCGAAACATTTTAACATCGAAACATTTTAACATCTAGATCGTGCATTACCAAAATAAAAAGTTGGTAACAATTTTAACATTTATTCAAATGGCAGACATTCAGATAAGTCAAATGCTTCAAACATTTTAACATCTACATCTCAGGCATAAAAAAAATAGAGAGATAAGCAAAACTGAGAGAGAAAATTATACAATCATTTTAAAGTTGGGAAAATTTTTAACATTTAGTTGGCAACAATTTTAACATTTATCAAATTGCAGACGTTGGTATTGGTAAAAGGCTGGAAACATTCAAGATTCAGATTTATTCAAAATGCAGACATCCATATCGGGGTTAAGAATCAAACGCTGGAATATTCACCATTCATATTTATTCAAAATGCAGACATCCAGGTCGGGGTTAAGAATCAAAGCGCTGGAATATTCAACATTCCGATTTATTCAAAATGGAAACAAAAGAGATCACAATCCATACCTCAGATTTGTTTATAATAATGCAGCCGCAGCCAATGGAGATCACTATTCAAACTCAGATTTGTTTATAACAATGCAACCGCAGCTATGGAGATCACCATTCAAACTCAGATTGGTTTATTGTCCGGGTATAGGTTTTGATTTACTTACAAATATATATATATATATATAGACACCTAAGATTATTAATTATTAAGCCGACTTGTATACATATAGATATATAAGCCGACTTTTTTATGTGACACGTGTCATCTCCACGTTGAGCACGGAATTACACTTCTACCTCATACTGGGCTGTAGAATGTGCCTCTCGTTGGTTAAACTGAGGTGGTCTCATCTCTGTTGAGAGATGTGCCTTTTCTTGATTGCCGAGAATGTGTTTATACCTATGGAGCTTGGTCTCATTAGAAGAACCATGGTCTCGTATAAATTCTTACTGTATATAGGAGTTTGATCAAACCTTTTTATCTTTGGACATACTTTTGAGCAATGGATAAATCCCATTGAAAATCTATTGGTACTAAAAACTCTTCGTGCTCATGAAGCTACGCCATTACTCTCCCTTATTAATTAATATAGAAGTGGCTTTCTATTAAATAAAGTATATATTGACTTCAACCTTTATACTATGTGGAATTTTTTTTTACTTACCAATTTCATTGGTGAGGAGATGAGTTAATTCTCTAGAAGGCAATGCAAAACTGTGAATTGATTTCTAAACATGAGTTGATTGTAATCAATTTTTTTTGTAATATTTTGGAATGTACAATATCACAATAAAAGTTGAGTCATGTGACATTCCATTTTAGATTTAGATATAGAAAAAACAATCTCTCTTAGAATTATTTGCACAAAGAGATAGCAAGAATATAGAAGAAATATTGGATAGAACACTAGATGAAAATCACTCCAGTAGGAAGTTTTTCATTCTGTTTACCAGTACAATATATAGGAATTATTGCATGCAATACCTTGAGAAAATATCATGGGCTACCAAATACCATGGGTCCAACAAACCATATGAGTATCTCACATTAATGTTGGCTTATCTTGACTAATTCCCCCAATCTATGACATTGTGCCAAGTGTAACTCTAAGTAGTGCCCATAATGAGGTGAATTGAACCTAGATGGACCATGAAGTAGTTAGGCTAGTGAACAAGTGTGAAAGGAACCATCATGAGGGCGCTAAAGGTGGTTTAGTGACTTGGTTTTGGAGCAAATTGACCAAATTCTCAAGAAGAGGCGGTCAGTCTCCTTAAAATAGGGAAATGCAATAACTCCCTCATAAATGTATCATAGAGGGGCACATTCACTCCATAGAACAAGGAAAAGAGTGGGTAAGTGAAAAAACAAGCTTTTATGGCATAACCACTAGTCTAAGTGGGTCAAATGCGGACAAACTAGGAAGTGAATATTATATAGTAGTTGCTTAACATGAAGTGGTCCTAAGATAATTTAGTAAACGAGTTAAATGAATACAATGAGTGGATGCATATAATTATTGAATTTTTATAAAGTGACTAACATTAAAGAATGTGAATGCAAGTGAGGAAAGAGGTAAAGAAAGAGCATGTAACCTAACTTTAGCTCAACTCATTAAGATTAAAATTAAACATTATGCATATTGTCTAAGTTTAAAAGTGCTTAGGACTTAAAATGTTGGGTTATTACACATTGAATTATTGATAATGGAATGGAAGCACATTGAAGAATTATTATCAACCTAACTCCATTGGATTAGTATAATGAATTGGTACACCTAACCTTTTTATCGAATTGATGTATATCATAACTAGCATGGGTTTCTAAGAAATGAGAAATATCATTTTAACCCTAGTATTAAAAACTTTGAGAAAATATATTCATGGACTCAGAGCCTTGTTATCCCTATTTTTAAAAGTGGGGATACAAATAAACCCTCTAATCATCAGACAATTACAATTAGCCCTATCCAAGTTATATGGTATTATTTTGGAAAAGAAGCTCAACATATAGCTTGAAAGTGAAGGTAAGCAGGCTAAAGGCCAAGAGGGTTTTAGAAGGAAGCAGTCAACAACGGACCACCTCATTACGCTCAGGATCATTTTGGAGGAATGTCGTAATGATAAATCCAATCTCTTTTGTTTCTTTGTGGACTTTAGAAAGGCTCTTGATATGGTACCTAGAAATAACCTATGGAACAGATTAGAAGAGCTAAAGGTTCCTTTTGAGTTAAGAGCTTCCACAATAAGGTTATACGAGAATGCCATTGCCAAGTTTAAGAGCAACGAGGGGTGGTCGAAAGATATTAAGTGTAATATCGGAGTTAAACAAGGTTTCCCCCTCTCCCCTACCCTATTTGGCATCTACATCAATAAGCTAGAAGGTTGTTTAGAGGAAGCAAGTTGTGCTGGCATGATATTAGTTGGAATAGTCATCATCCTTCTTCTCTATGCTGACGATATTGTTCTTTTGGCAAGGTGTTCATCTGATCTTGATAATCAGCTAAGACTTCTTAAGTATTTTTGCTCTACCATGGGTATGACTTTTAATATTGAAAAAACAAAAATTATGATTATCAAATCCAAGAAGGACACTTACGTTAATTTTGTGTATGACAATAGAAACTTGGAGGAAGTGTCTTCTTACAAATACCTAGGAATTGATATTCATCACAAGCTTAACTGGAATTATAGCATTGAAACAAGGATTAATGGAGGGTGGAAAGCTTATTTTGGTCTCGAAAATAATTATGAAACAACAAACCTTGTGATGTGGGATAAAAAGAAGCTCCTCTTTGAAACTTTAGCCACTCTTGTTATCCTGTATGGGTGTGAGGTTATGGGCTGGAACACCTCTAGAGAATCTTGGACAAAGATTGAACAAATACAGAAGCGTTTTATAACCTACAAACTCAAAATTAAAAGCAATACACCCTACCCTATTCTCCTTAGAGAAGTGGGTCTTTCCCCTATTGAGAGCCTCGCTATGACTAGACTCCTGGTATACAAGCACAAAATCAATAACATGGGAGACTATAGACTTCCTAAGCTAGCTTTAAATTCCATCCAAAATCACCTAAGACTCAAGCGAAGTTGGTATAAACATAACAGGCCGGCGGCCTAGTTAAACCATTGGGAGATTGACAAAACTGTTGCATTGCAAAATCTTAATAACATTAAATATATTGTTACTTCTAAGTTTAAAGAGAAAATGTGGTGTGAGAAAGATTTAGAGGCTAAAAGAAAACTAAGATATTATAAGGAGGTCATCAACCCCACTCTAGAATATCAAAAGTATCTCTCTGTTTTAACTAGTTCAAAGAAAAAAACTAATATAGCCAAGATAAGAACGAACTCTCACGAGCTCCATTGTGAAACAGGTCGTTGGGATGAACATTGAGCATGAAAGTCACTTCCTCTTAGAGTGCCCTACGTACACCCACATTAGATCTCAATTCCAGAATATTTTTTGCAATACCGACCTTCCTAGCCTTTTAACTTATAAAAATTATAATGAGCTTGGGACGCTTCTCTCCAAGCTCTTTGAGCATAGAAATAAAATTTTAAAACAAACTAAATAATTCGTTTCTTTAGGTCTAATAGACCAAAGTTTGGTCTCAAGGGACGTTAACCATCATCATCATTATCATCATGGTGCATATCTTCAATAATTGATTCCCCTCGAAAAAATATTGTATGATGAAGGAACAATTGTATCATTAAAATAAGCTAATCATCAAAATAATGAATTAATAATTGCAAAGTAAATTGAGATATGTTTTTTATAATTTTAATAATAATTAATTTTATTTTTCAACATTTAAAATTAGAAAAAAAATATATTTTTTCAAATAATGATATAAATAAATATATTTTAAAGTAAAAAATAATTTGATGTAAGATATAAAGTAGCATAGACCCATTTTAATCCCTTATGTATCAAGCACCGAGAGTGATCCATTTTCTTAAAGTGTACATTTTTTAATCATTTGGATCCCTCTCGGTACTTGATAGATCTAGGTTTAAAAAGGATTTATGCTAGGAGTATTTTTTAAGGATTCTAATATTATACTTAAGTATAGTATTCTAGGCGGTTGTTTTGTTTTGGCGAATATTATGAGAATAAAAAACATATTTTATGTAAATATAGGTGATATTAGAGACTAAAAATGACCAAATAGCGAATTTATTTTTTGAAAAAAACCCAAAAATAGCCAAGTGGCCAAATTTCTCCCCTAAAAATTGCTAGTTTAATTTTATTTTTTTTAAAGTCAATATGTAATTTGTATTTTTGAGTTTTTATTTTTTAATATTTCTTATTTATTTATTTATATCTTCTAGCATAACATGACTTACCTGACAAAATCTCCCCCATACTGGATTGGAGAACACACCTTGCTTCTCTTGGTGCAATTAATAAATTTGTATTTAATAAACATCTTAAACTCAATTATCATAAACATAAAATATTAAAAAATAATTAAACCCAATTATCATAAACATAAAATATTAAGAAATATATAATTTCTGGAATACTAATAATAAATATAGAAATTTTATAAATAAAATTTCTACAAAACTAATAATCAATATAGAAAGGTTATAAATAAATTTTCAACTAGAAATTTAATTATTAATAAATTAAAAATGAAAATTTAAATTATTAATAAATTAAAAATGAGAAATTTATTAAAAATCAGGTTAGTAAAATGTTAAAAAATTAATACCAAAATAAATTTAAAGTAAAAAAAAAATTATTAACTTTATTAATCAGTAAAGATCATATTTAAATAATTTTTAAGAGCTAGAAAGAGAATTTATATTTTATAAAACGATTATTTCATATATTTATGAATTTATATATAGTTATTTAAATATTTGTATCTAATTGTATTTTTTTATGATTTTTTTAAACAAAGTAAAAAAAATTGGTCTCAATTGAAGTTCACCATCATAATCACCATCATCATCAAAAAAATTATATTATTTGCTATTCAATTTCCAATACTTCAACATAATTTGATTAAGATTGTAACATTTTAAGGTTTTATTGATTATGTAGGTATCGGTACACTCCATAAAAATGTCGTGGTTTAGTGGGAAACAAACCCAACCTCCAACATTTGGCTTTTTCCCACATGATAAACATACCAACTACTACCCCAAATCTAATCCATAGTCCCATCCCCAATTCTATAAATGATATATTTTATCAAAACATTTGAACCATTACACTATCATAGTGCTACTCTTACTACTACTATCACCTTTTATCATTGGTATTGTATTTTCACCACAAGGATGGAAAGGAAAACCACAAAAGCATTTATTTTTTTGAAATGAAGTTACATTGAAAGTAGAAAATTGTGCTCGTTTCGAGACTAGCCCACATAGGTTGTTAAATGAAACATCTAGAACAACTAACTCATGTAACAAAGAGAGCTCTTCAGTAATTTGTCTTTTCAAATTATTTTTTGACAAGTCCAATTCGTCCAACTAAGATATGTTACCAATAGATGTAGGGATTACTCCTTCCAATTGATTCCTTGATAAATTCAACAATCACAAGCTACTGAAACACCCTATTCTTGTAGGGATTTCTCCAGAGATATTATTGCTAAACAAATACAATATGGTGTTTGTAGGACTCAAATATGATAGGTTATACTTATACATTTTCATGTCAATTGTCATCTCCACCAAATACATGTCTTTAGTAGATTGTGAAGATACATTGATTGCAAATCCTTGCAGTCTTTGAATATCGAAAGTTATTTTCAAACTAAATTTATTATTAGATAAATCTAACAACTACAACATGTTGAGAATCGTGATCTCTTTAGGAATAGAACCATGGAGATTATTATAAGCAACACTTAAAACACACAATTGATGGAAAAATGAGAAGAACTTAGGGATTTCTCCTATAAAACTATTTGCACTTAAATCTATGGATTGAATGTTGGTACAATTGACTAAATATGCAAGTAGTGTCCCAGATAAGTTATTAGAGTGAGCAGAGAAGATATTGAGAGAAGTGCAATTTCCAATGCCCTCTAGAATTGGTCCTGCCAATTTGGTTTTTTATAGAACTAAATGTTCAAGTGAAACGTGAGTGAAACCAAGCCACTAATACTATTAGGAACACCCCATAAATATTGTTATTATTTATTTGTAATGTTTTAAAATATTTTAATTTACCTATGCTATGTCAAATACTACTCATTAAATTGTTTGAATCCAAATACAATGTAAATAATAAATGAAGCTTTCCTATAGAATTTGGAATTGTACCTATGAAATTGTTGTTTTTCAAACATAAGTCATAAATATTACTCAAATTTGTAATGTTTTCTAGTATAGTACCACGGAGCCTATTTTTTAAGAGATCTAGATATTCAAAATTACTCATATTGGCAATGGATTCAATGATGCTTCCCCTTAATCAATTGTGCAATAAATCTAAATACTCAATGGAACACCAATGTCCAAGAGAATGAGGAATGGTGTTTTCCAATTTGTTATAGAATAGATTTAATCCTATTAATTTTTCAACAACCACAACTCAACTGGAATTGTTCTCTTCGGTTCATTGCCTGTCAAGTCGACGCATGACACCTCAGTCAAATTTCCAAGTGTCAATGGGATGTGTCCACCTAGTGAGTTTCCCCACAAGTCAATATTAGATAGATAGATTCACTTTCCAAGTGTTTTAGGGATGTGGCCTCTTAGTGATTTGTACGACAAGTGAAGATAAGATAGAGAGATGCAGTTGCTGAGTGTAGGAGGGATGTAGCCCCTAAGTGAACTTCCCAACAAATCAAGATAAGATAGAGAGGTATAGTTGTCGAGAGTAGGAGGTATGTGGTAGCTCAGTGAGTTACAGGAAAAATAAAGATGATATAGAAAGGTGTAGTTGCTGAGTATAGGAGGGATGTGGTTTCTTAGTAAGTTCCACGACAAGTGAACATGAGATAAAGAGGTGCAGTTGCTCAGTGTAGGAGGGATGTGGCCCATAAGTGAGTTGAACGACAAGTCAAGATGAGATAAAGAGGTGCAGTTTAGAAGATAAGTTGAGATTATTCCACCCATATAACCATTGCCACTCAAGTTGAGATGTTCCAACTCAACTAGAAGACCAAAATCCCTCGGTATGGTCCGTGTCAAGTCGGTATCTACAAGCCTGATCCATTTAAGGTGGCTGCAATAACACAATGATTTGGGAACATATCCTCTGAGCATCTGATTCCAATTGAGGTTAAGTAATCTGAGTGCTTTAAACTGCCCAAATTTGGGTAGAATTCCTCCAATCAAATTATTTCCAGAAAGATTCAAAGTATTCAATAAAGAAAGGCTTCCAAGAGAAGAAGAAAGGATACCTTGCAATTGGAATGAAGAAGAAAGGCTACTCATCATCTTCCATTGGGGCGAAGAAGAAATATGTATGGCAACCACTCTTCTGGTGTATCTCCTGCAACGAATGCCATACGACGAACATATGCCCTAGGCGTTTTGGGTAGTCCAGTTGAACAATGATCGAGATGTATCAAATGTGATTGCTTTCTTGAGTGAAATATTTTTAGCAATAAAAACAAATAACTTCAACGTACAAATTTTCAGCTATAAAAAAAGAAGTTCAACATACACAATTTTTAGCAATAAAACAGAGAAGTTGAACGTACATATTTTCAAGCAATCCTTTCAACCAACCAAATGATCGAATATAGGGAGAATACCAATTCTCAGTCACATTAACCATGCCTAAAAAATTCAAGTTGTTATAAAAATCGTTTTTTAACAATTTAAGGATGGACTATGTGCACATCACGAGAAAAACAATGACGGTGGTTTCTTTGTTAACCTTTAACCCCNTTGTCTCTCTCTAACCCATTAACACCCCCCGCCCCTTTCTCTACCTCTAACACCTTACCACCCCCTCCCCCTCTAACCCCTTACCACCCCCCCTTCTCTACCTTTAACCCATTACCACCTCGAGTTCTTTTTAATGTTATAACTAACAAATATAAAATTTTAAATTTAAAAATCACACACATGTTTTATAACACTACAATGCGCATGTGTTTTGTTTTGACGGGATTACTATTTGAATTTAAATCAAATGCATGCACGTTTTTTTGCACTGTGGCCAAACCTGTGCACATGCTAGTGTGGCATTCTTATGCCTATGTGTCTTCTTCATACTTTTCTTCGGATTTATCATGCATGTGCCTTGAAGTACGATAAACCATGCCTAATTGAGCATTACATCCAATTTTTCATGATGCCCATATTAAGTTAGTTGTTGGTTAACTTATGCTACACACCATCATATTTATGAAAATTTAGACACAGATAGCATTTTTTTTGCAGATTCCAAATATGTAATTTTTAAACATAGCATATATATTTTTATATATTTTTCTTATTTATCTTGTGTCATGACTCCTTAACTCAATATCTACGTTGTTAGTGTTTCATCTATAATTCTTATGTTTCTCAACTATTTTGAGAAAACAAATGGTGCACTAAAGGACATCAACCTCTATAAGCTATAAAAAACCATTTTTAAATAATTGCATTTAGACTTTCAAAGGTTGCACCCACACTTGGCACATTGTTTTCAAGGTTCGATCACTTAGAAAATTAAAAACAAATTTAAAATTTATTAATTATTTTTGTAAAAATAACAGTGCACTAGTACTGGTTGCTCTCTATATGTCTACCAATTTTCATAAGTTGATTCCATCATTTAGGCACTCAAAGGCTGCACCCACAAAAACATATACCTTATAATTTGTCCCAAAAATTTAAAAAAAAATGTCTATTAAAAAATATAAAACTTTAGATAGTTAAAAAAAATTTGAATAGAAAAAAATTATATATTTGGAAACGTCATTCAATTTCCTATATTTCATCTTTTCTACTAGCCGCAAGATTCATTGTGTATGTATCTCAAAATATCCATGTAAGTTGAGGGATGCATGTTTTTTTTTTTTTTTTTCAGTTTTCTATTGCATCTAACATTTCAAAAGAGACCCTCATCAACTTGCACACACCCTTCATTTAACTCATTCACTAAATTATCTTAAGACCCCTTCATGTTAAGCAACTAAGAAAATATATTGTATCCACTTGTTTGTTAACTTAAAAATTGAAATTTAAAAACCTATTATAAACAAACTCTTGAAGGATTTAGATTATTTTGTCTCTAAACAATTCAGAAATGTAATAAAAACATAGCTTCTACTAAGTTACCAAGTCTTCTTGACAATTTGATTCAAGAAATTATAATATGATTATCATCTTGTTTCAATTAAACATCTTTTGTAAATGATTTTATATCGACATGAAATTATATCTTGTAAATCAATCACAATATCACAATATATAACTTCCTTTGATTTTAACAAGCAACTATTAAATTTTGTTCCTCGTATAAAGCAACCATACATTTATTTGTATCTTAACTAAATGGTATGAAAATGTATGATGTGTAACCGATTATGATATAATTACAAATAAATGTTTTTCGCACAGTCTATAGACTAGTAGGGCATGTGTAACTTCTTATGTGCTCATTCTCGATTTGATACGTGTCATTTAATAATAAAACATTATAAAAAATAATAAAATATGATCTCTCCCTTGGTAGATCCCCTTTTAAGATGAATCTATGCTAGTTTAATTCATGGCATCATCTTTTAATGTAAGTAACACAATAAAAAAACTTGTAAATTATTAATGATACAATTAGAGCATACTTCACGATTTCCTATCTCATGTTTTGTGATTTGTTTTGAGTTTGTTGCAATGCCATGACCCCAACGTTAAAATTAAAATAGTATCCTATATACTTTTGGAAAGACACATTTCAAGGGTGACACATTTTTATATGAAAACTAGTTACTTATTAATTTGATCTATATGCATATGAAATTGATGTTTCAATATCATCTCGTAAAGGATTATCCAAATCATATACACACACTTTAAAAAAAAATTGTATAACAAAAGTTTATTGTAGCCATAGGAAAAGCTTCCAAAGGATTAACATAGGTATGTATTCCCTTATTCAATGAGAGCACGGATTATGCAGTGAAACGGTTTTAATAGCTGCAACTATTATTCTTGAATCACCACATTTTTGGATCTTTCAGTAGATTCTGCTGCTTCCCATGTCTCACACAACTTTCTAATGTTGTGAATACATTCAAGGGTTAAATATGCTCTATGTTCAAACAAAAGTACCCACATGTAGACATTGAAAGTTGAGATTACAAACACTATTTACATAAGTATCACATCCCATTTGGCATGTGCATGACTACACTCTTTCATGTATTTATATTTATAGTATTGTTATCAAATAAAATTCGCAAAAAATATGGACAACACAAAATAGGCACTGCTACAATGACCATAGCATTTAATTCATTAGATGTATATATTGCTAAAAATATAAGTATATAAATACACACTCAAAAGTATCATAAATATAAACTAGTAATTGCCCCAAAAAGGTGCAATAATACGCCGATAGGTTGTTGTCAAAGAATGAAATGGTTGAAAAGGGGAAACTAAAATAGAATTGGTGTTTAGAGAAAAAGACCCCATAAAATTCCATAGACTAACGTTTTTCCATGGTGGAGACCTAGACTTTTTCCTTAGTACCATCACAAATGAGCTACTAATTTTCCAAAGAAGGACAAGGAAGTGTTAACTTTAAAAATCCCTTTCGGGGTATTATAAATAGGCATTTGAATATTAAATGTAGACAAAGTTAGCAATGAAATTAGCACAATTAGCATTTTCATAGAACTTCTATCACCCAAAAGAGCCAGTGATTCAATGAAATGTTTTCTTTACTTGTTAGCCATCAAGAAATGGTAACATTCAATCAAAAATTGATTCACTACTTTTGGATATATTGCATATTTTCCCAACAATTTAGAAAGAAATTAGCTCATGCTTCCCAGGTCTTGTAATGTTTTTCCTCTTATTCCCCCAATGAAGATGAAGCAAAATCTACTTGCCTATGAAGAGTATATCAAGATGTGTTGAAAAAATTCCATGTAGTAGAATATTATCTTGATCTTCATGATTTCCATGCTCCAAATTTAGAATATTCTCAATGAAACTCAAAATTGTTAAAATCATGGCTTCTTAAACACTTTTAATAGACATGGTCAACAGAATGTTGGGGACAAGCAGGCTTCACTCTCTTGAGAAATGAAGCAAGCTTTAAATGGTTTCCCATTTCCATATAAAAAAAGTAAACAATGAGATAGGTGTTTCACTTCTCTCACTTTCTTGGATAAAATTTTCAAACGATGGTTTTATTGCTATAAAAGCATATTCCATAAATTTGTACCATAATTAATTGAATCATACTTACTTAGTGCAATGGAAATAACCTTAAGACAAAACAATCTCAAGTCTTTCATTCTACCAAGAAATTATGGTAGCATCCTATATGATCGGATAGTGGCACTTCTAATGTGAACCCCCCCGACAACCAACATGGGTGATGCCGATATATTCTCAATGACATTGTATCACGTTCTTTTCAAGATTGAGTAAAAAACCATTTTTTGAGATTTGTTATATTCCTATTATTACTCTTTTCAATTTTTCAAACATTAACGATTTCCAATCACATTGAATTCTACAAGTCTTTAAAATTATATATCAAATATAATGGTGACATTTTCCAAATATCCCAAACAAAACCCAGCTATTTACCATTTTCATCATACTTAACTTCCATGTGAGTGAATGAATTTTTCATATCGAGATAAAAAAACGTTATTTAATTTTGTGGAAAGCATATTCAAAGGCCAACAAAATAGGCATACCTCCAATCTTTCTAATTGTAGATGCCTATCTTTATCTTCCCAACATCTATCAATCACACTCCCATCCATGTTCTTATCCATGTACTTTATTTTCGTATGCACTCTATATTATGGATCATTGATCACTTATAAATAGTGTTGTTTACACTAAGATAAATAGTGTGGTTTGTAGTAAGATGCCTTTTAATAACTTAAAGTCTCTCATAAAACTAAACTTCTTAGTTTACCCTCTCCACTAAATAGACTTGTTAAGCTTTCTCATATTACTAGTATGGTTTCAATTCCCTAGATAGAGTCATATATCGAGTTACATATTATCTATAACTACTAAGTAAGTGTAAATCATTACTATAAGTTGATTACCTTGGATATGGACCTAGCACATATTATAGATCAAGTTAAGCTTAGGCAAGGAAATATATGAAAATGCTTTCCTTTAAAAAACTTAACAACTCTCATAGAAACTTTTATTTACTTAAAATACTCATTTTAAAGTTCCCCTAACATGCACTAACCTTTTAGACAAATAATGTCATAAAAAACTTTCAAAGAATTTCTTTTTGCGTAGACAAACAAAACTTTGCAAAAGATGTAGACATAATACAAACTCCCCAATAATATCACATTTAACTTATCAAGCCTATGACTTTTATACACACCATAAAGACTTATTTTCCCATGTATACTAGTTTAGTTATTATGGTCTAAAGTATAAAGAGAATAAGTCTCTAACAAACCTAGAACTAAAGGAATATATCTATAGGCTATAAAACATCTATTACTATCCAAATATACGTTATAACTACATATCCAAATAGAACCTAATACTACAAGTTTAGATAGAACTTATAATTACAAGCTCCTACGTCTGCTAATAAATACTACAATTACCTCGGATAAGACTATATGGAGCTAGTTAAATTGTTTGGATAAGAATACATTTACTCGGTTAATACAACATGCAGTTTGTTGTGGGATACCAGTGTGTAGTTCATATTGAGTGTCATACTTAGTGACTGTACTATGCTGATGTCAATCGTAATTATCATTTTGTTTTGGGATACCAGTGTGTAGTTCATATTGAGTGTCATACTTAGTGATCGTACCATGCTGATGTCAATTGTAATTATCATTGAAATGAAAGTGTATTTTTTTGAATTATCAGTGATTAACATCAAAACCTATGTCCATGTCAATCACCATCATGAAGTTGATTATGAATCTTCATCGTTTCTAGTCATAAGCTGCGTTCAATTAACATAGTTTTCTCGTCATAAACTGCTTACATCTCTCAAAGTATAATTGAGAAAAGATGTATAACTGCCCAAATTGTTCCCTGGAAAGACCCTTGTCATTTACACACGCCATGAAAGTTAATGAGGTTGAGTCATTGTCTTCACTCCCATGTGAATCCAAGCCAACCATATTTGCAGCTTATGTGGCAATAAATGTTTTCCAGCTGTCCCATATTTCATTAGCTCTTGGAGGAGAACAATACTTAGCCTACTGTAGAGCATTCAATGTGACTGTAGCAGACATCGTAACGGTTGGATCTTAAACAATTTTAATCCAAGGGTTAGCATGCCTGATGCAATCGCATTGAATGCTCCGCAATAGGCTGAGTATTGTTCGTTGTCGAGCTGGTTGGTTACTCTGAAGACAGAGTATGGAAGTGAAAGCACTGCTGGGATTCTCTTAAAATAGACTATTACATTTGACACAGATGGTACCAAAGTAGTGCAGACATTTTCTTTCACTCCCACTCTTGTATGATTCAGTCGTAGTTGTTACATGGTTTCTTGCACCTCATGTTGGTCATGAAACTGGTCATGAAAACAACTGCATCAAGTAACCAAACAAACCATATTTTAAACCTTCATATGTTCATGCATGCAAGATATCAGGTGGTTCCAGCATTCTTGAAATTAGTGGAAAACCAAAGTGGGCATAGGATAAAGATCCTTAGGACTGACAATGGCAAGGAATATGTCAACAAAAATCTGCAGCATATTTTTTAGGAATGTGGCATTCAAATGCAACATTCAGTCTCCTACACACCACAACAAAATGGTGTGGAAGAGAGGAAAAATAGATCTCTCAAAAATATGGCCATATGCATGATTGAGGCAAGGGAGCTAAGTCCCAATATATGGTCTAAGGATATCAATTGTGTTGCATATATACAAAACAAGGAATTCCAGGAAAAAATCCCTACAAGGCATGGTTTGGCCATAAACCAAATGTCTCACATTTCAAAAAAATTGGATCAAGAGCATGGGCTCAAATTCCATCAGAAAAGAGGAAGGCTTTGCAGCCATAGAGCAAGGAATGTATCATGGTTGGCTATGGTGAGGACACAAAGGGTTATAATCTCTTTGAAACATCCACAATCAAGACTTTCATTGAGAGGAGTGTGCAATTCGAAGAGGAACCAATACCAGATTTTGAGCTTGCACCGGGGGAATGCTCTTCTCCCCAACAACATGATGAAGTAAGTAATGATTCAAGATCTATTTTTTCTGATAATTATGATAATGATATGGATGTATATGAAATTGCTGTAGATGACTCACCTTCAAGGCCCAAGTGGGATGAAACAATCATACAAGTTGCAGGGGAATTAGAAGGCAATCCCCTAGAGCCTAGGAAGACAAGATCCCAAATTCACAATGCTTCCTATGAAAGTGAAATCGTTCTTACTGAGCACTATTATATGATTATTGGATATGATCCATAGTCATATCAAGAATCTTTTCATGATCAAATGTGGTAATCAACAACGCAAGATTGATTCAATTCTCTCCAAGAGAATGAAACATGGGAATTGGTTCCCCTTCCTCCCAAGAGGAAGCTTGTGCAATGCAAGTGGGTATTTTAAACCAAAATTGCTGCAAATGTTTCATATGTTAAGTAAAAGTCCATATTGATTACTAAGGGCTACTCTCAAGTCCAAGTTGTGTACTACACCGAAACCTTTGCATCGGTTGCAAAGATGGATTCAATAAGACTAGTTCTAGCAATTGCAGCTAGTAAAGGTTGGTAAGTGCACCATATGGATTTCAAGAGTGCATTCTTACATGGTGAAATAAAAGAAGAGATATACATGCAGCAACCTGAAGGTTTCCAAGAGGATCCTTCACTTGTTTTCAAGTTTAAGAATCACTTTATGGACTCAAGCAAGCCGCCAGGGCTTGGTATGAAAAAATGGATAGTTTCTTTCTCTGAATTGGTTTCATTTGATGCGAATATGATCCAAATGTGTATTCACAGAAACATGGTGTGGTATTGCAGGTTATTGTACTATATGTAGATGAAATCTTAATTATAGGGAGCTGCAACAACCAAATTGGATCAATCAAGGCATCCCTACACAGTGAGTTTGCAATGACAGATCTAGGATTGGAAATTGAGAAATCTGAAAGAGGCATCATGTTGAGTCAACATAAGTATACTTCAGAACTGATAATAAATTTCAATATGGTTGATTGTAAGGAATCCAAGTTCCCTTTTATTTCTGGCATAAAACTAGGTAAATTTGGTGATTCTCCTTTGGTAGATTGTACACTATACATGCAGCTAGTTGGTATTTTGTTGTACCTTAGACATACCAGACTTGTAAGTGTTGTAGAAAGGTATATGCACCATCCAAATGAGCTCCATTGGAAGGCATCCAAAAATATCCTCCAATATTTCCAAGGAACAAAGAGTTTTGGGGTACACTATGCAGCTAGTTCTTCACTTCAACTAGATGGATTTTCTGATTCGGATTGGGCTGGAGATCCCACTGACAGAAAGTCCACTTCAGGTTTTTTTTTAATGATTGTTGAAGGCCCTATTTTCTGATCTAGTAATAAAAAACACACAATTTCTCTTTCTTCAGCATAGGCCAAATACAGGGCAGCAATGAAAGAAACCACACAGTGTGTTTGGTTGCAAGGAATTATTCAAGACTTTAGTGTTGCAATTGATTCTCCCACTAAAATTTGGGTGGATAATCAAAGTGCCATCAAGATATATACTGATCCAGTTCAAAGGCAGAGAACAAAGAACATAGAGATCCATGTGCACTACATATGGGGCTTAGTGCATGAAAGAGTGATTTCCTTGCAGTATTCATGCCCATCCATCGAGCAAACTATGGACATATTGACCAAGAGTTTTACTGAGAAGACCTTCACTCACTTAATATATTTGCATGGAGTGAGTGATGGATGGTTATTGCTGCTATTTTTTGTAGGTTTTCATCCCCATGTACATTTTACAGGGAAGTTTTTGGCCCATGAGGTTTTCCTTCTTTTCCTTAATTTACATGGACAAATAAAATTTATTTTTGTAGTGAGGTGGCTTGAGCCTTTGTTTCCAAGGCCTCCCACAATATTTTCATGAATTGTAATAAGTTATGGTTAGGGGTGGTGTTATAATAGTAATCCAGCACTTAGTACCTTAGTCTAAAGCCTTATTCAATTCTATTTGCATTTATGCAATGATATGCTATGGTTTGGACTTAAGGAAGTTAATCCAGCATAATAACCAGCTAATTTGATGCTTTCACACCTACATGAGTGCTCCAGCTTAGTCAAACTCAACATGTGCGCCCTCATTTATGACAGGTGTGCTCCCATTCCTTGATTTGAGGAATTGTGGTTGGCTAGGAGTGCTAGGGGTGCTTTTAGCTCGTTGTTTGGACTGTTGGAGCATTTAATGCCCACCTTGAGCCTCCCACTCACCTTATTTTGAACACCCACACATCAAAAGGAGTCATTATTTCTCAAGCACACTTCAGCCGTGTCCACACCACCATTTGTGACCATTTGGGTTGAGTTGGAGCGAGTTTAGCCCACCTAGGGGGACTAAGGCCAATTTGTCCATTTTCACATGTACACTCAGATTTGGCTTCCTAAGCCTCATGAGTTGAACCAGATGTAATATAAACATGTTCTAAACATATTCACATGTTATACAGTCAAATAATATCTAGTTTATGTTCACACTGTGTATGTAAAATTGTTCCTCTTTCATGTTTTTTTGTTGGTTTTGCAAGTAATTCAGTTTGTGATAGTCTCTTGAGCTCCTAGATCTTGTTTTAGATCAAAATTAGAACAGAAGACATTTTGGAGGAAATGACAGGACTTGACAAAGTATGTGAAGACTTGCATCACAAGTCCTATTTCCTACCAGAGCTAAGCAGAATTGAAAGTTTTGAGTTCCATGTGAGATTGAGTGAAGGTGTTGATCAATTGGTAAATCCTTTGCCCAAGGAAGGAGTGTTCACTGAAGGAAACATGGCCAATATTTCCACAACTATACCCTTCAACATATCCACTAAACCAGATGTCATGGAAAATATTTACATTGGAGCAAGTCCTTCACCGGAAGAAATTGCCACTTATACAACATTGTTTAAGGAGTTGTGTGATGTCTTTTCTTGGTCTTACGAGGAGATGTTAGGAATCGATACATTTATAGTAGAGGATGAATTACGAACATACCCTAGTGTCATACATGTTTGACAAAATATGCGCCCAATGAATCCCCGGAACGCGGCAGCCGTCAAGGCTGAAGTGTAAAAATTATTGAAAGTTCGTTTCATATACCTCATATCTTTAACATAATGGGTATCCAACCCAGTCCCGGTGCACAAGAAGCAAGGACCTATATGTGTCTGCATGGATTTCAGGTACTTAAAAATCCATGTCCTAAAGATAACTACTCACACCTTTCATAGATCAGATAATTGATGCATGTTCTCATAGCGAAGTCTTTTCTTTTATGGATGGTTTCTCAGGATATAATCAAATCCAAATTAAAACTAAGGACCAACATAAGACTACCTTCATCTTCCCTGGGGGTACTTTTGTGTATAAGAATATGTTGTTTTTCTTGAAGAACGTTGGGGCCACTTTCCAGAGGGTTGTGAATTTTTCTTTTCACGATATAAAGCATATTGTCAAACCTTACTTGGACGACCTTCTGACCCATTCTAGAAAAAGAAAAGATCATCCAAAACATCTTCGTTTAGTGTTTAAAAGATGCCAACATTATAAGATCCACTTAAACCCCCATAATTGTGTCTTTTGTGTCGAATCGGGTTGATTGTTTTGTTTCATAGTCTCCGATAAAGGTATTAGGGTCGATCCGTTAAAAGTTGAGGCGATTATCAATTTTCCTCCTCCTTGAAATATTTGACAACTTCAAAGTATACAGGGTAAGTCTAACTTTCTTAGACTGTTCATACTCAATTATGCTAAATACTGAAGGGTTTCATGTGCTTGCTAAAGCAAGATGCCTTGTTTATATGGGATGAATCCGCTCAACAATATTTCGAGGCATTAAATAAATCATTACTTTCATCCATGTTGTTACGACCACTAGATTACACAAAGGATTTTATATTTTATTTGGCCACATCAGACTCGATGGTTGGGGTAGTGTTTTTTTAAGAGGATCAAAAGCTACAGGAACACGTCATCTATTATCTTAGTTGGGATTTGGTTGGACCTGAAATAAGATATTCGCACATCGAGAAGTTGGCATTGGAAGCAATATATGTCGTTCAGAGGTTGTGCCACTACATATTACTCAAGACAACTACCATAGTAGAAGATGTAAATATTTTCAATATGTTCTATCCCGACGTATTGTTGGAGGAAATTTTAACAAAAGGATTGTCATACTCTAGGAGTTTGATTTGGATTTCCAGTCCGCTAAATTGAAAAAGTATTTAGTATTCACAGAACTTATCTTCGAGTTCGCTAATGATGAAATTATAACGATGGAAGACGAATTGTTACCTAACGAACACATCTTCCTAATTTCAATTGATGATCCCTGGTACAAAGATATTCTCATATATCTCCAGACGGAAATGTCTAGCTACCTTCTCATGAGAGGAGCGATAAAAGTTGTGAATAAAATCTAAAAAAAAACTCATCATCGCAAACATCTTGTACAGAAGAGGGGTAGATTCTATTATACATCGTTGTCTCTCTCATGAGGAAGTCGAGTTTGTCCTAAATGATTCTTATAGTGGAACATGTGGGGGTAATTTATCTGGGTCAACAATGACCCATAAGATATTACGTGTCGGTTATTTCTGGCCCACCATCTTTAAAGATTGTGTGGAGGTTGTGAAACGTTGTCATCCATGTCAGCTTTACACTAGAAAGATGTGGTCATCCTACTCCTCTACATCCCATCATTGTGGTAGGACCCTTCACCAAGTGGGGGGTAGATTTCATGACTTGCAACCCAGTATCTGTTGGGGGGAATAAATACATCATTGTCATTGTAGACTAATTTACTAAGTGGGCAGAGGTAATGCCTACCTTCAAATTCGATGGTGAGATGACAACATATTTTGTTTTTAACCAAATTGTTGCTAGATTCGGTATCACTAAGCTGATTTTCACAGACCATGAAAGTCACTTTCAAAATAGAATGATGATCGAGTTGACCACTTTTCTAGGGTTTAAACAAGACCACCCGTCTTCCTTTTACCTGCAAGTGAATGGCCAGGTAGAAGTTGTTAATAAAATATTAAAGACCATTCTAAAGTGGACTATTAATGCAAGTAGGTCAAATTGGCATATTATGTTCTATCCTGCACTTTGGGCACATCGAACGATAGTTAAGACTGCTATAGGGTTCTCCCCTTTCCAACTCGTTCATGGAGTGGAAGCAGTTACCCCGGTTGAATGCGGGATACCATCTCTCAAGATTGTAATTCATGTGTTACCTGACAATTCAATCACAGAAGAACATCTGTTGCACCTAGAAAAATTATATGAACAATTAAGAGATGTGTTAATAGCAAATGAATCACACAAAGAACGAGTCAAAAACTAATATGACAACGTGGTCAAACCTAGGGTTTTTTCTAAAGGAGAACTCATCTTAGTTTATGACCAGAAAAAAGGAACCCCTGGGGGCAAGAAAGTTCAAAATGATGTGGTTAGGCCCGTACATTGTGTCTAAGGTATTAAATAAAGGTGCTTATGAATTGGTTGATTATGAAGGAAATAAATTCATGAGCCCCGAAACGAGATCTACCTGAAAAAGTACTACGCCTGGTGCTTATGTTTTTTCTTGTATTATAGGTGTATAACTTTGTACATAGTTATCACCTAATTAGTGTTTTTTATGTAGACATTTTTTGTTTAAGATGTCCATGGAATGGTTCGTAGGATTCGTTTATGGTGAAATCCATCTATTAGCACCGGGATTTTGGGCCTCCAAGGTTGAGTGAGGGGAGGCCACTCCCGGGCAATAGCAGAACCACTTTTGGCCATGCCTCCGGCCCTGCGTAGTCAGAGAGGGATCCCTCGTTTGTCACCGAAGTAGCTCCACAGAAGGTTGTCAGTCTTGTGTGTCACCAGAGTCTACTTCACAAAGGATTTTCAATTAGCATAATCAGGGGGCTAGGATCCTGAATGAGGCAAAGTATGTCGAGGAAGGTGCATGGTGGTATTGTCGAGGGTAAGGGACCATGGTCAAATGGAGTCGAAACCTACGCAAGAAATGATTACATATGGAAAGAATGACGAAAGGTAGAAAACGGAGGCAAGATAGCTGCTGATTTCCCAATCAGGATATTTTAGCGGGCGTTTTAGAGGACAAGGAGGGACAGTCCATCGCATGGAGCACCAACGAGATGAATTCTATGCAGCCTTAGAAGAGTCATTGTTAAATTCCTAAAACAACAGTTGGAGCATAACAAGTATGAATTCCAAACCACTATACCCTATGTTGCAAACATCAAAAGCAATAAACAAAATGGAATGGAAATAGGAAACACATTTTACACATAAAGAAAGCATGTATTGGGAAAAACGAAAACAAAGGAATCTCTGTTGTGAATGACAGTCTTCCACTGCAATTTATTCCTACATAGGTTATCAAGCTTTACAAATGGGAGCCTCAGCGTGGGATTGTTTCCCAATCCAACTCACTAACTCCTTTCTCCCTCTATCAGGAGCATTTTTATACAATCCTATTGCTGAGACTACAAAATAAAAAATTGTTACAAGTCGCCATCCAGTGTTAATAGTGTAGAGAGTGGAATATCGCCACATTTTTACAATTATAAACAAGCATTATGGAGATGCAGCGAGTGATAACGTAGACTGACAGTGTAGAGCCTCATACCTTCCAACTTCATGAAAATGAATTCCACGCAGTGTGTTGATGCTCAATTGTTTGCATAGGTTTCCCTGGACCCATTTTGGGTCTCCTTGTCCAGATGGCGCATGTTTCTCAAAGGCTGACAAGAAGACCTGAATCCTTTCCTCTACCATTCTCTCGACCCCCTCCTTTTTCAGGTGAGACTGTTATAGGAGGAGGTCAGAGAAAAGGTGTCCAAATGCATGATGATGATAAGCGACTTAAGAAGCTTATCATCCTTGTACTGTCTTCTTCCTCTCACGAGGAGGATTCTTTCGTGAGCCATGCAGCTAGGTGTGTGCTTGAACCTCCCCTTATGCATGACTAAGAAGCCAAATGGAGCCCCCAAGAATGGCGTCGGAGTCTTTGGACCCACCTGGTCCTAGCACAAGCATTTGCTCCAACATTTTTGCCACCACTGTGAGCTTAGATTTCGGAGGTCGAGACTGTAGTCGGGAGTGCCAAAAGAACTTCACTCGGATGTCCAAACCCATGCACCACACATCCAAAGACTGGGTTGTGTAGAAGCGGGTGAATCCCTCTTGGTATCTAACATCTGTGCCCCGGTGGTTGGAGCTTTTTTGGTGTGGATAACCAAAACACAGATTTTGGGCCTGCCTACCAAGGGTACTCCTTGTCGAACTAGTTTTTCGAACCACACAGTCATGGTTGTCTATGAAAGACTTCGAAACTGCTTGGGATTCAACCTTGTATAAATCTTACCATCTACACAGTTCCATGTCTCAAAGATATTCTAAGGATGGTGTTATATAGTGTGAGAAAGAATGGCTTCGGGAAGGGCTACTTCTGTAAAGTGGCTGCAATGGTGGCATGTGCTGCACTAGAGTGGAGCTTTTTCCCTCCTGATGTTCAATCATATATACAACATGGCTAAGATTCCAAACCATTTTCACGTGGCTACCAGGCTGGTTCTAAGGGTTGCATATTTGACCATCTCCTGCCCTTTCAATCACCTTAATGGTGGTGTTGGGCTGTTTTAGTTCGCAGCGTCCCTTGGTCTTGTGTAAATGCCAGGTCTGTTGCCTCAGTGAATCAAACCTCTATCTCTCCCATGGTTTCCTCCAAAATGAACCACATGCCATGCTTGCAACCCAAGAAATTGTGCCATTGGACGAGACTTCCACCTCAAGTGTATCCCGAATGGTGTCGAAGGAATCAGCCAATCTGCTATGGGGAAGATTACACACGTGAATGCCCCCTCCACTGTCATTTCCACACTGGATGGGAGATATGAACCTCATGAGTCTTTCTTAACCATACAATCAAAGGAATCTTTCGTGTTCGCCATCCATGTTCCGCTCATCCTACCGCTAGCCTTTCTTTTCTGAACACCGTAGGCAGTTCTGGTCCATGACACATTCTTCATTGTTGATCTAGATCGACCCATCATGCAGCCATCGATCAGAGTGGGCCCACCCTTTTTCGCAATGGGAAACTCAGATATTCACCTGTGCTAGTTCTCCCTGCAAAATGAATCGTAGCTGTAGATTTATCTCCTTCTTCATTGTGGCCGTTGATATTTGCGACCTATACTCCTTTTCTCAATTCAAGATTGCAGTTTTATCCAAGCAAGTATGGATTGCAAAATTATTTTAGGCCGTAGATCTGCCCCAGGATTCACCTCGACTGTCAAAAGTCGCCAGTCTTTAACACGTTTCGTAATCTTGGATAGAAACTTTGATTGTGCATGTTTGCTCGCAAGAAGCAGTTCAGTACCGTTGATCTACCTCCGAGCAATCATAGCCCTTGAATATGGATCACAAACAATGTTACAATAAACCAACCACTTTCCTCATTGAAGGATGGTCATATGAGATTTGAGGGGTTGGGACCCTTATTGAACCTCTGTTAAGCCCTCGAATCAACTGTTAAAAATAGAGTGTTAATAACTGGCTCCACGAGGGATGCTATCCTCCCAGCGAGGTAGCAAAGAAGCCCTGTAGACTAAGTGCTGAAACCATTTGGCTGCCTTTAGTTTTTCTTGGACATCTCCATTCTGCTTTGTGCTACTGTTGCAGTGAATTCGTGCCACTCTTGCAAATCGTGTAGGCGACTGTAAAATTATGCTAGTAACTAAAAATGGAAACAAACTAAAAATAGTAATGAAGGAAATCCTTGATAATAAATGAGCTTATTTTCTCCTACCTACTCTACCTAACTTTGTACACAAGTCCAACTAAGTGAAATCAAACTTCCAGTGAAGCCAATCAAGAAACTTGCCTAATATTCTTGTTCTTGTATGGTGCTCAATGGACAAAAATGAAACAGATAATGGAAGAAGGAAATGGTAAACATACTGATGTTTAAGGTAGAGATGCGACCAATCATTGCCTTCACCTAGACCCTCCATGTATTTGGCCATGAGGTCGTATAAATCATGGCATCCTCTAGCTCGTATTGTCACCTGCTCATGGGAAAGCTGTCTAGAGCTTCCCGCCTCTAGGGAGTCGTCAAATTGACATTTGGAATATTGCAGACGAGGACCTACAGAATATTTCTCTAACGGAACATCCCTCTCTTTGCCCGAAACTTCTGTGGAAAAGGTTTGATGTGATTTGAGAGGGAGGTTCTCAACTTCTCCATTGGAACCAAGTAAGCATACTTCTTTCAGGCGAGGTGGCGTTCCTGAAAGTGGAGCATCAGAAAAAGTGTTTATTTGTAAACCGCTACATCCGTTTTCATTTTTGTACAAGTTTTCGGCCTACACCACCTCTGTTTCTTTCTACTTCTGCTTGGAGACCATGATTATATGTCGTATCAATTCAAAAGAGGTATAGCATAAGGGTAAGCTATCACCTCCAGTTCCCTCATCATATTTCCTCACTTTGACCTTTTGATTTTGCATTGCGCTTTGACTTCTTTCATCAGAAGGTGTCGTTTCAACAACTGGCTCGTCAGGTACATTCTGCAGGTACTCCTCTTCATATTCATCGTACACACGCACAACAAGATCCTTCTCAAAATCATCCTTAGTTGACCAGGATTGGGGTAGGTTTCCATCTTTAGAAAATAGTCCTGCAAGACAATTTACTTTAGCCTCAGGCCGGTCATCTTTCTGCATATCATGAGAGATCTTTGACGGGCTATAGGCTTCCTTCTTATGCTTGTAGGGCCCAACCAATTTGTATGTATCTGTTATTTCACCACCATTGTCTTGATCTAACAACTTCTTGGGCATCTTAAGGTTTTCCTCAACCTCCAAACAATCAGTGAACATCTGCTGCATGGTGGTTGATTTTCTCTCCAAAAGAAGCAAGGACAGGTCAGGCGGAAAGGCGGCTGCATAATATATATTAGCAGCATTCTCAAGATGTTGAACTTCCTTAGGCATGTTATAATAAGAGCTTGTGAATCTTCTAATAAAACTGGATATGGCCTCTCCTTCATGTCTCCTCAAAGAATAAAACTCTAAAAGCATTTGCTCTAATGGCAGGCTCCTTCCCCAAAACCTTAAGAATGTGCGAGAAAGCTCTTCCCAAGAGTTGATGGACTTAGGCTACAAGTGTTTAAACTAGACTTTGGCATCTCCTCGCAAGGACAGAGCAAATGTACGCATGCAAACGTCGTCATGTTCTATCTCGAATAGATCATAAAAATGCTCAAAGGCTTGTACATGTTTCTCAGCAGTCAAGTTTTCAGATTCTTCGTCGAACTTGGGGAGCTACTTGTAATATTTTGCGGGAAAATCATGGAGGATAGGAGGTAATTGCAACAGTTTATATTGACTTGGAGAAATGGGGGATACAAGGTTATTCGGATTATCGTCCGAGGTTTCATGAATTTCACAGGGGTGTCCTTTGACATCAGGTGCCCCCGGATGGAGATCTAGGCGGAAATCAAATGTGCAAGACGATGCAACTCTTTCGATTCATAAAGAAGGATATATAGGAATATATCCATGGCTCTGCTCAGGATAAGCTGGGTCATAGAAGGTTGTTTTGATAAATCTGAGAAAAGATAAGAGAAGACTTACAAAATAGGATAAGGCATCTTGGAAGAAATGCGGACTCGAGTGCTGGGACCTTTCGTCATGCATTTCTGAGCTCTATGAGAGGTCCATTTCTAGGTGGGATCAGCCATCTTTCCTTGCTCATTAGATTTTCTGGATCACATCACCAGCGGAGTCGCTGAAGTTTGAATACTTCAAGAGTGGAGTCGCCAGGTGAAAAGTGCTCAACCTTCTTAATGTCTGACTGATTGTTCACCATCAACAGTAAGATCTACATCTTTGTCATTTTTTTGGAGAGGATCTTCAAGTTCGTTCCCCGGAAATGGCCCCAGTTTGTTAGCACCGAGATTTTGGGCCTCCAAGGTCGAGTGAGGGGAGGCCGCTCCTAGGAAACAGCAGAACCACTTTTGTTCGCACCTCCGGCCCTGCGGAGTCAAAGAGGGATCTCTCGTTTGTCACCGGAGTAGCTCCACAGAAGGTTGTCAGTCTTGTGTGTCACCAGAGTCTACTCCGCAAAGGATTTTCAATTAGCATAATCAGGGGGCTAGGATCCTGAATGAGGGAAAGTATGTCGAGGAAGGTGCATGGTGGGATTATCGGGGGTAAGGGACCATGGGAAAATGGAGTCAAAACTTGCACAAGAAATGACTACAAATGGAAAGAATGATGAAAGGTAGAAAATGGAGGCAATATAGCTGTTGATTTCCCAATCAAGAGATTTTAGCGGGTGTTTTAGAGGACAAGGAGGGACAGTCCATCGCATGGAGCACTGGCGAGATGAATTCCATGCAACTTTAGAAGAGTCATTGTTAAATTCCTAAAACAGCAGTCAGAGCATAACAAGTATGAATTACGAACCACTATACCCTATGTTGCAGACATGAAAAGCAATAAACAAAATGGAGTGGAAACAGGAAACACATTTTACACGTAAAGAAAGCACATATTGGGAAAAATGACAACATAGGAATCTCTACTCTGAATGACAGTCTTCCACTGTAATTTATTCATACACAGGTTATCAAGATTTACAAATGGGAGCCTCAACCTAGGATTGTTTCCCAATCCAATTCACTAACTCCTTTCTCCCTCTATCGAGAGAATTTTTATACAATCTTATTGATGAGACTACAGAATCAAAAACTGTTACAAGTCACCATCTAGCATTAATAGTGCAGAGAGTGGACTATTGCCACATTTTTCCAATTATAAACAAGCATCATGGAGATGCGGCATGTGATAACACAGGCTGATAGCGTAGAGCCTTGTACCGTTCAGCTTCATGAAAATGACTTCCATGTGGTGTGCTGATGATCAATTGTCTGCACAGGCTACCCTGGACCCGTTTTGGGTCTCCTTGTCTAGATGGCACATGTTGCTCCGAGGCTTATAAGAAGGCCTGAATCCTTTCCTCTACCATTCTCTCGACCCCCTCCTTCGTCAGGTGAGACTGGTATAGGATGAGGTCAGAGAAAAGGTGTCCAAATGCTTGATGATGATAAGCGACTTAAGAAGCTTATCATCCTTGTACTGTCTTCTTCCTCTCACGAGGAGGATTCTTCCACAAGCCATGGAGCCAGGTGTGTGCTTGACCCTCCTCTTGCCCACGACTAAGCAGCCAAATGGAGCCCCCAGGAATGGCATTGGAAGATTTGGACCCACCTAGTCCCAACACGAGCATTTTCTCTAACAGTTCTGCCACCACTGTGATCTGGTATTTCAAAGGTCGGGACTGTAGCTGAGAGTGCCGGAAGGACGTCGCTGGGATGTCCAAACCCATTCACCGCACATCCAGAGACTGGGTTGTGTAGAAGCAGGTGAATCCCTCTTGGTATCTAACATCTTTGCCCCGATGGTTGGAGGTTTTTTGGTGTGGATAACCAAAACATAGATTTCGAGCCTTCCTACCAAGAGTACTCCTTGTCGAACTAATTTTTCGAGCCACATAGTCATGGTTGTCTATGAAAGACTTTGACACTACTTGGGATTCAACCTTATATAAATATTACCATCTACACAGTTCCATGTCTCAAAGATATTCAAAGGATGGTGTTATATAGTGAGAGCAGGAATGGCTTCGGGAAGGGCTGCTTTCGTAAAGTGCCTACGATGGTGGCATGTGTGGTGCCAGAGCGGAGCTTTTTCCCTCCTGATGTTCAATCGTATATATGATATGGCTAAGATTCTGAACCATTTCTGTGTGGCTTCCAGGCTGGTTCTAAGGGTTGTGGATTTAACCATCTCGTACCCTTTCAATCACCATAATGGTGGTGTCGGGCTATTTTCGTTCGCAGCATCCCTTGGTCTCATGTAAATTCCAGGTTTGTCACCTCAGTGAATCAAACCTCTATCTCTCCCATGGTTTCCTCCGAAACATACCACTTTCCATGCTTGCAACCCGAGAAATTGTGGCACTCGACGAGACTTCCATCTCAGGTGTATCCCGAATGGCGTCGGAGGAATCGGCCAATATGCTATGGGGCGGATTACACACCTGAACACCCGCTCTACTATCATTTCCACACTAGATGGGAGATCTGCACCTTGGGAGTCTTTCTTAACCATCTGATCAAAAGAATCTTCCATGTCCGCCGTCCACATTCCGCTCATCTTGCCACTAGCTTTTCTTTTCTGAACACCATAGGTAGTTTTGGTCCGCAACACGTTCTTCACCATTGATCTAGATCGACCCATCATGAAGCCGTTGATTGGAGTGGGCCCCACCCTTTTTCACAATGGGAAACTCATATATTCGCTTGTGCTAGTTTGCCCTGCGAAATGAACCACAACCATAGATCTATCTCCTTCTTCATCATGGTCGTTGATCTTCGCGACCTCTAAGACTTTTCATGATTTGAGATTGTGGTTTTATCTACACAAGTATGGATTGTGAAATTATTTCAGGCCATATATCTGCCCCATGCTTCATCTCAACCGTCAAATGTTGCCGGTCTTTAACACGTTTTGCAATCTTGGACAGAAACTTTGATTGTGCATGTTTGCTCACGCGAAGTGGTTCATGACCATTGATCTACCTTCGAGAAATCGTAGCCCTTGAATATGGATCACACCTAATTTTACAATACACCAGCCGCCTTCCTCATTGAAGGATGGTCATATGAGATTCGAGGGGCTGGGACCCTTATCAAACCTCTGTCAAGCCCTGGAATCAACTATTAAAAATGGAGTGTTAACAACTGGCTCCACGAGGGATGTTATCCTCCAAGTGAGGTAGCAAAGAACCCCCGTAGACCAAGTGCCGAAACCATTGGGCCACCTTCAGCTTTTCTTGGACATCTCCATTCTGCTTCATGCTACTGCTGCAGCGAATTCGTGCCACTCTTGCAAATCATGCAGGCAACTGTAAACCTGTGTTGGTAACTGAAAATGGAAACAAAATCAAAACAATAATGAAGGAAATGCTCGATAATAAATGAGCTTATTTTTTCCTACCTACTCTACCTAACTTTGTACACAAGTCCAACTAAGTGAAATCAGACTTCCAGTGAAGCCAATCAAGCAACTTGCCTAATATTCTTGTTCTTGTATGGTGCTCGATGCACAAAAATGAAACAGATAATGGGAGAAGGAAATGATAAACAGACTGATGTTTAAGGTAGAGATGCGACCAATCATTGCCTTCACCCAGACTCTCCATGTATTTGGCCACGAGGTCATAGAAATCATGGCAGCCTCCAGCTCGTACTGTCACCTGCTCATGGGAAAGTTGTCCATAGCTTCCTGCTTCTGGGGAGTCGTCAAGATGACATTTGGAAGATTGCAGACGAGGACCTACATAATCTTTCTCTAATGGAACATCCCTCTCTCTTCCCGAAAATTCTGTGGAAAAGGTTTGATGTGCTTCAAGATGGAGGTTCTCAACTTCTCCATTGTAACCAAGTAAGCATACTTCTTTTGGGAGAGGTGGCGTTCCTAAAAGCATAGCATTAGAAAAAGTGTTTATATGTAAACCGCTACATCTGTCTTCATTTTCGTACAAGTTTTCGGCCTGCACCGCCTCTGTTTCTTTCTGCTTCTACTTGGAGACCTTGGTTATATGTCGTATCAATTCAAAAGAGGCATAGCATAAGGGTAAGCTATCACCTTTAGTGCCCTCATCATCTTTCCTCACTTAGACCTTCTGATTTTGCATTGTGCTTTGACTTCTTTCATCAGAAGGTGTTGTTTCAACAGCTGGCTTGTCAGGTACATTCTGCAGGTACTCCTCTTCATATTCATCATACACAGGCACACCAAGATCCTTCTCAAAATCGTCCTCAGTTGACTGGGAGCGGGGCAGGTTGCCATCTTTAGAAAATAGTACTGCAGGACCATTTACTTCAGCCTCAGGCCGGTCATCTTTCTGCATATCATGAGAGATATTTGACGGGCTGTAGGCTTTCTTCTTATGCTTGTAGGGCCCAACCAATTTGTATGTATCCATTATTTCACCACCACTGTCTTGATATGAAAAATTCATGGACATCTTTCCTCAACCTTCAAACAATCAGCAAACATCTGCTGCAGGGTGGTTGATTTTATCTCCAAAAGAAGCAAGGACAGGTCAGGCGGAAAGGCGGCTACATAATAGATCTTAGCAGTGTTCTCAAGAGGTTGAACTTCCTCAGGAATGTTATAATAAAAGATTATGAATATTCTATTAAAACTGGATATGGCCTCGCCTTCATGTCTCCTCAAAGAATAAAACTTTGAAAGCATTTGCTCCAATGGAAGGCTCCTTCCCCAAAACCTCAAGAATGTGCGAGAAAGCTCTTCCCAAGAGTTGATGGACTTGGGCTGCAAGTGTTTAAACTAGACTTTGGCATCTCCTCGCAAGGATAGAACGAACGTCCACATGCAGACATGATCATGTTCTATCTTGAGCAAATCAGAGAAATGCTCAAAGGCTTGTACATGTTTCTCAATAGTTAAGTTTTCAGATTCTTCGTCGAACTTGGGGAGGTACTTGTAATATTTTGTGGGAAAATCATGGAGGATAGGAGGTAATTGCAACGGTTTATATCAACTTTGAGAAATGGGGGAGACAAGGTTAGGTACGATAGTTGAACTATCGTCCGAGGTTTCATGAATTTCACAGGGGTGTCCTTTGACATTGGGCTCCCCTGGATGGAGATCTAGGACGAAATCAGATGTGCAAGATGACGCAACACTTTAGGTTCTTAAAGAAGGATATACAAGAATATATTCATGGCTCTGCTCAGGATGAGGTGGGTCATAGAAGGATGTTTTGATAAATATAAAAAAAGATAAGAGCAGACTCACAAATTAGGATAAGGCATCTTGGAAGAAACATGCACTCGAGTGCTGGGACCTTCTGCCATGCATTTTTTAGCTCTATGAGAGGTCCATTTCCAGGCGAGATTAGCCATATTTCCTCAGTCATTAGATTTTTTGGATCACATCACCAGTGGAGTCGCTGAAGTTTGAATCCTTCAAGAGTGGAGTCGCCATGTGAAAAGTGCTCAACCTTCTTGGTGTTTGACCGATTGTTCACCATCAACAGTCAGATCTACATCTTTTTCATTTTTTCCGGGGAGGATCTTCAAGTTCGTTCCCCAACAATAGCGCCAGATTGTTAGCATCGGTATTTTGGGCCTCCAACATCAAGCAAGGAGAGGCCGCTCCTGGGCAACAGCAGAACCACTTTTGGTCGTGCCTCCAGCCCTGCACAGTTAGAGAGGGATCTCTCATTTTTCATCGGAGTAGCTCCACAGAAGGTTGTCAGTATTGTGTGTCACCAGAGTCTACTCCACAAAGTATTTTTAACTAACATAATCAGGGGGCTAGGATCCTGAATGAGGCAAAGTATGTTGAGGCAGGTGCAGGGTGGGATTATCAGGGGTAAGGGACCATGGGAAAATGGAGTCGAAACCTACGCAAGAAACGATTATAGATGGAAAGAATGACGAAAGGTAGCAAACGGAGGCAAGATAGCTACTGATTTCCCAATCATGAGATTTTAGCGGGTGTTTTAGAGGACAAGGAGGGACAGTCCATCGTATGGAGCATCGACTAGATGAATTCCATGCAACTTTAGAAGAGTCATTGTTAAATTCCTGAAACAACAGTCGGAGCATAACAAGTATGAATTTTGAACCATTATACCCTATGTTGCAAACCTAAAAAGTAATAAACAAAATGGAGGGGAAACAGGAAACACATTTTACACGTAAAGAAAGCACATATTGGGAAAAATGACAACACAAGAATCTCTGCTATGAATGGCAGTCTTCCACTACAATTTATTCATACATAGGTTATCAAGCTTTACAAATGGGAGCCTCAGCTCGGTATTGTTTCCTAATCCAATTCACTAACTCCTTTCTCCCTCTATTGCGAGCATTTTTATACAATCCTACTGCTGATACTACATAATCAAAAACTATTACAAGTCGCCATCTGGCGTTAACAGTGCAGAGAGTGGACTATCGCCAAGTTTTTACAATTATAAACAAGCATCATGGACATGCGGCATGTGATAACATAGACTGACAGCACAGAGACTCGTATCATCCAGCTTCATGAAAATGACTTCCACATGGCGTGCTGATGATCAATTGTCTGCATAGGCTGCCCTGGACCCATTTTGGGTCTCCTTGTCTAGATGGCGCATGTTGCTCAAAGGCTGACAAGAAGACCTGAATCCTTTCCTCTACCATTCTCCCGACCCCCTCCTTCATCAGGTGAGACTGTTATAGGAGGAGGTCATAGAAAAGGTGGCCAAATGCTTGATGATGATAAACGACTTAAGAAGCTTATCATCCTTGTACTGTCTTCTTCCTCTCATGAGGAGGATTCTTTTGTGAGCCATGCAGCCGGGTGTGTGCTTGACCCTCCCCTTGCCCATGACTAAGTATCCAAATAGAGCCCCCAGGAATGGCTTTGGAGGATTTGGACCCACCTGGTCCCAGCACGAGCATTTGCTCCAACAGTTCTGCCACCACTACGAGCTGGGATTTCGGAGGTCGGGACTGTAGCTAGGAGTGTCGAAAGGACGTTGCTGGGATTCCCAAACCCATGCATCGCACATCCAAATATTAGGTTGTGTAGAAGTGGGTAAATCCCTCTTGTTATCTAACATTTGTGCCCCAGTGGTTGGAGGTTTTCTGGTGTGGATAACCAGAACACAAATTTCGGGCCTGCCTACCAAGAGTAGTCCTTGTCGAACTAAATTTTCGAAGCACATAGTCATGGTTGTCTATGAAAGACTTTGACACTGCTTGGGATTCAACCTTATATAAATCTTACCATCTACACAGTTCCATGTCTCAAATATCTTCGGAGGATGGTGTTATATAGTGCAAGCAGGAATGGCTTCGGGAAGGGCTACTTTCGTAAAGTGGTTGTGATGGTGGCATGTGTGGTGCTGTTGTGGAGATTTTTCCCTCCTAATGTTCAATCATATATATGGCATGGCTAATATTTTGAACCATTTTCGCGTGGCTGCCAGGCTAGTTCTAAGGGTTGCGGATTTGACCATCTCCTGCCCTTTCAATCACCTTAATGGTGGTGTCGGGTTGTTTTAGTTCACAGTGTCCCTTGGCCTCGTGTAAATGCCAGGTCTGTCACCTCAGTGAATCAAACCTCTATCTCTCCTGCGGTTTCCTCCAAAATGAACCACGTGCCACGCTTGCAACCCAGGAAATTGTGCCATTGGACGAGACTTCCACCTCAGGTGTATCCTGAATGGCGTCGGAGGAATCGTCCAATCTGCTATGGGGTAGATTACACATGTGAATGCCCCCTTCGCTGTCATTTCCACACTGGATTGGAGATATGCACCTCGAGAGTCTTTTTTAACTGTCCAATCAAAGGAATCTTCTACATCCGTCGTCCATGTTCCACTCATCCTTCCACTAGTATTTCTTTTCTGAACACCATGGGTAGTTCTGGTCCACGACACATTCTTCACCATTGATCTAGATCGACCCATCATGTAGCCGTCGATTGGAGTGGGCCCCACCCTTTTTCGAAATGGGAAACTCAGATATCCGCCCGTGCTAGTTCGCCTTGTGAAATGAACCGTAGTCATAGATCTATCTCCTTCTTCAACGCGGCCATTGATCTTCGTGACCTCTACGCCTTTTTACAATTTGAGATTGCAGTTTTATCCGCACAAGTATGGATTGAGAAATTATTTTAGGCCGTAGATCTGCACCAAGCTTCATCTCGACTGTCGAAAGTCATCAGTCTTTAACACGTTTCGCAATATTGGACAGAAACTTTGATCATGCATGTTTGCTCATGCAAAGCGGTTCAGAACCGTTGATCTACCTCCGAGCAATCGTAGCCCTTGAATATGGATCATGCCCAATGTTACAATACACCAACCGCTTTCCTCATTGAAGGATGGTCATATGAGATTCGAGGGGCTGGGACTCTTACCAAACCTTTGTCAAGCCCTCGAATCAACTGTTAAAAACGAAGTGTTAACACCGTCACACTTGCAACCTAGATTTAGCTTCTTGGGTCATTTATGCACCCACATGACAACTAGATTCCTCGAGAAGCACTTGTTCAGGTCCTGCAACTAAAAATGTGGCCTAATATAGTGTTGTTATTCAGTTATTGAGGGATGCTATTACGCATGGTATTACCTGTATGGAGGTTAAACTTGAATTCTAGTTAGTGGTCTCTTAGCTTAATGGATTTTATTAGGTGAGACATCCTACTCTTTTACGTCAATTTTTATGAATTAGATTACTTGAAAGACATTTTGAACACATTGCATAAAATCACATTCCAAGGAACCAAAATACAATTACTAACACATACGCTGATTACATTTTAGGTTGGAACATATCACATACATTATAAAAGACTTATAAAATGATACATACAAACACATGTAAATAAGTTGTTATATATATAAGTAAAATATGTCCATATACATCGATTCATGGTTCGAAGATCCAGTAATAAGTACATCAAAATACAAAATAGGATCATAAGTCTCTCATGATGCTAAAAACTATGGAGACTCTACATCCTGGGATGCCTCCACCACAACCTCTCGGTAGCATAAAAAAACCCTACATACCCTCAACAAGAGGCGTAGACAAGAGGGAGGTACCCCCACTACATGCTCATGCATGTCCATGGGGATCCTCTCCATCCTTAGTGTAGGAACATCATGGTTAATCCTAGCTAGCTTTCCCTTCACAACTTGAAGCATGGCTCCACAATCATCTCCATCTCCTAGCTTCCTATAGGTCTTGGGGTGACCATCTGGCTGAGCAGGATGAATATCTGCATCATACAACTTGACTTATACTTGTATAAACATATGTATATATACACTTATAAACAAAATGTTCATAAAAATTTAAAATCATGAAAATTAAAACTCACCCATATCTCCCCATGCACCTCCTGGAGGAAGAATCAACTTTTGATCGCCATGGAAATCTAGACCTACATAGGGGAAATTCTTGAAGCAAGGAACTTTCCTACCCCAGCATGCATAAAATTCATCATCAAACCCACCCCAGATCTCACCACCACCCTGATGAAGGAACACAACACCCCACCGTGTGAGCCTAGGCTCACGTGGAGGAGTAGGTGGAAGTCTCACCCCGAGGCTCAAAGAAGAAAGTTGTGAGGATACTAGAATATCCAAAAGAAATATTATTTCCCAACTTGCAGTTAAGTAATTGTTTCTTCATGTTCATGACTAGCCCTATACACCAGTCAAAAACCACACTCTGAAGACATTCCACTACTATAATCATGTGGTTTCATGTGGCTTAGTGTAATGCAGATGTACCCTCCATTGGTGCGATGGTACTCACAATAAATATTAGTGGGAAACTTGATATCTTGGAAATTAGTATCTCTGTACCAGACTTCTGTGTACTTGGAAGGAAATAGGTGTTCACATAGTCTTGCACACAGAGTGGGTCAGCCCCACGTCCAGTGCCACTCAATCTCAATGGTGTCCCCTTGTGATATAAACCAGTAATCAAATATGTCTTTGATAGTTATTTCAAGTGTTTCACCCTAGATATTGAACACATCCTTCTCAGGATCCCATAGTTGTACCAAAGACTCCAACATTTGAACTTGAGCACGCATGTTTGCGGTGCAAAAGAAGTTCAACAAACTACATATTGTAAGGGCATTTAAGGTCAATGGATCTCCCAATTGTTTTCTATCCATATCCTCATGCTCTCTTTCCCTCCATTCTAACACCATTATTCCTGAAAAGCATCATTTTTTGGCCATTAGAGAGGTAAACCATGTTATCCACGAAAAACATGACTGTCTAGTTATAACAGTGCATACCATTTGCAGGTTTCATTTTTCACTTCCCAGTTCAACTGAGTTTTTTGAGTCACTACTCCTCCACCATTTACTTCTCCTAGGTACATGGGGAATGTGTTAATGTCTCTAACATTGCAGATCGATCTAGTTGTTTCCCTTGAAGTTTAAAGTTGCCTTAGGTCTTCTATGTGTTTTGCTCATTATTCAAGGATCCCTACCCTCTATATGTTCACCTTGATCCCTATCAATTTCATCCATGAGATTATTCTATGTGTATATTCCCTTATCCAGCCTACCAGTTACTCCGATGACCTGTTGAGGGGTTCATTTCCTTCCTCATCACACATGGCTTCTGATTTGCACCTACTACAAGAAGAAGACCTAGAGTTTCAAGTTAGTACCTCAGGATCAACTTCACATCTTGGTGGATTCCTCTGCATTGGTTGTCAGTATAACCTTTTAACTGATATTCTAATGGTATCCTTTCATGTTTGACCTCAACCAACCTATTCACATGGTAGGATTCGTACTGGTTCCTATGGATTTGGATGAATACCTTGGGTTTATAGCCTCTATAACCTAAGTTGCACAAGATTGTTCCATGGATGGTAACACTTTTTCCCGAATTTGAATATCTATCATTGTACTTATGTGGCTATGATCCACCCTTGTAAATCATGAGTGGCCCTATAGCCTGTATCATATGATGTATCTTGCAAAGGTGCTAGTGTTCCTCATTATTGAAAATGGCATCCTTAGTGATGATTTTGTATAAATGACCTCAATTTGTCTATTTTAGGTATTTCTTTGCAACCTTGATTCTGAGTCCTCTAAACAAATATTGTAATATATTTCGGCTATCCTTACCCTCTGACCTCATACATCAAAGGGCATCTATTATATTGTGAAATGGCTCTTCTTCGTCTGAGTAATGACATCAAATATGTCGTTACACAAAAGGAAATTAGGGATTGAAGTAGGCATAACCCTATAGATGACTTGGATCCTTAATACACCTTGTTCACTCCAGCATTAACCATTTTTTCTCTTGAACTCATCATGTATTCACGACTTTCCTTTGAGCAACTCGCATGCCATTCACGGGTCTACCATATGCAACCCGCGTATTATCAACATTTGTGAGTTTCCGTAAGGAAACCCACAAGGAAACCCGTGATTCATTCGCGAGATGTTTCACATGAACCCGCGAATTCCACTAAGAATAGTTAAAAAATAAAAGGATTATTAACTAGGGGTAGTTGGGCTCGGTTTGAAAACTTCCCCAACTTCCCCAAACATCCTAAGCCTTGAATTCCTTCCTCACAACAATTATCAAAAGAGGGGAAGGGTATGAGGAAAGGGGACCAACTTTGGAATCAAAGTTATGTTGTAGGATTCCATTAAGGAGAGGAGCAAGAGGACTCAGGTCTTGGTTTGCAGAGGATCTTGGTCAGACATGAGGCTATGTAATGTTTCCATATATTTGATAATAAATATTAGTTTTCCTCCCATCAATGTCTAGATGTATGATTCTAATGTTTGAGTGTTGATCTAGGTTGTAATTTGTTTTGAATGCAATCATTACATGTCCATATCTCATAAGTTATATAACAGTAGAAGAAACTTTGAGGAAAGGAAAATATTTGTTGTGGGTATTGAATATTGGAAGCAAATAAGCATTGTAAAAGAAGAAGAAAGCTAGGATCAACCATCTGAAACAAGGTACACCTTCCCTTTCTCTCGTTCTCTAATCTATGCTTATAAAACCCTAGTTTTCTGCAAGTAGAACAATCAGTAAGTTGGTGGACTCTAAACCCCCATCCATAAGGTATATTATCCCTAACAATAGTTACCAAGTCTTCTTGATAATTTGATTCAAGAAATTATAATATGATTATCATCTTGTTTCAATTAAACATCTTTTGTAAATGATTTTATATAAACATGAAATTATATCTTGTAAATCAATCACAATATCAAAATATATAAATGCCTTTGATTTTAACAAGCAATGATTAAATTTTGTTTCTCATATAAAGCAACCATACATTTATTGCTATCTTAACTAAATGGTATGAAAATGTATGATGTGTAAATGATTATGATATAATTACAAATAAATGTTTTTCGCACATTCTATAGCCTAGTAAGGGATGTGTAACTTCTTATGTGTTCATTCTTGATATGACACGTGTCATTTAATAATAAAATATTATAAAAAATAATAAAATATGATCTCTCCTTGGTAGATCCCATTTTAAGATCAATCTATGCTTGTTTAATTCACAACGTCATCTTTTAATGTAAGGAACACAATAAAAAAAATGTAAATTTTTAATGAGACAATTATAGCATACTTCACGGTTTCCTATCTCATGTTTTTTTATTTGTTTTAGGTTTGTTATAATGCCATGACCCCAATGTTAAAATTAAAATAGTATCTTATATACTTTCGGAAAGACTCATTTCAAGGGTGACACATTTTTATATGAAAACTACTTACTTATTAATTTGATCTATATGCATATGGAATTCATATTGCAATATCATCTCATAAAGTATTATCTAGATCATATACACACACTTAAAAAAAAATTGTATAACACAAGTTTATTGTAGCCATAGGAAAAACTTCAAAAGAATTAACATAGGTCTTTATTCAATTATAACATGGATTATGCATGAAACGATTTTAATAGTTGTAACTATTATTCTTGAATTTCTATATAGATTATGCCATAAAACAGTTTTAATAATTGCAACTATTATTCCTGAATCACCACATTTTTTGATCTTTCAGTAGATTTACTTCTTCCAATGTCTCATACAACGTTTCTAATGTTGTGAATACATTCAAGGATTAAATCTGCTCTATGTTCAAACAAAAGTACCCACATGTAAACATTGATTGTTGAGATTAAAAACACTATTTACATACGTATCACACCCACGCTTCTTTCCCAGAAGTAGTTAAAGGATCCCATTTGGAATATACATGGCTACATGCTTCATGCTTTCATGTAGTTATATTTAGACTATTATTATCAAGAAAATCTGTAAAAAAAAATATGGACACAACAAAATAGGCATTGATATACTGCTAAAAATATAAGTATATAAATACACATTCAAAACATCATAAATTTAAAATATTATATCTACATTTTATAAATATAATAAAATTAAAAATGCCATATTTACATCTTATACCTATAATACAATAAATATAATATGCATACAATTAAAACATTTATATGTATTATAAGTATAGGAAAAACCAAAAATAATGTTCGAGAATTATAAAGAATTATGTATACAGATCTAAAAGTGTAAAAGTAAATACAGAGTTATTTTTTATAATTAAAAATCATAAGTTTTATTTTTCATTTTTTTAAATTCGAAACAAAATGCAATTATATTTTAAATTAAAATTTTATTATTTTAAAAATTATTAATTTTATTTCTTAACCTTTAAAATTGAAAGAAAAGTTAAATATATATATTTTTTTAAATTAAAAATTATTAATCAATAATAATAATAAAATTATTGATTTTTACAAAGGAGCTCAGCAAGAGAAAACATGTTACTTACAAGATTTGAAAGTGGGTGGAGAGGGTAACAATCATTCATCTCAACCACCCAAGCTACAATCAATGGACCAAAATTTTTATTGATTATGGAGGGAATCGATACACTCCATAAAAAGGTCGTGGTCTAGTGGGAAATACCCCCAACATCCAACATTTGGCTTTCTCCCACATAATGAACAAACCAACAACTAGTCCAAATCCAATCCCTAATCCCATCCCTAATGCTATAAATGACATCTTTTTATCAACATGATTGAACCACTGCACTATCATAGTGGTACTCTTAGTATTGTTATTGTCTTCTATCATTGGTCCTTTCCTTTCACCACAAGGATGTAAAGGAAAACCACACAAACATTTATTTTTTTGACATGAATTTACATTGAAAGTGGAGAATTGTGTTCCTTTTGGGATTGGACCACATAGGTTGTTGGATGAAACATCTAGAACACCCAACTCATATAATAGAGAAATATTTTCAGGAATACAACCTTTCAAATTATTTTTGGACAAGTCCAACTCCTCAAATGTAGATATATTACCAAGAGATGCAAAGATTACTCATTCCAAATGATTCCCAGATAAATTCAACAATCTCAAGCTACTCAAACACCCTATGGTTGTAGGGATTTCTCCAGATAGGTTATTGCTAGACAAATCCAATATGGTGTTTGAATTAGTCAAATATGGTAGGTCATACTTGTACCTTTTCATGACAATTGTGAGATCCTCCACTAATGTATTGGAAAATTTCATAGTGTTCTCCAGTTGATCTACATAAGGCACAAGAGAAGTTTGTGATGATACATTTATTGCCAATCCTTGCAATCTTTGAAGATCGGAAGGTATTTCCCCACTAAGTTTATTGTTAGATAAATCTAACACATGTAACACAGTGAGATTTGTGATTTCTTTAGGAATGCCACCATGGAAATTATTATGAGCAAAACTTAAAACACCTAAATGATGAAGAAATGAGAATAACCTAGGTAGTTCACTTGTAAAACCATTTACATTTAAATCTATGAATAAAATCTTTTTACAATAGGCCAAAGATGCAGGTAATGTCCCGGATAACTTATTAGAGTGAACAGATAAAACCATGAGAGATGTTCAATTTCCAATGCCCTTGGGAATTGGTCCTTCTAAGTTGTTTTTTGATAGAATTAAAGACAAGAGATAAATCAAGCCACTAATACTATGTGGGATACATTCAATTAAATTATTTGATTCTAAAGATATAAAAAATAGTGAATGAAATTTTCCTATAAAATTTGGAATTGTACCATGGGGGCTTCACTTGTTGACCAATATACTATCACGTTAGTTCATATTGTGGGTTTTAAAATCATCAAAAATTGAACCAATATATTGCAGGTATTGGGGGGGATGAGGGGTTTAAGGTGGGGGTGGGTAGGGTGGTTTATAAGGATTGAGGTATAAAAAAGGGTGGGGAGGAGTTTTTAAGTATTGGAAGGGGGTTTCAACAAAAAGAGTTTGAGTCAATATTTCTCGAAATTAAGGGTATTCTTTAATATCCCACGATTGCACGTGCTATGTGAAAGGTTCACTAAGTGAAGTCCCCGTGAATTGTACCAACTAAATTGTTGTTTCCCAATAATAGCTATTCAAGATGAGTCAAATTTGTAATGCTTTCAAGTATACTTCCCCATAATAGATTATGGGATAAACCTAAATCTACAAGGGAAGAGCAATTTCCCAGAGATAAAGGAATGATGTTCTCCAATTTGTTATAGCTTAATTGCAAGGTAAATAAATTTTCCAGCGACCCCAACTCAAGTGGAATTGTTCCATTCAACTCATTTCCATAAAAGTTGATGGAGGACGTGTTAGTCAATTTACCGAGTGTCCACGGGATGCGACCACTTAATGAGTTGTTCGACAAGTCAAGGTCAGATAGAGATGTGTAGTTGCTGATTGTAGGAGGTATGTGGTCGCTCAGTGAGTTGGATGACAAGTGAAGGTAAGATAGAGATGTGCAGTTGCCAAGTGTGGAAGGGATGTGCTCGCTGAGCGAGTTCCACGACAAGTAAAGTTCAGATAGAGAGGTGCAATTGCCGAGTGCGGAAGGGATGTGGATGTTCAGCCTGTTGGATGACAAGTGAAGATGATATAGATATGAGCTCGTTCAGCTAGTTATGAGGCAGTATGGATGAGGAAGATACTGTCTGATTTGTTTGATCTCTAGTTGATGCTACTTGTATATATTGCGACAACCATAGTTGTGTGAAGTTGTCGGAGAACTCGGTGTTCCATGACAAGTCAAAGAATATCGAGATCAAATATCACTATATCAGGGGTATGGTGCAAAGAGGAGCAGTAAAACTCCATTATGTTGCAACGGATGAGCAAATAGCTAATGTGTTGACCAAGCCATTAGCTAGTGTGAAGTTTGAGTACTTCAAGGAGAAGCTTGGTTTTCTCCAGATCGAGGTTCCTTCCAAGGGGAAGTGATGAGTCTGTGAGACATTCTGACATGGTGAGAGGATTGGTTCCTTCGATGCTTAGATGTAAGTGTAGAGATGCGCTAATATGATCATGGGTTTTGTTACCACATGATCAGTGTAGAGCCATTTTGATGTGATTGAGGGATGTGTTCCCACATGATTAGAGATAAGTGTTGAAGGCCATTCTCTGGGAGAATGGAGGCACCTAGTCAGTTACCAGGAATACTCAGCCTACAGTTGAGAGCCATTCTGATGTGATGGGATGTGTTCTCACATGATCAGATGTAAGTGCAGAGCCCTTCTGACATGCTGGATTGGTTCCTCGCATGGTCAAATGTAAGTGTAGAGCCCTTCTGACATGCTGGATTGGTTCCTCGCATGGTCATATGTAAGTGCAGAGCCATTTTGACATATATGCTAGATTGGTTCCTCTCATGGTTGAATGTAAGTGTAGAGCCTTTCTAACATAGATGATTGGATTGGTTCCTCTCATGGTCAGATGTGAGTGTTGGGACTTTCTGACATATATGACTGGATTGGTTCCTTTCATGGTCAGATGTGAGTGTCGGGCATGCCTTTTTGACATTTATGTTGGATTTTTTCCTCGCATGGTCAAATGTAAGTGTTGGGCGGGCCATTCTGACTTAGGGTAGTGCTGAAGAAGACCTACCTAGAGGCTAGGCCTATAACCAGCATGAAAAAGGGCTGGCTTTGTAGAACTTCCTATGACAAGAAGAATCTGAGAGATAGCACCTGTGATGATGATCCAACAGAGATGATCCAGATCTAGAGATGATCCAGATCCAGTGATGATCCAGATCCAGTGATGATCCAAATCCAGTGATGATCCAGATCCAGTGATGATCCATATCCAATAATGAAGATGACTTGAAGATGAATATGAATTGAAGGTGGAGATAACTTGATGATGATCCAGATGATACAAAGAAGAAGACCCACGCTGAGAAACTTTGTCAAGAGAATACCTTCCTAGTTAAGAGGGAGTGTTGATGTATTTGTAACTTCAGAATGTATTCACTTGTATATTTTATGTATTGTACCCCGATGTTTATTCCGGGAAGTATCTGTAATGTAATTGAGTCATGTCATGCCCCAATGTTCCTATCGAGAGATTCAATAATGTAAACAAGTCATGTAAAGTCATAGTGGGTAACCCTCCTTATTAATCAAGGGTTAAAGTCCCCGCAATTGTGGGGCCTTAGGGTTATTAGACTCTCCTAGAGAATCCGTCCCTAGTGAGTTATTTTTAAGTCAAGAATTATTATAAATAGAGAGTGAGCCTCTCTATTCATCACACATTTACTCACACTTAGTTGTAGTGCATAACTGAGAGAGAAGAAGAAGCTGGGACAAGAGAGAGAGAGAGACTACTGCTGTCGGGAGATCATCTTACTGTTTTTAGGTTTTACTTTTGGTGCTGATTCTATCTCTGAGGAAGTTGTGGGATTTTCCCCTTTATGGTTTCCCCGAGGAAAATCTTTGTGTCTATTGTCTCTTATGTTTGATTGTTGTGCTTGTTATTCTCTCAGTTAAAGATCCTAAGATAATGCTAGCTTAAATGTTAAAAATCTAACAGGAAGGAGTGTTCGCTGAAGGAAACATGGCCAATATTTCCACAACTATACCCATCAACATATCTTCTAAACCAGATGTCATGGAAAATGTTTACATCGGAGCAAGTTCTTCACTTGAAGAAATTGCCACTTATACAATATTGTTTAAGGAGTTTTGCGATGTCTTTTCTTGGTATTACGAGGAGATGCAAGGCATCGATCCATCTATAGTAGAGCATGAAATAAGAACATACCCTAATGTTATACATGTTCAACAAAATATGCACCCAATGAATCCAAGAAATGCAAAAGCTGTCAAGGATGAAGTGGAAAAATTATTGAAAGCTGGTTTCATATACCTCATATCTTTAACAGAATGGGTATCCAACCCAGTCCCGGTGGACAAGAAGAAAGGAACTATAGGTGTCTGTGTGGATTTCGGGTACCTAAACAAGGCATGTCCTAAAGATAACTACCCACACCTTTCATAGATCAGATAATTGACGCATGTGCTCGTAGAGAAGTATTTTCTTTTATGGATGGTTTCTAGAGATATAATCAAATCCAAATTAAACCCGAGGACAAACATAAGATTGACTTCATCTTCCCCTAGGGTACTTTCGTGTATAAGAAGATGTTGTTTTGCTTAAAGAACGTTGGGGCCAATTTCCAGAGGGTTGTGAATTTTTCTTTTCACGATATAAAGCATATTGTTGAACCTTACTTGGATGACCTTCCGACCCATTCTAGAAAAATAAAAGATCATCCAGAACATCTTCTTTTGGGGTTTGAAAGATGCCAACAATATAAGATCTGATTAAATACCCATAAGTGTGTCTTTTGTGTTGAATTGAGGTGATTGTTTGGTTTCATAGTCTCCAATAACAGTATTAGGGTCGATCCATTAAAAGTTGAGGCGATTATCAATTTTCCTCCTCCGTGAAATATCTAACAGCTTCAAAGTATATAGGGTAAGTCTAAATTTCTTAGATGGTTCATACTCAATTATGATAAGATAACGAAGGGTTTCATGTTCTTGCTAAAGCAAGATGCGTCGTTTATATGGGATGAAGCTGCTCAACAATATTTCGAGGCATTAAAGAAAGCATTACTTTCATCCACGTTGTTATGACCACCATATTACACAAAGGATTTTATATTGTATTTGGCCGCATCAGACTCTATGGTTGGGGTAGTGTTGTTTCAGGAGGATATAAAGCTATAGGAACACATCATCTATTATCTCTGTCATGATTTGGTTGGACCTGAAAAAAGATATTTGCATGTCGAGAAGTTGGAATTGGTAGTAGTATATGTCGTTCAGAGGTTGTGCCACTACATATTACTTAAGACAACTACCATAGTATAAGATGTAAATATTTTCAATATGTTATATCTTGACGTATATTTGGATGAAAGTTTAACAAAAGGATTTTCATACTCCAGGAGTTCGATTTGGATTTCCAGTCTAAAAATTTAAAAAGTATTTAGTATTTGCAGAATTTATCTCCGAGTTCACTAGTGATGAAATATAATGATGGAAGACGAATTGTTACCTCACGAACACATATTCCTAATTTCAACTGATGATCCCTGGTACAGAGATATTCTCATATATATCCAGATGGAAATGTCAAGCTACCTTCTCATCAGAGGAGTGAAAAAAGTTGCGAATAAATGCTAAAAACTACCTCATTATCACAAACATCTTGTACAGAAGAGGGGTAGATTCTATCATACATCATTGTCTCACTCATGAGGGGGTCAAGTTTGTCCTAAATGATTCTCACAGTGGAACGTGTGGGGGTCATTTATCTGGGTTAGAAACAACCTAGAAGATCTTACATGTCGGTTATTTCTGGCCCACCATATTTAAATATTGTGTGGAGGTTGTGAAACATTGTCATCCATGTTAGCTTTACACCAGAAAGATGCGGTCATCTTGCTCCTCTACATCCCATCATTGCGATAGGACCCTTAACCAAGTGGGGTGTATATTTCATGACTTGCATCCCAGTATCTACTGGGGGGCATAAATACATCATTGTCATTATAGACTACTTTACTAAGTGGGCATAAGTAATTCCTACCTTCAAAGTCGATGGTGAGATGACAACATATTTTGTTTTTAACCAAATTATTTCGAGATTTGGTATCCCAAAGAATATTTTCATAGACCATGGAAGTCACTTTCAAAACAGAATGATGATCGAGTTGACCACTTTGCTAGGGTTTAAACAAGACCACTCGTCTTCCTTTTACCTGCAAGCGAATGTCTAGGTAGAAGTTGTTAATAAAACATTAAAGACCATTTTAAAGTGGACTATTAATGCAAGTAGGTAAAATTGGCATATTATCTTGTATCCTACACTTTGGGCATATTGAACGACAGTTAAGACTCCTCTATGGTTCTCCCGTTTCCAACTCATTCATGGAGTTGAAACAGTTACCCTAGTTGAATGCAGGGTGACCGTCTCTCAAGATTGTAATTCATGTGCTACTTGAAAATTCAGACACAGAAGAACATCTGTTGCACCTAGAACATTTATATGAAAAATTAAGAGATGCGTTAATAGCAAATGAAACACACAAAGAATGGGTCAAAAACCGATATGACAAAGTGGTCAAACCTAGGGTTTTTTTTGAAGGGGAACTTGTCTTGGTTTATGACCATAATAAGGAACCCCTGGGGGCAGGAAAGTTCAAAACGATGTGCTTAGGCCTGTACATTTTGTCTAAGGTATTAAATAAAGGTGCTTATGATTTGGTTGATTATGACGAAAATAAACTTCCTGAGCCCCGAAACGGGATCTACCTAAAAAAGTACTATGCCTAATGCTTATGTTTTTTCTTGTACTATAGGTGTATAACTTTGTACGTAGTTATCACCTGATTAGTGTTTCTTATGTAGACATTTTTTGTTTCCGAATGTCTGTGGAATGGTTTGTAGGATTTGTTGATGGTGTAATCCATCACACTTACAACCTAGCTTTAGCTTCTTAGGTCATTTATGCACCCATAGGACAACTAGTTTCCTCGAGAAGCGCTTGTTCAGATCTTGCAACTAACAATGTGGCCTAATACAGTGTTGTTATTGAGCTATTGAGGGATGCTATTGTGCATGGTATTACCTGTATGGATGTTCAACTTGACTCCTAGTTAGTGGTCTCTCAGCTTAATGGAGTTTATTAGGTGAGACATCCTGCTCTTTTACATATTTTTTTATGAATTAGGTTACTTGAAATACATTTTGAACACATTGCATAAAATCACATTGCAAGGAACCAAAACACAATTACTAATGCATATGCTAATTAAATTTTAGGTTGGAACATATCACATACATTATAAAAGACTCATAAAATGATACACAGAAACACATGTAAATAAGTTGTTATATATATAAGTAAAATATGTCCATATACATCGATTCATGGTCCGAAGATCCAGTAATAAGTACATCAAAATACAAAATAGGATTAGAAGTCTCTCATGATGCTAAAAGCTATGGAGACTCTGCATCCTGGGATTCCTCCACCACAACCTCTCGGTAGCATAAAAAAACCCTAGATACCGTCCATAAGAGGCGTAGACAGGAGGGAGGTACCCCCACTACATGCCCATGCATGTCAATGGGGATCCTATCCATCCTTAATGTAGGAACATCATGGTTAATCCTAGCTAGCTTTCCCTCCACAATTTAAAGCATGGCGCACCTACATCTCCATCTCCTAGCTTCCTGTAGTTCCTAGGGTGACCATCTGGATGAACAAGACCAATATCTGCATCATACAGCATGACTTATACTTGTATAAACATATTTATATATACACTTATAAACAAAAATTTCATAAAAATTTAAAAGCGTGAAAATTAAAACTCACCCATATTTCCACATGCACCTCCTGGAGGAAGAATCAACTTTGGATCTCCATGGAAATCTAGACCCACATAGGGGAAATACTTGAATGAAGGCACTTTCCTACCCCATCATGCATAAAATCCCTCATCAAATCCGCCCCAGATCTCACCACCACCCTGATGAAGGAACACATCACCCCACTGTGTGAGCCTAGGCTCACATGGAGGAGTAGGTGGAAGTCTCACCCTGGGGCTGAAAGTGGGAATCCAATCAAAGAAGAAAGCAACGGGGATACTAGAATATCCAAAAAAAATATTCTTTCCCAAATTGCAGTCATGTAATTGTGTCTTCATGTTCATGACTGGCCCTATACACTAGTAAAAAACCACACTCTGTAGATAGTCCACTACTAGATGCATGTGGTTCCATGTGGCTAAGTGTAATGTAGATGTACCCTCCACTCAGGTGATGGTACTCACAATAAATTTCAGTGGGAAACTTGATATCTTGAAAATTGGTATCTGTGTACCAAACTTCAGTGTGCCTGGAAGGCAATAGGTGTTCACATAGTCTTGCACACATAGTGGGTCAGCCTCACGTCCAGTGCCACTCAATGTCAATGGTGCCCCCTTGTTATATAAACTAGTAATAAAATATATGTCTTTGACAATTATTCAAGTGTTTCACCCTAGAGATCGAACACATCCTTCTCAGGATCCCATAGTTGTACCAAAGACTCCAACAATTGAACTTGAGCACACATGTTTGCAGTGCAAAATAACTTCAACAAACCACATCTTCTAAGGGAATTTAAGGTCAATGGATCTTCCAATGTTTCTCTATCCATATCCTCATGCTCTCTTTCCCTCCATTATAACACCATTGTGCCTGAAAAACATCATTTTTTTGCCATTAGAGAGGTAAACGATGTTATCTTGCGGAAAACACGACTGTCTAGTTATAATAGTGTGTACCATTCGCGGGTTTCCTGTTGCACACCCGAGAATACTTATCGAATTCGTAATTCTACAATGGGCCACTTGCGGTTCCCACATGGTGCACTTACAAACTCACTAAAAGACCTAAATTTGCATAAAAATTCGAAATGAATGACATGAAATGAAAGCCAAGGAAGAGATGGTCTACCTAAAATGTGTGGTTCGTGAATCCGTCCACTAGTTGGCTCGTACGAAGCATTTGAAATTGAGGGATATTTTTCCCTATATGAGTTAAAAAACCAAATGAATTGTTTTTTAACAAACCAAATGAACTATTTATAGTAAAAATTTAAAAAATTTACCCACTTTGATATAGTTTGGTCAATTTTTCATCATTTTGACTAATATTGGTTGTTTTTTACTTAGTTTTGTAGCCACCGAGTAAATTTGGAGTATATTATCCCATCATATAGCATAGGAATTGGTCCTTATTGCATTTTGCATTGACACCTTATCCGTTTGTGAACCCTAGTATCTCCTTTTGTATCCATGGACTATGATCTACAACCTTCTTTTTCTTAAAACATCATTGTTCTTCCATGGATTATAGCCTTCTGAACATGTGCAACCCTATATAGAACACCTCTTGTCAATAATGGTTCTCATGTTGCATGTTGCTAGGTGACGGGAGCCTTCATAACTGTTTTTACGCAAAAATGAGCCTCATACTCTTTCTCTTGCGGACTACCTTCTCACTCCCATTGTATGGAGTTATCTTCAAGCCCTGGTCCGACTCCTTAAAACTGACTATCTATAGCCGAGTTACTTGTTCTTTTAGACTTGTTAAAGGAAATGAAGGATCATCCATATCGCTATAAGTTTAAACCTTTTCCGAACCATATGGATTACTTACTTGTAAAAAAAAGAATACTTTATTTCATTGTGACTAGATGTGTATCTTTAGGTATAGGTTTATCCCTTTTTCGAGCCTGTAAGACTAAATTTATGAAAAAGGAACCTATCTAAGCTTACTTTTTCTTTTCATGCTCTAGATTAAACTATGAAAAAGATTCTGAGCATTCTTTATGTCATTGTCATGCTCATTAAACTACAACATAAAGCATCGAGTTTATTGTTGCTTGTCCCATTCTTGTAAATAAATAAAACATTCTGAGTGATCTTTCCTTCCTTCATAGTCATAAAACTAAGGCTATATGCTTTATTTTGAAGGAGCATCGATTTGGTGATAGTTTGCCCCTTTTTTGGACCTTGGTGACTAAGTACAAAAAAGGTATACCTTAGTTCTTCAGAAGCTAAGAGAGTTCTCCTTTGGATTTTTTTATACTTTTTTGAACTCAAGAGACTAACTTTACAAAAAGTCACCCCACTAGATTCTTCTTTGGATTTTTTCAGACTCTCAAAACCATGAAAACACCAGTAATCATTCACTAATTCAAGCTCGTAAAATCCATGAATCGGTGTTATATCAAGCAATATTCTATTTTTTCTTTAAGCTTGCTCAAAAATGAAGAAAGAATCAAGTTTACTTTCTTGGACTCATTAAACCTTAACAGTAAAGGAAGGAAGGAAACACACTCTTTTGTACGTGGTCTGGCAGCAATTCCCTTGAACAAAGCACTAGTTTGAGTCTCTCGTCACTCATGTTTCATTTTTCACTTCCCAGTTCAACTGAGTCTTTTGAGTCACTACTCCTCCACCATTTACTTCTCCTAAGTACATGGGAAATGTGTTAATGTCTCTTACATTGCAGATCGATCTGGTTGTTTCCCTTGAAGTTTAAAGTTGCCTTAGGTCATCTATGTGTTGTGCTCATTGTTCAAGGATCCCTACCGTCTATATGTTCACCTTGATCCCTATCAATTTCATCTATGAGATTATTCTATGTGTATATTCCCTTATCCAGCCTACCAGTTACTTCGATGACCTGTTGAGGGGTTCATTTCCTTCCTCATCACACATGGCTTTTGATTTGCACCTACTACAAGAAGAAGACCTAGAGTTTTAAGTTAGTACCTCGGGATCCACTTCACATCTTAGTAGTTTCATCTGCATTGGTTGTCAGTATATCCTTTTAACTGATAATGGTATCCTTTCATGTTTGACTCCAACCAACCTATTCACATGGTAGGATTCATACGGGTTCCTATGGATTTGGATGAAGGCCTTGGTTTTACAACGTCTATAACCTAAGTTGCGCAAGATAGTTCCATGTCTGGTGACACTTTTTCCTGCATTTGAAGATCTATCATTGTACTTATGTGGCTATGATCCACCCTTGTAAATCATGCGTGGCCCTGTAGCTTGTATCATATGATCTATCTTGCAAAGGCGCTAGTGTTGCTCATTATTGAACATGGCATCCTCAATGATGATTTTGTATAAATAACCTCGATTTGTCTATTTCAGGTACTTCTTTGAGGCCTTGATTATGAGTCCTCTGAACAAATATTGTAATATATTTAGGCTATCCTTACCCTCTGACCTCATACATTAGAGGGCATCTATTATACTGTGAAATGGCACTTCTTTGTCTGAGTAATGAAATAAAATATGTCGTTACACAAAGGTACATTAGGGATTGAAGTAGCCATAACCTTATAGATGACTTGGATCCTTAATACACCTTGTTCACTCTAGCATTAACCATTTTTTCTCTTGAACTCGTCATGTATTCACGAATTTCCTTTGAGAAACTCACACACCCTTCACAGGTCCACCATATGCAACCCGCGTATTATCAAAATTCGTGAGTTTCCTTTAGGAAACCTGTGAGTCATTCGCGAGATGCTTCACATGAACCTGCGAATTCCATCAAGAATAGTTAAAAAATAAAAGGATGATTAACTAGGGGTAGTTGGGCTTGGTTTGGAAACTTCCCCAACCATCCTAAGCCTTGAATTCCTTCCTCACAACAATTATCAAAAGAGGGGAAGGGTATGAGGAAATGGGAACAACTTTGGAGGCAAAGTTATGTTGTAGGATTCCATTAAGGAGAGGAGAAAGAGGACTTAGGTCTTGGTTTGCAGAGGAGCTTGGTTAGACAGCAGGCTATGTAATGTTTCCATATCTCTGATAATAAATATTATTTTTCCTCCCACCAATGTCTAGATGTATGATTCTAATGTTTGAGTGTTGATCTAGGTTGTAATTTGTTTTGAATGCAATCATTATATGTTCATATCTCACCTTATATAACAGTAGAATAAACTTTGAGGAAAGGAAAATCTTTGTTGCAGGTACTGAAGATTAGAAGCCAATAAGAATTATAGAAGAAGAAGAAAGATGGGATCAACCATCTCAAACGAGGTACACATTCCCTTTCTCTCGTTCTCTAATCTATGCTTATAAAACCCTAGTTGTCTGCAAGTAGAACAAACAGTAAGTTGGTGGCCTCTAAACCCCCATCCATAAGGTCTATTATCCCTAACAACAGTTACCAAGTCTTCTTGACAATTTGATTCAAGAAATTATAATATGATTATCATCTTGTTTCAATTAAACATCTTTTGTAAATGATTTTATATAAACATGAAATTATATCTTGTAAATGAATCACAATATCAAAATATATTAATTCCTTTGATTTTAACAAGCAAGTATTAAATTTTGTTTCTCATATAAATAAACCATACATTTATTGGCATCTTAACTAAATGGTATGAAAATGTATGATGTGTAACTGAGTATTATATGATTACAAATAAATGTTTTTCACACATTCTATAGCTTGGTAGGGGATGTGTAACTTCTTATGTGTTCATCCTCGATCTGACACATGCCATTTAATAATAAAATATTATAAAAAATAATAAAATATGATCTCTCCCTTGGTAGATCCCATTTTAAGATGAATCTATGCTAGTTTAATTCACAGTGTCATCTTTTAATGTAAGTAACACAATAAAAAAACTTGTAAATTTTAAATGAGACAATTGGAGCATACTTCGCGGTTTCCTATCTCATGTTTTTTTATTTGTTTTAGGTTTCTTATAATGCCATTACCCCAAAGTTAAAATTAAAATAGTATCTTATGTACTTTTGGAAAGACACATTTCAAGTGTGACACATTTTTATATGAAAACTAGTTACTTATTAATTTTATCTATATGCATATGGAATTGATGTTGCAATATCATCTCATAAAGTATTATCCAGATCATATACACACACTTCAAAAGAAAAATTATATAACAGAAGTTTATTGTAGCCATATGAAAAACTTTGAAAGGATTAACATAGGTCTTTATTCCCTTATTCAATTAGAACATGGATTATGCATGAAATGATTTTAATAGTTGTAACTATTTTTCTTGAATTTCTACTCAGATTATGCTGTGAAACGGTTTTAATAACTGCAACTATTATTCTTGAATCACCACATTTTTGGATCTTTCAGTAGATTTACTTCTTCCAATATCTTACACAACGTTTCTAATGTTGTGAATACATTCAACGGTTAAATCTGCTCTATGTTCAAAAAAAAGTACCCACATGTAAACATTGATAGTTGAGATTAAAAACACTATTTACATAAGTATCACACCCACGCTTATTTCCCAAAGGTAGTTAAAGGATCCCATTTGGAATGTACATGGCTACATGCTTTCATGTAGTTATATTTAGACTATTGTTATCAAGAAAATCCGCAAAAATTATGGACACAACAAAATAGGCATTGATATACTCTTAAAATAATAAGTATATAAATATACATTCAAAAGCATCATAAGTTTAAAATATCATATCTACATTTTATAAATATAATAAAATTAAAAATGTTATATTTACATCTTATACCTATAATAATATAGAGACATTTTATATGTGTTATAATATACATACAATAAAAACATTTTATGTGTTATAAGTATAGGAAAAACCAAAAATAATGTTCCAAAATTATAAAGATATGTGTATACACAGTATAAAAGTAAATCCAAAGTTATTTTTTTATAATTAAAAATCATAACTTTTATTTTTCATTTTTTTAAATTGGAAGCAAAATGCAATCATATTTTAAATTAAAATTTTATTATTTTAAAAACTATTAATTTTGCTTTGAAAGCAAAATAATTTTTTTTTTTTAAATTAAAACTTATTCATTAATAAAAAAAAGTTTTATTGATTATTGATTTTTACAAAGGGGCTCAACAAGAGTAAACATGTCACTTACAAGATTTGAAAGTGGGTGGGGAGGGTAGCAATCATTCCTCCCAACCACCTAAGCTGCACCCAATGGACCAATTTGCTTCAAACAAACTTTGCTTCTTCAAACATCCAACTTTCATATTAACAGCATCACCATCATTATTACAAACTCAAGCGCAGATTGGCTTCGGAAGGCGAAGCTCATCACTGCTTATAAAACTCAGAACTCAAAATTTCTGATGCAATCTTATACCGCTGAGGGAAAGTTGCAGAGCATACTCTTCTCTTACAGAATCATACTAGAAAATACAGAAAGAATTTCTAATGCAATCTTATACCACTGAGGGCAAGTTGCAGAGCATACTCTTCTCTTACAGACCCAAAATAGTTTCATTGATTATGTAGGGAATCGATACATTCCATAAAATGGTTGTGGTCTAGTGGGAAATACCCCCAACATCCAACATTTGGCTTTCTCCCACATGATGAACATACCAACAACTAGTCCAAATCCAATCCCAAATCCCATCCCCAATGCTATAAATGACATCTTTTTATCAACATGATTGAACCATTGCACTATCATAGTGGTACTCTTAGTATTGTTATTGTCTTCTATCATAGGTCCTTTCCTTTCACCACATGGATGTAAAGGAAAACCACATAAACATCTATTTTTTTGAAATGAAGTTACATTGAAAGTGGAGAATTGTGTTCCTTTTGGGATTGGCCCGCATAGGTTGTTGGATGAAACATCTAGAACACCCAACTCATATAATAGAGAAAGATTTTCAGGAATACGACCTTTCAAATTATTTTTGGACAAGTCCAACTCCTCCAATGTAGATATGTTACCAAGAGATGCAGGGATTACTCCTTCCAAATGATTCCCAGATAAATTCAACAATCTCAAGCTAATCAAACACCCTATGGTTGTAGGGATTTCTCCAGATAGATTATTGCTAGACAAATCCAATATGGTGTTTGACTCAGTCAAATATGGTAGGTCATATGTGTACCTTTTCATGACAATTGTAAGATTCTCCAGTAATTCTTGGGAAATGGACATGGGCATAATGTACTCCTGTTGTTCAGGATAAGTATAAGGCAGAAGAGAAGGTTGTGAAGATACATTTATTGCAAATCCTTGCAATTTTTGAAGATCGGAAGGTATTTTCCCACTAAGTTTATTGTTAGATAAATCTAACACATATAACATGGTGAGATTTGTGATTTCTTTAGGAATGCCACCATGGAAATTATTATGAGCAAAACTTAAAACACTTAATTGATGAAGAAATGAGAAGAACACAGGTAGTTCACTTGTAAAACCATTTACACTTAAATCTATGAATAAAATGTTAGTACAATTGGCCAAAGATGCAGGTAATGTCCCGGATAACTTATTAGAGTGAACAGATAAAACACGAAGAGATGTGCAATTTCCAATGCCCTTGGGAATTGGTCCTTCTAAGTTGTTTTTTGATAAAGTTAAAGACTCGAGATTAATCAAACCACTAATACTATGTGGGATACATCCAATTAAATTATTTGATTCTAAAGATAAAAGCTTTAGTGAATAAATTTTTCCTATAAAATTTGGAATTGTACCAACTAAATTGTTGTTTCCCAATGATAGATATTCAAGATAAGTCAAATTTGTAATGCTTTCAGGTATACTTCCCCATAATAGATTATGGGATAAACCTAAATGTGCGAGGGAAGAGCAATTTCCCAGAGATAAAGGAATGACGTTCTCCAATTTGTTATGGCTCAAGTACAAGGTAGCTAAATTTTTCAGCGACCCCAACTCAAGTGGAATTGTTCCATTCAACTCATTTCCATCAAAGTTGATGGTGAACGCGTTAGTCAATTTGCCGAGTGTCCACGGGATGCGACCACTTAATGAGTTGATCGACAAGTCAAGGTCAGATAGAGATGTGCAGTTGCCGATTGTAGGAGGTATGTGGCCGCTCAGTGAGTTGGACGACAAGCTAAGAGTAAATAGAGATGTGCCGAGTGCGGAAGGGATGTGGCCGCTGAGTGAGTTGGACTGCAAGTCAAGATGAGATAGAGAGGTGCACTTGCCGAGTGAAGAAGGGATGTGGCCACTAAATGAGTTGAACGATAAGTCAAGTTCAGATAGAGAGGTGCAGTTGCCGAGTGCGGAAGGGATGTGGCCGCCAAATGAGTTGAACGATAAGTCAAGTTCAGATAGAGAGGTGCAGTTGCCGAGTGCGGAAGGGATGTGGCCACGAAATGAGTTGAACGATAAGTCAAGTTCAGATAGAGAGGTGCAGTTGCCGAGTGTAGAAGGGATGTGGCCGCTGAGTGAGTTGGACGACAAGTCAAGATGAAATAGAGAGGTGCAGTTGCCGAGTGTAGAAGGGATGTGGCCGCTGAGTGAGTTGGACGACAAGTCAAGATGAAATAGAGAGGTGCAGTTGCCCAGAGAAGTTGGGATACTTCCAGCCAGATAACCATTGTAGCTCAAGTCGAGATGTTCCAACTCAACAAGACGACCAAACTCCCTGGGTATGGTCCCTGTCAAGTTGGTACGTGCAAGCCCGATCCATTGAAGGTGCCTGCAATTGAACAATGAATTGGGAACAGATCCCCCGAGCATATAGTTCCAGCTGAGGTCAAGTATTCTGAGCGCTTTAAGCCGCCCAAAGTCGGGTGGAATTCCTCCTGTGAAATTATTGCCAGAAAGATTCAAAGAATTCAACAAAGAGAGGCTGCCAAGAGAAGAAGAAAGGCTACCTTGCAACGAAACTTGGAACCATGGGACCGAAGAAGAAGAAAGATCTATGTGCACGACTCTTTTGGTGTGTCGCCTGCAGCGCACGCCATACCACGAACACATTCTCTGGGAATTGTGGGTAGTCCAGTTGGACAACCATCGAGATGGATCGGCTGTGATGGCTTTCTTGAATGAGAGAAGAGCTTTCAAGTCCCTTTCATCATGAGCTGCTGGGGATTCGGCCTCTTGCTGCATATTGCGTCCATTCAAAAGTAAGGAATCAGAATCAGGAGAAGCATAGACATGGGAATAAGGCTTCCCAGTTGCTGCACCTGCCACGATAACGATGAAGCACAGAAGCATCAGAAGCAGATCCATTTCTCTCTGTCTACACAAGTTGTGAGTTTTGATATGAGGTAGGTTGATATATATATAGATAGATTCAGCAGCTTCCATACAAATTCCTTTGCGTACCAAGCTTGAAGTTGGAAGGCAATAACGCGGAATTGACTGAAGTCAGTGGTCGTCTTCTATACGATGAACAGAGAGTAGGTAGGGACCAGGATGTCAGAGAGTAGGTAGCGACCAGGAATAACGCGGAATTGACTGAAGTCAGTAGGTAGGGACCAGGATGTCAGAGAGTAGGTAGCGAGTCTATGACTAAAGTCATTGAGATAGTTATGTGGGGTTATTGTGTCGCGAAAGTGGTATCGATAATCGAAGCGGAAAAGATGTGACAAACTTTAATGTAAATTATGTGGGGGTGTCGACATGTTGTGTCGTGCATTGTTGGAATTTCCTTTCATCTTTAGATTCTCTAATTTTTATTTTTTTTACTTTATGTTCTCCACTACAAAACGTTCTAGTCTAAAACCAAATCTTCAATAATGAAATTTTATTTAAAAAATATTTTTATTAAAAAATTAGTTTTTAAATAAAATATGTGTTTTAATGGAGGAATTCAATTTTAATTAAAGATAATCATAATCTTATTTACCGGTGTGTGTGAGGTATATTAAGTGATAAACTTAAGAAACAAAGAAAATGTGGAACCTAGATTTTTTTTCAAAGGTTAATATCAAGCTACATGTAATGCAACATACAAAATTTTGTTATGCAACATACAAAATTTTGTTAGATTAACATGTTGCATCAATGGTGTAATTGAAATTGTGACATTTAAATTTTCAATTAAAAGATATATTTTTATTAAAGAGTTTAATTTCCAATTAAAATATAACAATATACTCATCTACCCATGTTTTTCATTGATCATGTACTCTGAAAATGGTGGTGGTACAAAACAACCAACTCAAAAGTAACATGTTCTGGTATTCCATCTGATGATAAACTGAAGAAACAAACAAAAGGTGGAACCCATAATTATTAAAACAAAATATTGCATTCAAGATTGCATTATGATGCTCTCTCCTTCATTTGTCAAAAGAAGTTTAACAAGGCTGTTTTCCCAAGGTATGGACTGTTTTGGATTCCTCAACTATTATTGCAACTAAACTTTCAAAATTTATACCAACTAGTTCATGGTTCTTGCATTCTTCTTTGGCCCTTTCACCTTCCCTTGGCTATAAATGGATAAGAAACCACTTTCAACTTCAAACTTGTTTAGAAGTTTTTTGGCCCATGAATAAAAGTAATTTTTTCAACCATTTACTAAGAGTGCAAGAATAATAAAATGTACTAAGTTATAACATATATCAAATAAATCATTTTCAAAAAAATGTGAATAGATATGTGAAAAACATTTAGCAACAAGACCTACAAATTGTAATTTGCAAGTATGGGAAGTGTACAAAGTGGGATTGAGAGGTTCCCACAACAAAAAGTTGTTTCTATGTCTTTGTGAGTCACAAGTGTTAACCCAACTCAATATCAAAATAACAAAGGCAATTTCATGTTGAAGAAAAAACACGGAAGAGTTTCATTTAAATTTGTTTTTAGATTATTATCAAATTTATAATAAAATTGAAAATAACATCTTACAAAAATTAGTAGCTCCAAGACCGTGACAGCCATAGGAGAGCACTTTCAAACTTTCTAGAGAAAGGGTTATCTAAATGTAGTAGGTGCTTCTAACTTATGAGGTCAATAATGAAAAAGAAAACATGTTTGAAACTCCATAAGTGATGCTTGGTAAATTCGGTAGTTGATAAATTGTCAATGCTTGGTAAATTTAGTATCTAATAAATTTTCAATGCTTGGTGGGTGGTTGGGTTAATTCTTTCATTAACATAGTTTAAAATTACTTCTTCTTCTAAAATGGTACCCACCTCTCTATTGGAGTTTCACTTCCGGACTTGAAAACTGACTTATCCTCTTAAAGATGGGCACAAAGGCCACAGAAAGGCACTAAAAGAAAGAGAACAACCGCGTATTGGGACAACACTAGGCCACTATAAGAAAGAAAGAAGAATTGGAATGAAAGCAAAGGCATCACCATTAAAGGAAAACTCACCCACATACTCTTCAATCAAATGGAAAAGTTTCAATCAACTAGGAAAGTTTCATTTTCTCTATTAATAAAAATTAATGACAATTTGAAAAAATAATTACCCATAAAAAAAATTTACATCCTAGCAAATTGTTTACCCATTTTTTAAGACAGTTTGTTAAAAATTTAAGCATGTAAAATGCCTCATGATGAGCATATGCCCATCAAATTTCAACCTTGGTATCATGAAAGACCTATGGAGGGGGAAGAAGGACGTATTAAAAGACATGTCAATCCATTATGTTTCGTTGAATTTATTTTGTGATAACCAAACCGTCCAAAGATCTACTCGTGGATACATTGACTATTTATAACTAGTAATTTTATTTTGAATTTGTATTATTACTACTAATTGCTCTAGAAGGTATAAAGGAACCTTTATAGAAATAAGAAATAAAAAGTGTCAAACAAATATGTTCATCCACCTTTAAACTAAAGTGTTAATATGACAATTAAAAAACAAAGAGAACTCATAGCTATGTGCATTGCATTTGAGTGAAATTGAATAAGGCGAGGCAATGCTTGAGCATTGTCTATGGTGAAACACAAGCACTTGGCATTCTTCAGTTTATAAGGTTTTTGGGTTGGGTTTAGCCAAGATGTGTTGGCTTGGCATACTATGGATGATACAAGTGGTTTATGGTCATTCCAACTACCAAGATCACATCGATGTTGTGTGGCGAATGGGATCTTGAGTGCTAATAGAACAATCAAGAAAGATGAGAACTCTAGCCTTGTGAAACATAGATAAGCATTAGTGAAAGTTTATTGAATTATAAAACTATTAAAGAGATCATAAAAATATATTTTAAATATTTGAATATTTGAAAATATATGTTAAACTAACTTCAACGCAATTTAATATATATAGACATGAGTTGAAGTTAAGTTTTGATAAAAATGATGGCATTTTAACATCTGTTAGCATTTTAGAAGGGAATGAGTTCCGTATTCCATCTCCACTAAGTTTCATAAATTATTTCCCAAGTTTTCAAGACTCCATCTCTGGTTACTTTATGCAGCTTATGTGAATTAGTTCTCAATTTAGCAATTATAAAAAAAATTAGGGTTACAACTTTATTATAGTAGGAATGATGATCAAGCTTATAATGTATGGTTTTTTTATAATAACATGGTTTTATTGTTTTTAATATTTTCATCACTACAATAGAAATTAGGCACATTATTAACAATTTTAGATTTTCATTGTGGGGTTATGTACCTTTAGATGTCCCAAAGTTTTAAGCATTTATTCAAGTCATTTTTCCAACTTATTTTTAGGCAAATTTAAGAAAAAGTTGTTAGGATTTTGAATATTTTGACAAACTCAAGAAAGAGCACTAAAAATAACAATTCCAAAAACCTAAGTTATGTGATCTATAAGGCCATGAGACTCAGATTATCATTTGAAGCATAACATTATTTGAGGCCTAAAAGAGCAGATTCTATTTTCCATGGTTGTTGACAGTTGCAGATTTGGAGCTCAATAACTAATGGAAGTAAATTATAAATACTAGTGAAATGGGCCTTCATCACTACTGAGTTGCTGACCCTAACTATTGAGTTGCTAACCCTAACTATTGCATTTTTGGTGGTGTAGTTAACTACAAATCAACATATTGTTTGTCCCACGAACCTAGTGACCCAAGGAAGACACACTCCATCAACATGAAAATTATGTCCAAAACTAAAGCGAAAGCTAGTTGAATACTTCTAATTTTTAATTAATTAATTAAATAATAATACAATATGTAATATGTAACTTGTGAGTTCATAATGGAGCAATTACGTTGAAATGTTGAGGTTTATGATTATGTTTGGTTATGGCTTGTATATAATTTTTCATAGTAATAAAAAAACCATTTATTTTTCATAAAATCTATCATTATTTATTAAATAAATTCTTTTTATAAAATATATTATAATTTAATTAAATAAAATAATAAAATACTAAATAAAAATCAATTTAAAAGATAAAAAATGAAAAGTTTAAACATAAAAAGGTAAAAGTAGAAACAATCTATTATGAAAATGACAATGCAAGTGGAAACTGGAATGTTATGAAGAAGCAATGCAAGTGGAAACCAGGAAGTAGTGAGAGCAAGGCATGAATACCGGACTTGGGATTTGGTTCAATTGCCTGTAGGTAAAAGATAATTGTAGAATAAATGGGTTTATAGGTTGAAGGAAATAGATGGAGGAAAGAAGCGGTACAAGGACGAACTTGTTGTAAAGGGGTTTGCACAAAAGAAATGTATATATTTTGGTGAAATATTTTTTCCCATTGTTAAAATGGCTTCAATTAGGACTATTTAAGTCTAGTGGTGGTAGATGATTTGCATCTTGAACGGTTAGATGTAAAAACAATATTTCTCCAGGGGATTTGGAGGAATGTATTTATATGCAGCAACCATAGGGGTATGAGGTCAAAGGGAAGGAGAATTTGGATTGCAGGTTGAAGAAGAGATTGTATGGTCTGAAGCAAGCTCCAAGGAAGTGGTATTTGAAATTTGTCAGGTTTATGACAGAACAAGGTTATAAAAGATGCCATTCTAACCACTGTGTTTATTTCAAGAGGCTAGATAATGGAAGATATATTATCTTTCTATTGTGTGTGCACTATATGTGTATGAAATTATTTTTCCTAGGTCTAACATGCATGATATAATTGTGTAAAAAAAGAAACTAGCTAATTCATTTGAAATGAAGGATTTGGCTTAAATGTAAAGAAAATCTTTAGTATGAGAATAACAATAAATAGGAAAAACACAAATTGACAATGCCTCAAGGTGAGTACATAGAAAAGGTGTTGGAGAGGTTTAGAATGCATGATGCAAAACTTATTATTACACCTTTGGCCAACCATTTCAAACTAACTAAGGATATGTGTCCCAAGAAACGGGAGGAGATAGAATACATGTCCAAGGTCCCTTATTAATCAACAGTTGGTAGTTTGATATATGCAATGGTGTGCATAAGACCAAATATTGCACATGAAATGAGAGTTGTGAGCAAGTATATGAACAATCCAGGTAAAGAGCATTGGAAGGAACCAAAGTGGATTCTCAAGTATTTGAAAGGTACTGCTACTCATGCATTATATTTTGGAGGTTCAGACATTGTTCTATGGGGATATGTTGATGCAGATATGGTAGGTGATATAGATAGCAGGAGGAGCACCAGAGGGTATGTTTTTACTATAGGTGGAACAACATTAAGTTGTATTTTGAAGTTGCAAAAGGTTGTTGCAGTTTCAACAATGGAAGCAGAGTATGTTGTTGCTACAAAGGCTAGTAAAGAGATGATTTGGTTACAAAGGTTCATGGAGGAATTGGGTAAAAAGAAAGAGAATAGCAGGTTGTACAATGACAACCAGAGTGTCATTCATATTGAAAACAAATCAACCTTGCATTATAAGACTAAACATATACAACTCAAGTATCATTTTATATGATCCGTTTTGGAAGAAGAATAGTTGAAGTTGGAAAAGATACATACTAGCAAGAATCCTGTAGACATGTTGACAAAGGTAGGAACCGGGGAGAAATTGATTTCCTACTTAGTTTTAGTTGGCCTTCAAGCATGAAGATGAAGATGAGAAATTTTCTAGGTCCAAGGTTTGGAGCATAGTCCAATAGATGCAGTAGCGATGGAGTTGTTGTGATCAATCTCCAAGTGGGAGATTGTTGGTTGTGGATCCCGATCTTGTTGATTCAGAGTTCTTTTTTTAGTAATGTTTGCACCCCATTTTTATATATTGCTTAGGTGGATTGTACACACCTCCCAACGGGGGGAACCAACCCCCTCGGTTGGGGGGCTTGGGGGAAAATCCCCTAAAAGAGTTTTTTGGTTTGTTTTTTGCCAATGATTTATGGGTCCATGGTATTAGGTAGCCCATGGAAATCCCTCTTTAAAAGGAAGCAATTGTATTACGGTTGTGTATGGTATTGTAATGTAAAGACCTATGTTGTATCATGGACTTGTGAAAGAACTTTTTGTTAACATCCCTTCTTTTAACCATTTAACTCTAGACTTTTGGAACCATAGCGTTCCTCTTTTCTTCCCCTCAAATCCAATTGCGCTTATATTTATGATACAAATTTAAGCAAAGCCTTAGTATATCCCTCAGTAATCATTTTTTGTTGAATTTGAGTAATTTTAATTTCTAGTTCTCATCAAACCATAAAGATATTGTTGAATAAATTTCTATTCCACTTCTTTAGTTTGGATTTTAGATCCTTTAGTCATTTTTGAAATATATACACAAGTGATCTCATGTTAAAGGATACCTCTTTCCAACAATTAGAAATGTTTTCCTGAGAGTCTAAATGGTCCAATAAAAAAATTTCAAATATAAAGGGTTATTCTGGGGGGAGGTCCATGAGCCCTATTAGGAGACTAACCAACCAGTGGTCCAATCCTACCCCAAGAAAGAAAATTGCTTCAATATTGAGACCTTGTAGGAAAATAGATTATGAGATAAGGAATTGATCAATCATGGAGACTATCTGTTGAGAGCCTCCTCTTCCATTGTTTGACATATGGAATCTATTTGTAGTTTCTATGTATACAACCCCAAGCTCTTGGATCAACTATTTGAAAGTATGGATTTCAATTTCAAGTCTTCTGATTCCTTTGTGTTTTTCCCAAGAAATTTTTTTGGGGCAAAATTTAGCCCATGGACTAATTTTTTACCTTTCTTTCCAAAAATGATTTTCCAATTTCCATTTTTTAATCATTTGATTCATGCAAATGCCATGGGATAGAATATTTCTACTCTAAAAATCACCAAGTGTCCAAAAACTATATAAAACCCTTAGAATATTTTAGAAAAATATCACCCAATTATGGTTGGAAATGTAGGAATTGGTAATATTCGCCAAGGTTTCTACACTTTACAAAGATTATGAATCCTTAAAATTTCCCCTGGTTTTCCTCAAGTGAGATGATGATATTGAAATCTCCTCTAATGATCCAAGGATCATTCTCAATTAAGGGATGCAAAGCTTGCAGGGTAGAGTTGAGAAAATGAATTTTTTCCAAGGGTTTCTTAGGCCCATAAACATTGGTTAAGAATCTCATTTCATTCGTTTATATGAGATGGAATTGGGATAAAAGTGTGTTCTTGGTCAAGAAAAAACATTTAACTCCACTTTCCTAAGGTCCTATAAAATACCTAGACCTCTTCTCATCCTTCAAGCATCCGCTACTACGAGTTTGGAATTTTACCAAATTTACTAGGTTATTTTGTATAGATATTATCCTAAGCATTTTTCCTATTGAAGCATGATTAAAGTAGGATGTTCCTCAACAATCTTGTTTCTTAGGATGTGTTCCTTCCTTTCCCATTGACACCTTTAATATTCCATGTGATTATCATGATTTTAAAACTTATTGAGAGGAGTGAAATTTGTCTGTCATAGCCATGTACTATATATAATCAATAAGATGGACACCTTAATCCTTAGGAAGTTGTTGTTTGTGTCTACATCCTCTTTTCCTTTCTTCTTTTGAGGCTTTAGAATTCCTTTGTTTTTTTTAAATTTTGAATCCTAAAGAATTTGTTATCTGGGTTTTCTTAATGGAAGAAACAAACTGCTTATGACTACTTTTTTTAATTGCATCCTTGAGTAGCTAGAGGTAGTTTTTTGGTATGGATTGGGAATCTTGTCTTGCACAGGAATCTAAGATTCCTTAAATATCTATCTCCTCTAGATCAATGTATTCACCTTCATCATTCTCTATTAGGCCTTCTTCATATGGAATGATTACATTATGTATGCAGCTCTGGACATACATGGATTCTTTAGATGGGTCCTCTACCCTTTGTAGCTATATTTCCATGAACTTTTGTTGTGCTAAGTCATACTTTGTGAGAGGCCATCCTATTGCTTCCCCCTAGGTTTCTTGGTTTGTTGCTTGGGATAAGGTTTCAAATCTATTATTGGTTCTAAAGCTACCCTGATTGGGAAGCAAGAAAATTTTAGGGGAGAAATTTATCCCATGGGCTAACTTTGAACATTTATATATATATACCTCAAATTCCATTTTTTTCGAAATTGATTCTCCCAAATTCCATGGGATAAATTTTTTAAGTCTAAAAATCACCAAAATTGTCCCAAAACTATATAAATCCCTTCGAAATTTAAATCTTTTCATAAAAATATTGCCCAACATTTTATGGTTGGAAATTTAAGAATTACTAAGATTCTCAAAGGTTTCTAAACTTCAAGAAATTTATGAATCCTTAAAATTTTCTTTGCTAGGAATATATGGTGGTTTACGCCCTGGTTTTCTTCTTTACAATATCAAAATGAATCATGCTTTAGTTTCCAATACACTGGCTATAGTAGAGGAATTTTCTTTATTCCAACAAAAATACCAAAATAAATTCCCATGCTCATGGCATTTGTGACATCAAAATGGGACATGATCATAGTCTAGGGTTTGATCCCATTTCTTATACTAGTAACTCATGCAAATTGATTCTATTAAGGATTGAGATACATTCAAACCAACAAAAATTGAAACATAAGAGGTGTACTATTATTATTAGGTGATCATAGAGGTTTTTAAAAAGGTTGCTAATGTGTTTCTAATCCCATAAAAGGTATAGATTCATCATATAATTCTCAGGCTAGAGGGTACCTACTAATGTGAAACTAGTGCAATTGTAAATTATTATTTATATGGGTTGAATATCTCCTTAAAATGCCTAAAAATAGTTCTTATGAATTATAGAAATAGGGGACTCCTTTGAATATTCAATTTTTTTCTTCCAGGTTGGAAACAATTTGAGTGAGGAATCCCTTTGCTCCTCAATTGAGGTTGATTTTAAGTTTGGAATTCCCTTTGAGATCTATCCACTTAATGAGATATTTTTGTGAGGGCCATAGTCCCATAAAATTGCCAATTATGGAATGGTCATTTCATGTCCCCTCCCTCCTTGGAGGAGAAACGCGACTTCAGCCGCTCTTTCTGATACCACAATGTAGTGTACCGGCTACTCTGATACTACTCTGATAGCTCGATGTCCATGAACCTTGTTCCCATACACCTTATTGATATGCAGAATAATTTAAAACTTATTATTTATTTCTCTTAAACCACATACATGGGTCATGTTCATCCTTTACCATTCACGCTTAAGCATAAACATCACTTTAACATACGTTTCGCCATCAACAGACCTACTCAGTAAGCAGAGAAGTCATTCTGCATTGAACCTGACTTTTTTCCCTTCTGCATTCTGCCCTACCACCTTCTACTACAGACTTTGAGAATCAGAAACTCCCTGAAATGACCACCTTGTCCTTTGACTTTCTGCCTTCCGACTTCCTCCTTTCCGTCTTCCGCTATAGACCTTGGAAGTTAGAAACTCCATGAAATGACCATCTTGTCTTTTGAATTTCCTCCTTCTTCCTTTCACTACGGAAATCGGGAATCGAAAACTCAACATTCGACGAGATCATTTAGCGAATTTCCTCCTTCCTCCTTCAGATGCAGAACTCAAGAATCGAAACTCAGCAATTAACAAAATCATTTAACCACTTTTCGCTTTTCTCCTTCCACCTTTCTGCCATCTGCTACAGAACTCGGGGATCAAAAAACCAACAAATCGATAGCGTGACTTCTCCACTTTCCACCTTCCAACTTATGCCCTTCCAACCTCGGAATGCGAAAATCCACGAAAAGGATTTATCTTTCAGTTTCCCGACTTCCAGCTTCTGACTTCTAACCTCAGACTTCGGACTTCAAGGTTGGGAAATCCAACCTTTTTCCTTATCCCTTTTATGTTTTGTCAACTTCCGCTTTCCGCAAGCAGTTCCCAGGGTGTAGAAAACCAACATGTTTCCTTGTTTTTAACTTCTCTTGCTGCTTCCCTCCTTCCGTAGGCGAATTCCAGGATGCAGAAGCACTTAGTCGGATGCATTCTGACTATGTAGCCAGGATTCTAGCCTCCATGATCATAAGCAAAATGCATTGAAACATACAAGTTATATATAGATGCAAATGCATGAACATTTAATCAACAGTAAACTCTACTGAAATCATTAACAAGAATTCATAATATTCATAAACAAACACATTGTAGAAATAATACAACATAATACTTATCTTTGAAGATGAATTTGTCCTGCAACTAGCTATGTCACTGCAACGTTCCACCCAACCATAGGCCAGTGTGTTCATTAATCTCTCAACACCACTACCACTCCTGAGCTGGGCATGGTTTCCATAAGGAACTAGGGAACAAGAGACTCACCCACAACCAGATCATATCACACACAGTCAAGCCAACCTTCAGTTGGGTTTATTAGATTGTCCAACCATGCCAACACACAGATGGGTTTATCAGGCTGTAGGAAATCAATCCAAACACTACTAGGTATTTTAGGATACACAACCAAGACAAATAATAGTTGGGTTTATCATACTCCTCAAAGTCAATCCAACATTCACAACAAGGACCAACCAAGCCAACGGATGGGTTTATCAGGATACTCAGCCAAGCCATCACACTGTTGGGTTTATTAGGATTACTCAGCCAAGCTAGCATACAGTTGGGTTTATCAGACTATCCAGCCAAGGATTACACACATGTACAAAATGGACAACAAGATATCCAAGCCAAATACTAGTTGGGTTTATCAGGATGATTAGCAAACCCAATATCCAATTGGGTTTATCAGGCTTCCCAACCAAGTCAATTTACAATTGGGTTTATCAGGTTGTCGACCAAGCCAATCTCCTTTGGGTTTCTCAGGCTTCTAAGGAAGTGGAAAGGAAGAATGGCTAAGCTAGTGGTTCATTAAATAGTTAGGGACACATCCATAAGATCTATCTAGCCTAGTGTCTATAATACCTGCACACCCAACACAAGGAAACATCCCCTTCTCTGCTCCACTGCCCCTCGAGCTATGTCTTCCCTTCTAGTTCTCTTTAGGTTGTGCATAGAAGATTCAATAGCCACTCTTATATATTTGTGAGGTTCCTCTCTACACTAAGTTTATCAAGCCCATTCGGCATCTCTTCCACTCCTAATTCTTGCATACAATTCAGACCCAAACCATGGTGCACATCACAACAAACCACAAGGAGACATGACAACATAGGGCTTCACTCTGTAACACAGAGAAACATGGTCTCATACCACTCTGTAGTTTAGGATAACATTGTAACACAACAACCAGGGTTCCATATCACTCTGTAACATAGAGAAACATTGTGGAACAACTCTTCCGCGACTTAGGATAGTGAACCACTAAATAATGTGAATACTCCCCCACAATGAAAGCTAGGGAACAACAAAAAATTCCTTGAATGGGGGAAAGATGAACTGGCACACATCCACATTCTTACTTGCTACAGAAGCAAGAATGCAGATTCCATATACTGCAGGCTTGCAGGATTTCTCAGTCACGAAATCGACTGCCATACCTCGTACTACCCAAGGAATTAAATGTCTCAACCGATATTCTGGAATACTTGAATGATTGAGTGCAGGGAATGAATAGGTAGCTAAGGGTTTATGGGTTTCCCCACTGACATCTGGTCTCAACCTATGGCTCAGGAGTTTGACTAACTCCTCCCACCTATTCTTTGTGAAATCATGCCCCCATCTCTTACGTTGCAGTGCATAGCTAGTTGTGGTATTTTATTAAATTGTATATTTACATGATGACTTCAAAATATAATGTGCCTGACTTAGCACTATATCCATCAGCATCAACCTTAATCATCGATACACAAAACACCAAATAAATGGCAAGGCCTTGGCCTTGAGCTCCTCGCCATGATTTCCTTACAATATATACATCATGTGCAATTTATATACCATGGGGTGAAAACCGGGGTGTTAGATTCCCCTCCCCCTTCATTAGCACTATCCTCGGTGCTTTACAAAATTGAACAAAATTGGATGTGTCAATCGCATGGCATCCTCCAGATCCCACGTAGCCTCTTCAGGACCATAGTGCTTCCACTGCACCTTTACATGTCCAATGGCTCAATTCTGGAGCATTGTGACCTTCCTGTCGAGGATGCGCAATGGCTTGGTTTGGAACTCTCCCTCAAGGATCCACCTGAATCACATCCCAATTGATCACATGGTTAGGATCATGTACATATGTCTTAAGCAAATAAACATGAAAAACATTATGAGCTCTAGTGCTAGCAGAAAATGCGAGTCTATATGCAACTGGCCCTATTATTTCAAGCACTTCAAAAGTCCAACAATATCTAGGTGACATCTTGGCACAACTTCCAAGCTTCAAGAAACTCTTCCTTTCCCTCACTCTAAGGTAAACATGATCCCCAACACTGAACTCTCTACGCACTCTATGCTTATCTGCATAGTTTTTCTATCTATCTTGGGCTGTTTTCAGGTTCTATTTGATCTTTACAACCTCTTGCTCCATTTCCTTGAGAAATTCTGGAGCAAGAACAATCTTGCTCACTAGATTATCCCAATTTACTAGTGTCCTACACCTTCTTCCATACAAAGCATCAAATGGAAACATCCCCAATGATGCTTGTTGTACATTATTATAGGAAAACTCTGCCAAGTGTAAATAACCCTCCCACTTGGATGGTTTTTACATTACATACATGCTTAGCATGTCTTCCAACACCCGATTCACTCTCTCTGTCTGTCCATCAGTCTGAGGATGGTAGGAAGTGCTAAAGTTCAACTTTGTACCAAATCTGTTTTAATCTGCCACAGTAATCTAGGGACTAGAACACAGTCTCATCAAAGATTAATAACAATAAGACATGAAAATGGTGTAATAGTGCTACAAAATGAGTAGCCACTCTGTATATTCACACAAAGAATGAGTAATACAATACAATGATCATGCTCCAAGCATTAATGACAAAGCAATTTGAATTCCCAAGGAGGTCATTCGAATTGAATGAGTGAGTCTAGCTTAACTGAATGTAAGCCATAGTTAACACTCAAGTTAACCACTAATCAAAACCCTAATTGACTCAACTAAGCCCTAACTAAAGTTAGAGTGCAATAAATGACTGAGTCTAACCGAAAGTAGGTCAGACACATGTCACATCAAGCCAACCAACAAGTGGTAGCACTTCAATGACTCCAATGAACCCCAATGAGGTTAACTGAAGTGTAACTGAACATCAAAAGTGGTTGGAGGTGCCCCTGTTGACTCCAGTTCATTAAATAATCATTAAATAATCAATTTAATGAAGGAAGGAACCTTCACTGCTATGTTTAACTGATTGTAACCATCAGTTAGCAATATGGTGCATTAATGACACTCAGATCACCCCCGGAGTGCTCCAGTTAGCCTCCCCGAATGTAGGAGAAGGCTAAGTTATCCTCCTTGACTGAAGGTAGGTGTGGATGTGATGCAGTTGATGTCATCTAGTGCTCCTATGATGTTAATTAAGTCAATAATACTTAGGATAGTGGTTTAACTAGGCCAAATTGACCAAAATGAGTGTGAATGGTGGTAAATGTCTCCCACACCCCCCCGTAAGCTATACTCAAGAGGAGTAGAAAACATAAAATGCATAAAAATGCTAGGGCCCTGGACACTGAGGCCATAGGTCACCATGTACAATGATGAAACTGAAAGAAATCTAAAAAACAAACTAAGTGAGGAAAAGAGGGAAAACCCAGTGGGACCACCCCCTCCCCCCTCAAGATGAACACTGAAAGTAGTCTGATCACCCTGATGGACTCACCCCCAACAGTGAATGGAGGTAAGTGAACTTATTTTCTGAAAATATATTGGTGAAGATGTCTACAATCTGCTCATCAGTCAGGCAGTATTGCAGAATGAAGGTCCTGTCATGCACTAGCTCCCTGATATAGTGCATGTGGATCTCTACATGCTTGGTCCTCTGCCTGGTACCTAGATCTGTGGATATATTAATAGCAATTTTATTGTCACAAAAGAGGACAGTGGAAAAAGTACTACCAAGATCAAACTTTGAAAGAATTCCTTGCAACCAAACTGCTTGGATGCAAGCATTCACCGCTCCTTGATACTTGGCCTCTGTTGAAGATAATGCTATGGCAGCCTGCTTTTTGCTAGACCAGTAAATGGGGACACCACCAAACCTGAATACATATCTGGAAGTAGACTTCCAATCACTAGAATCACCCACCCAATCAGAATCTATGTATCCAACCAGCTCTAGCTCGGAGTCTGCAGCATAGTGAATGTTGTAGGTCCTGGTTCCCTGAATATACTGGAGGATCCTCTTGGTTGCCTTCCAATGAATATCATGAGGCTTCTTCATTTATCTTGATACAACATTCATGGAATAATAGATATCAGTCCAATAATGTGTGAAGTACAACAAGCTACCAATCAGTTGTCGATAGATAGTGCAGTCCATGGGAGGTGTGCTTTTTCCTTCTTCAAGGCTGATCCCTGAAAGGAAAGGGAATGGTGCAAGCCTACATTCAGCCATGTTAAACTTGACTAATAAGTTTGATATTTATTTGGACTGAGTGACCATTATCCCATCAGAATTTTTCTCAATTTGAATCCCCAAAAATTGTTTTAGGAGCCCCAAATCACTCATTTCAAAGGCATTGTGGAGAGCAGTTTTGATGGCTGAAATAGAAGAAACTGTGCTACCTGTGATCAGTAAGTCATCAAAATATAAAATAATATTTATCAAATGACCATCATAATTCTATAAATACATATTTGGACCTAATTTACATCTTTGGAAGTTTTGCGAGAGAAGGAAGGCATCCATCTTGGAATACCACTCTCTTGGGGCCTGTTTTAACCCGTATAGTGACTTCTTTAGCTTGCAAACCAAAGATGGATTAGAGATGTAGCCCTCAGGCTGATTCATGTATATCTTCTCATGAATATATCCATTCATAAAGGATGACTTAACATCTATATGATGCACTTCCCAGTGCTTAGATGCTGAAATTGCCAAAACTAGGCGGATGGAGTCCATTTTTGTAACCGGTGCAAAAGTCTCATGGTAGTCCACACCTTGGACTTGAGAGAAAAATTTTGCCACCAGCCTTGCCTTATATTTTTAGGTGCTTCCATCAGCAGCAACCTTTGTCCAAAAAACCCACTTGCATTGAACCAATTTCCTTCCCAGAGGAAGAGAACCTAGCTCCCAAGTAGTGTTTTTCTAAAGAGAGTTCATCTCTTCATCCATGGCAACTTGCCATCTCGGATCCTTCTGAGCATGGTAGTAGGATTTTGGGTCTGAAATAATCATCAAATAATAAGTTTCAGACAAGAAATTATCAGGACAAGAGAGTGCAATACCCGCTCTTTGGAAATCAGAACAGGTTCTCCTTGGATCATCCGGATTTCCAATGTTATCTCCTGCGAAGGAGAGTGTCTGTCGGGCCCATGTGGGAAGATGATTTTGTACTTCAAGTTCTGATTCAGCATCTGATGTTTGATACACACTGATATCAGAAATCATAGGATCCAAATCAGGGTCATCACCCCCAATTTCATCATCCAGATATTCAGTAGAATAGGAAGGAAATTCAGCAGTTTTCTCCTTCACTAGTTCCACCTCCTGAAGAGGCTCATCGAACTTGACACTCCTTTCAACTATGATCTGTTTTGTTTTGATATCCAGTAGCTTGAAACCTTTTGATTCATCAAGATACCTAATAAATAGACATTCGATGCTTTGCGGTTGCAAATCCCTTCTTTTATCAAGTGGAATTTGGGCCCATGCAGTGGACCCAAACACCCACAGGTTCGACACATATGGCTTGTGTCCAAAGTATGCTTTGAAAGGGGTCTTCCCTTTCATGGATGAGTGTGGCACTCTATTCTAAATGTATGCTGTAGCATGCATGGCTTCAACCCACAATTTTGCAGCCAAATTCTTTGATTCCAACATACAGGTGGTCATCTCCTTGAGAGACTGATTCTTCCTTTCCGCTACACTGTTCTACTGGGGAGTGTAGGGAATTGAATGTTGGACCTAAATACCACTTTGGGAGCATATGTGCAGCAACTCATTACTGACATACTCCCTGCCATTATCAGATCTCAAGATCTTGATTTTATGCCCAGAGGCATTCTTGATTAAGGCCTTCATATCAGTGAATTTTTCACATACTTTAGACTTCTTTTTGAAAAAGAAGACCCATGTGTACCTTGAAAAATCATCAATAAAGGTCAAAATATACCTTGATCCATTCATGGATGTGATAGGCATTGGACCGCTGATATCAGAATGTATGAACCCCAATATGCATGTAGCTCGGTTTGCCTTCCCCCGATCGAACTTGTGCTCAGGGTGTTTTCCAACCACACAGCCCTTGCAAATTCCAGTGGTTGCCCTGATGACCGGGAGGCCTTCAACCATGGATTTTTTCTGTAATTGCTGCAAATATTTGAAATTTAGATGGCCAAACCTTTCATGCCACAACCTACTAACTTCATTTCCATGATTTAGTAGTGTGATGGGCTTTGCATCCGCCACAAAGTGGGAAAACTCATAGGCTTTTGCATGATAGTTTCCCGGATGCAAGTTCCGTTATCTCAACATCATTAGGGATGAAAGATACTCTCTTAGGCACTCCTGTATGTGTCATCTAATAGACATTAAGGAGATTTGATGCCAGAGACGATACATACAAAACATTTGAAAAATAGCCATTCTCAAGATCAACCGTACCTTGTCCTTCTGAAATGATGGTGGAGTCATCTCCTATGTGGATGGTGATGGATTTGATAGTCTCCAAGGATGAAAAGGAGTCTCTTTCAGCCATCATGTGGTTCAAAGATACAGAATCAATCAAGAGTGCTTTGGAATTCGAATTTCTTGCCATGAGGGTATGACCTTTTTGATGCTGTGGTTCCTGATCTTGCTGATCTCTCCTCCGAAAGATTTCTGGAAGATTGATGTGGTTTCTCTCAAGGAGAGAGGTATCTTCATCAAGCTTCTTCTTCATGCAGGCATGTTCAGGATGGAAGCCCTTCCCACAGTATGAACACTTGACTTTTTCCTTTCCATGATGCCCTTTTACTTTGTTCTTCTTTGAGCTGAAAGACTCATCATGTTGCTGGTTTTCAACTTTAGGCTTAGGAGCTTCAAATTTAGTTTTTGGGTTCTTCTGCTGCTTTCCTTTACCCTTCATGTCTTTGGGCCCTAAGACATGGAGGTCTTGCTCACGGGAGGATCTGATGATCCCCATATGGACAAGCTTATCATGTTCACTTGTTAGGGACTCAATGAAGGCATTGAGTGTAGGCATCTTCCATCAGGGGTTGTGAGCTAACCTGCACAGAATGTAGAGACAAAAATTGAATAATCAGCTCCAAGTTTAGAGAGTATGGTGAGGATGAGCTGATCATCCTCTTTCTCTACTTTGCATTGCTTCAATAGTAAGACAATGTGCTTGAACTTTGTGAAAAAGTCATTCAAGGTCTCGAAATTCGAGGGTTGGAGAGACATTAATTCATTTTCGAGCTGGTAAACTCTCAAATCATCCTACTTTCCATACAGGGATTCCAATTTGTCCCAAATTTCCTTTGGAGTCTTCAATCCTGAAATATGGAAAAGAAGATCCTGGGAAACAGAGAGGCACAAGAATCCGAATGCTTCATCCTTCTTATTCAAGAATCTTGATTTGTCTATTGCAGAATCAGGCTCTTCTTTAGTGTCCATGGTGACCCTATAGATTCCTCTAGAGCGTAGCTAAATTTCCATGTCTCCTTTCCATGAATGGAAATTGAACGGAGTCAAAAGATCTACTGAAGAGGCCATCTTAATCTAGTGGAGCGAATGCTTCACCTGTAGAAAACCTAAAAATCACCACAAAAAGGGCAATGTAAGGTCGGACATCCTGCACATTTTAGGCTTTCATCACACCCAGCATAGTCAATCAAGCAAGCTTGATCAACAAGTTCTTTACTTGGGGTATTAAGTGGTAAGCCTTGGCTTTTGGTGCAGTGCTGGATTTTTGAGCTATTGCTCAATTTTCATGCAAGATCTGTCAAAAAGCTTGTTTTTGAGAGATCTGAGCTTCATCCCGCTTTGAGCTCTAATACCATATTAATATGCCATAGTAATATAGGGACTAGAACATAGTTTCATCAAATATTAATAACAATAAGACATGAAAATGGTGTAATAGTGCTACAAAATGAGTAGCTGCTATGTATATTCACACAAAGAATGAGTAATACAATACAATGATCATGTTGGAAGCATGAATGACAAAGCAATTCGAATGACCTCCTTGAGAATTGATACCATATAAGAATTGAACCTAGGTGGGGAGGATAACATTCATTCCTCCCATCCACCCAAGCTACAACCAATGGACATGTATGCTCTGATACCATATTAATCTGCCATAGTAATCTAGGGACTAGAACACAGTCTCATCAAAGATTAATAACAATAAGACATGAAAATGGTGTAATAGTGCTACAAAATGAGTAGCCGCTCTATATATTCACACAAAGAATGAGTAATACAATACAATGATCATGCTGCAAGCATGAATGACAAAGCAATTCGAATTCCCAAGGAGGTCATTCGAATTGAATGAGTGAGTCTAGCTTAACTGAATGTAAGCCACAATCAACACTTAAGTTAACCACTGATCAAAACCCTAATTGACTCAACTGAGCCCTAACTGAAGTTGGAGTGTAATAAATGACTGAGTCTAACCGAAAGTAGGTTAGACACATGTCACAACAAGCCAACCAACAAGTGGTAGCGCTTCAATGACTCCAATGAACCCCAATGAGGTTAGCTGAAGTGTAACTAAACATCAGAAGTGGTTGGAAGCACCCCTGTTGACTCTAGTTCATTAAATAATCGTTAACTAATAAATTTAATGAAGGAAGGCCCCTTCACTGCTTTGTTTAACTGATTGTAACCATCAGTTAGCAATATGGTGCATTAATGATACTTTGATCACCCTCGGAGTGCTCCAGTTAGTATCCCCAAATGTAGGAGAAGGCTAAGTTAGCCTCCTTGACTGAAGGTAGGCATGGATGTGATCTAGCTGATTTCATATAGTGCTCCTTTGATGTTAATTAAGTCAATAATACTTAGGATAGTGGTTTAACTAGGCCAAATTGACCAAAATGAGTGTGAATAGTGGTAAATGTCTCCAACAATCTACAAATAGATTGTTGATGTATTTGTAACTTCAGAAGGTATTCTGATGTATATTATCATTGTATGTTGTTGTAACCCCATTGGGGATGCGTTTTACCCCTTTATGGGATGTCTAAATTGTTTCTAGACCTTGAGGTACAACCTCCGTTGTAAGTTAGGGAAATAGTCCCGAGTGTAACATCATGTAATATGTAATTATGGTCTCTCTAAGAGAAGTGGGCCCCATCGGAGATGACATGTAGGCTCGGGTCTTATATTTGGTTAGTGACTTGAAAGGGTATAAATATGGAGGCACTCTCCCTCATTTATACATGACACACACTCTCTGAGGTGCATGAGAGAGAGAGAGATAGTCAGAGGAGGAGAGAAAGATAGTTGTTGAATATTTCTTATTACTGATTTTGATCATCTTACTATTCTATTGAAGTTTGCGGGGTTTTCTCCTTTATGGTTTCCCTGATGAAAATCTGTGTGTCTTGTGTATCTTTTATATCTTATGCATTTTTCTATACTTGTTATTATTTCATATAAACATCCTATATAATCTAATCAGATCTTAAGAAAATCTAACATGGTATCATAGCCTCTCGGAAAGAAGGCACTGTGCAGCTGCGAGAACTAGGTATTCCTGGTTGAAGGTGTTCTCTACACAGATCATCAAGCAAGGAGGGCTAGGATAACTAGCCTCGCTAGGGTGCATCTATTGGTGGTAGCAGTTTCTGAATAAAATAAATTTCACTATGCATCTGAAATACAGCTACAATGGTATCTAATGGAAATTAGGGTTTCATATCTGAAAATGCTAGAAGAATGAATCTAGTCATTCTATAACTTATAACGTGATAGTGGAGAAGGGTCAAAATCCTAAAATTTTACAGGCCGGAGATAATTTCTTGTTGTACCTTGTGTAAAATTTTCAGCGTCATATTCGCTATACTTCAAGAGACATGGTTTCTCCAAATCTGGGTTCTAGCCTCCTCCTGAATACAGTCATAAACATGTGACCTTAGTCCCATAAACATTGGTTAAGAATATCATTTCATTCATTTATATCAGATGGAATTGGGATAAAATCATGCTCTTGGTCAAGTAAAAACATTTAACCCCACTTTCCTAAGGTCCTATAAAATACCTAGACCTCTTCTCATCCTTCTAGCATCCGCTACTAAGAGTTTGCAATTTTACCAAATTTACTGGGTTGTTTTGTATAGATATTCTCCTAAGCATTTTTCCTCTTGCAGCATGATTAAAGTAGGATGTTCCTCAACAATCTTGTTTCTTAGAATGTGTTGCTTCCTTTTCCCATTGATACCTCTAATATTCCATGTGATTATCATGATTTTAAAACTTATTGAAAGGAGTGAAATTTGTCTATCATAGCCATGTACTATCTATAATCAATAAGATGGGCACCTTAATCGTTAATAATTTGTTGGTTGTATCTACATCCTCTTTTCCTTTCTTCTTTTTGAGGCTTTAGCATTTCCTTCAATTTTTATTTTTATTTTGAATCCTAAAGAGTTTGTTATCTGGGTTTTCTTAATGGAATAAACAAACTGCTTATGCCTACTTTTTTAAATTGCATCCTTGAGTATCTAGAGGTAGGTTTTTGGTATGGATTAAGAATCTTATCTTGCACGGGAATTTGATATTCCTTAAATCTTTATCTCCTCTAGATCAATGTCTTCACTTTCATCATACTCTATTAGGCCTTGATCATATGGAATGATTAGATTGTGTATGTAGCTCTGGACATACATGGATTCTTTAGATGGGTCCTCTACGCTTTGTAGCTATATGTCAATGAACTTTTTTTGTGCTAAGTCATACTTTGTGAGAGGCCCTCCTATTGCTTTCCCCTTGGTTTCTTGGTTGGTTGCTTGGGATAAGGTTTCAAATCTATTATTGGTTCTAAAGCTACCCTCATTGGGAAGCAAGGAAATTTTAGGGGAGAAATTTATCCCATGGGCTAATTTTGAACCTTTTTAAAAAAAACATATACCTCAAATTCCATTTTTTCAAAATTGATTCTCCCAAATTTTATGGGATAAATTTTTTAAGTCTAAAAATCACCAAAATTGTCCAAAAACTGTATAAATCCCTTAGAAATTTGAATCTTTTCATAAAAATATTGCCCAACATTTTATGTTTTGAAATTTAAGAATTACTAAGATTCGCCAAGGTTTCTAAACTTTAAGAAAATTATGGATCCTTAAGATTTTCTTTGCTAGGAAGATACAGTGGTTTACGCCCTAGTTTTCTTCTTTACAATATCACAATGAAGATACATTGGTTTACGTACAATGGTTATAGTAGGGAAATTTTCTTTATTCCAACAAAAATACCTAAATAAATGCCCTTTGTCATGGTACTTGTGACATCAAAATGGGACATGTTTATAGTCTAGGGTTTGATCCCATTTATTATAGTAGTATCTCATGCAAATTTATTCTATTAAGGATTGAGATACATTCAAATCAACACAGATTCAAACATAAGGGGTGTACTATCATTATTAGGTGATGATAGAGGTTTTAACAAAGGATCATAATGTGTTTCCAATCCCGTCAAAAGTATAGATTCATCCTATAATTCTCGGGATAGAGGGTACGTACTAATGTGAAACTAGTGCAATTGTAAATTCTTCATTATATGGGTTGAATCTCTCCTTCCAATGCCTTAAAAATAGTTCTTATGAATTGTAGAAATGGGGGCCTACTTTGAATACTCAATTCTTTTCTTCTAGGTTGGAAAAAACTATAGTGAAGAATCCCTTTGCTCCTCATTTGAGGTTGATTTTAAGTTTGTAATTTCATTTGAGATCTATCCACTTGATGAGATATTTTTGTGAGGTCATAGCCCCATAAATTTTTTGATTGGGGAATGGTGATGTCACATCACCTCCCGTCTTGGAGGCAAAACGCGACTTCAACTGCACTTTCTGATACCTGAGAATGTAGTGTACCCGCTACTCTGATACTGCTCTTATAGATCAATGTCCATGGACCATGTTCCCATACACCTGAATGATATGCAGAATAATTTAAAACTTATTATTTCTTTCTCTTAAACCATAGTCATGGGTCATGTTCATCCTTTACCATTCATGTTTAAGCATAAACATCACTGTAAGAGACGTTCCACCATCCCACTCTATAAGAAAAGAAGCCATTTTGAACTGAACCGGACGTTTCCTCCTTCTGCATTCCACCCTGTCACCTTCTGCTGCGGACTTCGGGAATCAGAAAATCCAAGAAATGACCACCTTGTCCTTTGACTTTCCGCCTTTCGACTTCTGCCTTTCCCCCTTTGTTGTGGACCTTGGAATTCTAAAAATCAATGAAACGACCATCATGTATTTCGACTTTCCGCCTTCTACCCTTCCGCTGCGGAACTCGAGAATCGAAAAATCAACATTCGACGGGATCATTTAACGACTTTATGCCTTCCTCCTTTCGTCTTTCCGCCTTCCACTACGGAACTCGGGGATCAAAAAACCAACAAATTGATACTGTGACTTGTCCACTTTTCTCCTTCCAACTTCTTCCCTTTCGACCTTGGAATGCGGAAATCCACGAAACAACGACTTTATCTTTCTGTTTCCCGACTTCTGGTTTTCAACTTCCGATCTAGGACTTCGAACTTCGTGGTTCAGAAATCCAACTTTTTTCCACCTTTTTTCCTTAGCCCTTTTTGGTTTTGTCGAATTCTGCCTTCCAACTTTCGCAAGCAGATCCCAGGTGCGAAAAACCAATATTGTTCCTTGTTTTCAACTTCTCTTTCTACTTCCCACCTTCCTCCTTCTACAGGAGAATTCCAGTGTGTAGAAGCACTTAAGTCAGATGCATTCTGACTCTGTAACCAGGATTCTAGCCTCCATGATCATAAGAAAAATGCATTGAAACATACAAGGAATATATAGATGCAAATGCAGGAACATTTTTTCAACAGCAAACTCTACTGAAATCATTAACAAGAATTCATTATATTCACCATATTCATAAACAAATACATTGCAGAAATAACACAACAAAATACTTATCATTGAAGATGAAGTTGTCCCGCAACTAGCTATGCCACTGCAATGTTCCACCCAACCATAGGCCAGTGTGTTCATTAATATCTCAACACCACTGGCACCCCCAAGTTGGGCATGATTTCCATAAGGAACTAGGGAACAACTAACTCATAGAAATCCAGATCATATCACACACAGTCAAGCTAACCTTCAGTTGGGTTTACCAAACTATCTAGCCAAGCCAACACATAGTTGGGTTTATTAGGCTGCATGAAATCAAGCAAAACATTGTTTGGTTGATCAGGATACAAAACTAAGACAACTAATAGTTCAGTTTATCAGACTGCTCACAGTCAAGCCAACATTCACAACAAGGACCATCCAAGCCAACAGATGGGTTTATCATGCTACTCAGCCAATCCATCACACTGTTGGGTTTATCAAGCTTACTTAGCCAAACTAGCATATAGTTGGGTTATCAGGCTGTCCAGCCAAGGATTACACACATAGAAAAAATGGATAATAAGACACAACCAAGTCAAATACTAGTCGGGTTTATCAGGATGCTCAATCGAGCCAATATCCAATTGGGTTTATCAGGCTGACCAACCAAGCCAATTTACAATTGGTTTTATCAAGATGTCATCCAATCCAATATCCTTTGGGTTTCTCAAGTTTCTAAGGCATTGGAAATGAAGAATGGATAAGCTAGTGGCTCATTCAAGAGCTAGGGACACCTCCACAAGATCTATCTGGCCTGGAATCCACAATACCTACACACCCAACATAAGGGAGCATCCCCTTTTCTTCTCCATAGTCCCTCAGGCTATGCCTTCCCTTCCAGTTCTCTTCAGGGTGTGCATAGAAGATTCACCAGCCACTCTTATCTTCTTGTGAGGTTCCTCTCTGCACTAGGTTTATCAAGCCCATTAGATGTCTCTTCTACTCCTAAGTCTTGCATATAGTTCATACCCAAACTAGCATGCACATCACAACAAACTATAAGGAGACACAACAACATAGGGCTTCACTCTGTAACACAGAGAAATAGGGTCTCATACCACTTCCTTAGTTCAGGATAATACTGTAACACAAAAACCAGGGTTCCATATCACTCTATAACATAGAGAAACACTGCACAACAACTCTTCGACTCAGTATAGTGAACCAATTAATAATCATGAATATTCAGCCACAATGAACGTTGAGGAACAACAAAACCTTCCTTGGCTGCGGGAAATACGGTCTGGCATGAATCCACGTGCTTACTTGCTGTAGAAGAAAGAATGCGGCTTCCCTAGACTGCAGGCTTGCAGGATTTTGTACTCACAAAATCGACTGCCATACCTCATACTTCCCAAGGCATTAAATGCCTCAACCAAACTTCTAGAAGAATTGAATGATTGAGTGTAGGGGATGAAAAGGTAGCTAAGGGTTTATGGGTTCCCCCACTGACATCTGGTCTCACCCTATGGCTCAATAGTTTGACTAACTTCCGTTCCTATTCCTTGTGAATCATGGCTCCATCTCTTATGTCACAGTGCATAGCTAGCTGTGGTATTTTATTAAATTTTATATTTACATGATGACTTCAAAATATAATGTGCCTGACTTAGCACTATATCCATTGGCATCAACCTTGATCATTGATACACAAAAAACCAAATCAATGGCAGGGCCTTGGCCTTGAGCTCCTTGCCATGATTTCCTTACAATATATACATCATGTACAATTTCAATACCATGGGGTCAAAACCGAGGTGTTACATTCCCCTCCCCTTCATTAGGATTGTCCTCAGTGCTTTATAAAATTGAAAAAAATTATATATTCCAATCGCATGGCATCCTCCAGCTACCACGTAGCCTCTTCAGGACCATAGTAATTCCATTGCACCTTTACCTGTCCAATGGCTTGATTCCAGAGCACTGTGACCTTCCTGCTGAGGATGCACAATGGCTCGGTTTGGAACTCTCGCTCAGTTTCCATATGATTCACATCCCAATTTATCACATGGTTAGGATCATGTACATATTTCTTAAACAAAGAAACATGAAAACAATTATGAGCTCTAGTGCTAGCAGGCAATGCGAGTCTATATGCAATTGGATCTATTCTTTCAAGCACTTCAAAAGACCCACAATATCTCGGTGACAACTTGGCACAAATTCCAAGCTTCAAGGAACTCTTCCTTGTCCTCACTCTAAGGTAAACATGATCCCCAACACTGAACTCTCTACGCACTCTGTTCTTATCTGCATAACTTTTATGTCTATCTTCGGATGCTTTCGGGTTCTTCTTGATTTTTGCAACCTATTACTCCATTTCCTTGAGCAATTCTGGACCAAGCACAATCCTATTCACTAGATTATCCCAAGTTACTCGTTTCCTACACCTTCTTCCATACAAAGCTTCATATGGACTCATCCCCAATGATGCTTGTTGTCCATTATTATAGGAAAAATCAACCTAGTGTAAATAATTCTCCCACTTAGATGGTTAGTCCATTACATACATGCGAAGCATGTCTTCCAGCACTTGATTTACTCTCTCTGTCTGTCCATCAGTCTGAGGATGGTAGGAAGCGATGAAGTTCAACTTTGTACGCAAATCTGCAAACAGACCTTTCCAAAAATTGGAAATGAACTTGGTATCACTGTCAGAAATTATTGGCTTAGACAATCCATTCAATCTGAAAATCTCCTTCATGAATATTTTTTCAATGGCGTCAGCCTTAGATGTGGACTTGACCAATATAAAATGTGATGCCTTTTTCAAATTCTCCACCACAACCATTATGGAATCATGTTGTCTCGTAGTCATTGTCAATCCTGTAATAAAATCTAGGGAAACAACTTCCCATTTCCATTATGGGAATGGAAAAAGCTACAATAAACCTGCTGGGTGTTGATTCTCAACCTTCGTCTGCTGACATTTCATGCACTTAGAAATATACTCAGCAATGTCCTTTTTCATTCCTAGCCATAAATATTGTTTTCTAGTTGTAGCAATTGTTTTCTGATATCTTGGGTGACCAGAATATGGAGCTTGGTGGATCTCATCCATAACAATTCTCCTCAAGTATGCCACATTTGGAATATAAATTATGTTATTATAGGTAAGAAGTTCATCTACTTCCAATTTATATCCCTCATACTTATTTTCAAGACCCTAATGCTACAACTTGTCCTTTATCTGCACATACATTTCATCTTCAGCAGTATAATTAATAATCTGTTGTCTCAAATTTGATTGGAAAATGCTAAGAGATTCCACATGCACTTCATGCACCTTCCTGCTGAGTGCATCAGGCACTTTATTTTATTTTCCTTTTATGTGTTTGATTTCAAAATCAAACTCACACAAAAATTCCATCCATCTAGCTTGCCTAGCATTCAGATTTGGCTGATCAAACAAGTATTTCAGACCACAGTGGTCTGTCCTTAGCTCAAATCTTCTTCCCATTATGTAATTCCTCCACATCTTGAGAGCATGTACTATGGCTGCAATTTCTATATCATGAGTAGCATAGTTTTTCTCATGCTCATTCAACTTTCTTGACTCATAGCATACCATGTGGTTGTCTTGCATAAGAACTCCTCCAAGTCCTTGATTACATGCATTGGTACACACCAAAAAGTCTTTTTCTGGGTCTGCAATTTTCAAAACTGGTGCACTTGTAAGAAGATTCTTCAACTGCTGGAAGCTGTCTTCACACCTTGGTGTCCAATCAAACTTTATCCCCTTCTTTTGCAAAGAAGTGATTGAATGTGAAACCTTGGAGAATCCTTCAATGGACTTCCTGTAGTATCTCGCAAGTCCCATAAAAGATATCACATCTGTCACATTTCTTGGGGTTGGCCAATTCATAATGGCCTCAATTTTCTTGGGGTCCACAGATAAGCCCTCCTCTGAGAAAATGTGACCCAAATAATGAATTCTATCTTTATAGAAGTCACATTTTCTCAACTTGGAATACAACTTATGTTCCCTTAGCAATTGCAATGCCATTCTCAAATGTTCTTCATGCTCTTCTTCATTCTTAGAATAAATAAGAATTTCATCTAGGAAAATAACAACAAACTTGTCTAGATACCTACTGAAAACACTATTCATGAGACACATAAATGTAGCTGGTGCATTTGTAAGACCAAATGGTACCACTACAAACTCATAGTGTCCATACCTTGTTCTGAAGGTTGTCTTATGAATATATTCATCCTTGAGCCTTACCTAATGGTAACCAAACCTCAAGTCTATATTGGAGAATACCTTTGCTCCTCTCATTTGATAAAAAAGGTAATCAATTCGAGGTAAAGGATATTTATTCTTCACAGTGACTTTGTTCAATTGTCTGTACTTAATAAAAAAGTACCTGAGTGTACCATATTTATTTTTCACAAACATAACTGGTTCTCCCCAAGGGGGCACACTTGTCCTGATATACTTCTTCTCTAACAACTCTTGCAACTACATCTTCAGCTCTAGCAATTCTGGTGTGCTCATCCTATAGGGTGTCTTGGACACTGGTGCTGCTCTAGGCACAAGGCCAATTGTAAAATTAGTGTCTCTCTTTGGAGAAAGTCATGGAACCTCACCATAAAAAATATCCTTGAATTCTTGCAATACAAGAAAGTCCTCCAAACTAGGAGTTTCATTCTCTACTACCTCCAAAACATGGGCTGCATAGAATCTGCAACCTTTTCTACAGAACTTCTTCAACTCCATTGCTGAAATCTTCCTAATAGAAATCACGTTTGGAATGCCTCTTGCAACGCTTGGGTTCCCTTCTTCATCCGTGTAGTCAAAATTCTTGTTGTAATAGTCAAGCTTAACTTTGTGCCCCTCTAACCAATCCATTCCAATGAGAATATCATAGGAACCAAGTGGTATAACATTCAATTCTACATAAGTGACTAACCCATCCATGACTAATGGACATCCTTCTACTAGTTCACTAACTTTTCTCTTTGTTCCAGTGGCTAGTTGAACTAACCATGATTTGCTATGATTTCACTTCTTTAAAGAACAAATCTCAACAATTCTAGGAGTGATATAGCTGTGCGTAGATCCAGGGTCAAACAAAACATAAATAGATTTCCCAACAATCTTACCTTCAACTTAAACCACAATTGATTGATGATCGTCCTGGCTGTCCTCTACCGTTGCATAAATTCTAGGGACAGTTCTTGCTGCTTGACCCACAGTTTCAATTCCTTGGATGTTGTGAGATTTCCTTACATACCCATTCTCATGCGGACAGTTCCTGCGCATATAGTTCCCTCGATATCCCCAACATTGGAGTGGTTCTATTGGGGCCTTTGGATCTATTGGCATGTCTTCCATCACTCTGGTTTGCTTAGTCACAGCTTGTGATGGTTGCCTTTGCTTCTTTCGGAAGTGAGAAGGTTTGAAACATTTCCTCCTTTGATCAAAATTTTCATTCTTCTTGTCCTTCCATGCCTTATGTTAATAAGGTTTTCCTTCTTTCTGATCATAGCAACACTTGGCCTTGCTTATAGCTTCTTCTAGAGTTCTAGGTTCATCAAAATCAATTCTATCTTTGTATGACTGAGGTAACCCACTCAGAAAATGATGGAATTTCACTTTATCATCCTTGATGTACCTGGAATACCTCAATAGCTCCAAGAATTTGTTTGCATATTCTTCCATGGCCAGCTGTACCAATCTTAGCACATGGAACTCCTTAATCTCATCATCATAGTACCTTTTAGAGAGGTACTTCTTCTTGAAATACTTATTCAACTGCTTCCACATGATCTTCTTCACTTTCCTGAGGTGCTCCCACCATATAGATGATCTTCCATTCATATTGAAGATAGATACTCTTGCCTTCATATTTCCAAAGAAGTGTTGGAATTGGAAATACGTTTTCATCCCAAGAAGCCAAACTTCAGCTTCTTGACCAGACTTTACCTCACCATTAAAGAAAGGAGGCCTTGCCTTCTTAAATTCATCACATGAACTATTTTGGTAATGCCTCTTCCTCTTATCCCTATGAGAAGAAGAGCTTGAATCCCCAGTGGATCCTTCAGAGTCAGATGATGCACTAGAAGAACTTTTTCTTCTTCTAGCACTATTCCTACTTCCTTCCGGATTTACTACCCGATGCCCAGAGTTTATCTGCCTCTAGACATATGTCAAAATCTGTAGCATGCCTGCATTCAACTGATTCTAATATTCCTGAGCTTTAATAATTCTTTCATTATCTTCTTTGTAACTTTGCAACTCCACCCTTAGGCTTCTCTTGGTGGCTGCAATATCTGGCGGAGTCTCTTGATATATCCCTCCATTGGATTATGTTTCATCATTTAAAACTCTAACTTTCCCCCCCATAGCATCGGCCTCGTGCTCATAGGGATCATGTTCATCATTCATGATGTAGGTTCTCATGGCTGAGACAAAAACCAACTTTACCAAACTACCCTATGACTCTACAAAATTGTGTTAATAAACATGTTTGTTAGTTTTATAACAACTTTAGAATTTAAATACCATTGTTACCTACAATGCTACAATCAATAGCTCTGAAAAGTATTCACTTGGCCCAAGGCCCAATGTTGTAACCAATAGCTCTAAAATCTATTCTCTTGGCCCATCTAGGACCAATGTTGTAACCAATAGCTCTGAAAGCTATTCTCTTGGCCTGTCCAGGACCAATGTTGTAACCAATAGCTCTGATACCATGATGTCACGTCCCCTTCCGCCTTGGAGGATAAACATGACTTCAACTGCTCTTTCTGATACCACAATGTAGCGTACCCGCTACTCTGATATTACTACTCTGATAGATCGATGTCCATGAACCCGGTTCCCATACACCTGATCGATATACGAAATAATTTAAAACTTCTTATTTCTTTCTCTTAAACCATAGTCATGGGTCATGTTCATCCTTTACCATTCATGCTTAAACATAAACATCACTAAAACAGACGTTCCGCCATCAACATACCCACTTTGTAAGCAAAGAAGTCATTCTGCACTGAACCTGACTTTTCTGCCTTCTGCATTTCTCCCTATTGCCTTCCGTTGCGGAATTCAGGAATTAGAAACTCATCGAAATGACCACCTTGTCCTTTTACTTTCCTTCTTCCTTCTTCCACCTTTCCTCTTTTCATTTTGGACCTTGGAAGTCAAAAAATCTATGAAATGACCATTTTGTCTTTCAACTTTCTGCTTTCTGCCCTTCCTCCTTCCACTGCGGAACTTGAGAATCGGAAACTCAACATTCGAAGGGATCATTTAACGAATTTTTGCCTTCTACCTTCTGCCTTTCCGCCTTCCGCTACAAAACTCGGGGATCGAAAAACCAACAAATTGATACCGTGACTTGTCCACCTTCCTCCTTCCAACTTCTGACCTTGGAATGCGGAAATCCACAAAACTATGACTTTATCTTTCGATTTCATGACTTTTGACCTAGGAATTTGGACTTCAGGGTTCGAAAATCCAAATTTTTGCGTTAGCCCTTTTCTGTTTTGTTGACTTTCGCCTTCCCACTTTCGCAAGTAGATCTCGGGGTGCAAAAAACCAACATTCTTCCTTGTTTTCTACTTCTCTTTCTGCTTCCTGCCTTTCGCCTTCTGCAGGAGGATTCCAAGGTGTGGAAGCACATAAGTCAAATGCATTCTGGCTCTATAACCAGGATTCTAGCCTCCATGATAATAAGCAAAAAGCATTGAAACATACAAGGCATATATAGATGCAAATGCAAGAACATTTAATCAACAGTAAACTCTACTGCAATCATTTACAAGAATTGATCATATTCACCATATTCATAAACAAATACACTGAAAAAATAATACAATAGACTACTTATCTTTGAAGATGAAGTTGCCCTGCAACTAGCAATGTCGCTACAACATTCAACCCAACCATAGGCTAGTGTGTTCATTAATCTCTCAACACCACTTCCACCTCTAAGCTGGGCATGATTTGCACAAGGAACTAGGGAACAACTGGCTCATAGATAGCGAGATCATATCACACACAGTCAATCCAACCTTCAGTCGGGTTTATCAGTCTGTCCAACCAATCCAACACACAGTTGGGTTTATCAAGCTGCATGCAATCAAGCCAAACATTCTTGGGTTTATCAGGCTACAAAACCAATCCAACTAACTGTTGGGTTTATCAGACTACTCACAGTTAATCCAACATTCACAATAAGGACCATCCAATCCAATAGATGGGTTTATCAGGATACTTAGCTTATCCATCACACTACTGGGTTTATGAGGCTTACTTAGCCAAGCCAAAATACAGTTGGGTTTATCAGGATTTCCAGCCAAGGATTACACACATTACCAAAATAGACAACAAGACACAACCAAGCCAACTACCAGTGGGTTTATCAGGATGCTCAGCCAAGCCAATATCCAATTGGGTTTATCAAGCTTCCCAACCGAGCCAATTTTAGAATTGGGTTTATCAAGCAGTCAGCCAAGCCAATCTACTTTGGGTTTCTCAGGCTTCTAAGGTAGTGGAAAGGAAGAATGGATAAGCTAGTGGCTCATTTAATATCTAGGGACACCTCCACAAGATCTATCTAGCCTGGCATCCACAATACCTACACACCCAACACAAGGAATCATCCCCTTCTCTGCTCCATAGTCCCTCGGGATATGCCTTCCATTCTAGTGCTCTTCAGGGTGTACACAGAAGATTCACCAGCCACTCTTATCTTTTTGTGAGGTTCCTCTCTGCACTAGGTTTATAAAGCCCATTCGACGTCTCTTCCACTCCTAATTCTTGCATATAGTTCAGACCCAAACCGGGGTGCACATAACAACAAACCATAGGGAGACACAACTACACAGGGATTCACTCTGTAACACAGAGAAACATGGTCTCATGCCACTCTATAGCTCAGGATAATACTGTAACACAACAACCAGGGTTCCATATCACTCTATAACACAGAGAAACACTTCACAACAACTCTTTCGCAACTCAGTATAGTGAACCACTGAATAATTGCGAATCTTCCCCCATAATGAATGTTGGGGAACAAAAAAGCCTTCCTTGACTAGGGGAAAGATGTTCTGGCATGCACCGACATGCTTACTTGCTGCAGAAGCAAGAATGTGTATTCCCTAGACTATAGTCTTATAGGATTTCTTAGTCACAAAATTGACTGCCATACCTCGTACTTCCCAAGGCATTAAATGCCTCAACCGATCTTCTGGAAGAATTGAATGATTGAGTGCAGGGGACGAAAAGATAGCTAAGGGTTTATGGGTTTCCCCACTGACATCTGGCCTCACCCTATGGCTCAAGAGTTTGACTAACTCCCCTCTGTATTCCTTGTGAAATCATGCCCCCATCTCTTATGTTACACTGCATAGCTAGCTGTGGTATTTTATTCAATTGTATATTTACATGATGAATTCAAAATATAATGTGCTTGACTTAGCACTATATCCATTGTCATCAACCTTGATCACCGATACACAAAACACCAAATCAATGGTAGGGCATTGGCCTTTAGCTCCCCGCCATGATTTCCTTACAACATATACATCATGTACAATTTCAATACCATGGGGTCAAAACCAGGGTGTTACATTCCCCTCCCCCTTCATTAGCACTGTCCTTAGTGCTTTATAAAATTGAACAAAATTGGATGTGCCAATCACATGGAATCCTATAGCTACCACGTAGCGTCTTCAGGACCATAGTGCTTCCATTGCACCTTCACCTGTCCAACAACTCGATTCCGGAGCACTGTGACCTTCCTGTTGAGGATGCGCAATGGCTCAGTTTTGAACTCTCCCTCAGTTTCCACCTAAATTACATCCCAATTTTTCACATGGTTAGGATCATGTACATATTTCTTAAGAAAAGAAACATGAAAAACATCATGAGCTCTAGTGCTAGCGGGAAATACGAGTCTATATGCAACTAGCCCTATTCTTTCAAGCACTTCAAAAGGCCCACAATATCTAAGTGACATCTTGGCACAACTTCCAATATTCAAGGAACTCTTCCTTGCCCTCACTCTAAGGTAAACATGATCCCCAACACTGAACTCTCTACAAACTCTATGCTTATCTATCTATCTTGTGATGCTTTTAGGTTCTTCCTGATCTTTGCAACCTCTTGCTCCATTTCCTTCAGTAATTATGGACCAAGCACAATCTTGTTCACTGGATTATCCCAAGTTACTGGTGTCCTACACCTTCTTCCATACAAAGCTTCATATGGACTCATCCCCAATGATGCTTGTTGTCCATTATTATAGGAAAAATCTACCAAGTGTAAATAATCCTCCCACTTGGATGGTTTTTCCATTACGTACTTGTGAATCATGTCTTCCAGTACCTGATTCACTCTCTTTGTCTGTCCATCAGTCTGAGGATGGTAGGCAGTGTTGAAGTTCAACTTTGTTCCCAAATATGCAAACAGACCTTTCCAAAATTGGAAGTGAACTTGGTATCCCTGTCAGAAATTATTTCCTTAGGCAATCCATGCAATCTAAAAATATCCTTCATGAATATTTTTGCAATGGCATAAACCTTATATGTGGACTTGTCCGGTATAAAATTTGATGCCTTTTTCAACTTCTCCACCACAACCATTATGGAATCATGTTGTCTCGCAGTCATTAGCAATCCTGTAATAAAATCCATGGAAACAACTTCCCATTTCCATTATGGGATTGGAAAATGCTGCAATAAACCTGCTAGGTGTTGATTCTCAACCTTAATTTGATGACATTTCATACACTTTGAAATATACTTAGCAATGTCATTTTTCATTCCTAGCCATAAATACTGTTTTTTGGTTGTAGCAATTGTTTTCTGATATCCTGGGTTACCAAAATATGGAGCATGATGGTTCTCATCCATAACAATTCTCCTCAAGTATGCCACATTTGGAATATAAATTCCATTCTTATAGGTAATAAGTTCATCTTCTTCCAACTTATATCCCTAATACTTATTTTCAAGACTTTGTTGCTACAACTTGTCCTTTATCCACACATACATTTGATCTTCAACAGTATAATTAATAATCTGTTGTTTCAAATTTGATTGGAAAATACTAAGAGATTCCACATGCATTTCATGCACCTTCTTGTTGAGTGCATCGACCACTTTATTTTCTTTTCCTCTTATGTGTTTGATTTAAAAATTAAACTCACACAAAAATTCCAGCCATATAGCTTTCCTAGCATTTAGAGTTGGATGATCAAACAAGTATTTTAGACCATAGTTGTCCATCCTTAGCTCAAATCTTCTTCCCATTAAGTAATTCCTCAGACCACCGTGGTTTGTCCTTAGCTCAAATATTCTTCCCATTAAGTAATGCCTCCACGTCTTAAGAGCATGTACTATGGCTACAAGTTCTAGATCATGAGTAGCATAGTTTTTCTCATGATCCTTCAACTTTATTGACTCATAGAATACCATGTGTTTGTCTTGCATAAGAAATCCACCAAGTCCTTGATTACATGCATCAGTACACACCACAAAGTCTTTTTCTGGGTCTGCAATTTTCAAAACTCGGGCACTTGTAAGAAGATTCTTCAACTACTAGAATCTTTCTTCACACTTTGGTGTCCATTCAAACTTTATCCCCTTCTTTTGCAAAGAAGTGATTGAAAGTGCAACCTTGGCGATTCCTTCAATGAACCTCCTATAGTATCCCGCAAGTCCCATAAAAGATCTCACATCTGTCACATTTCTTGGGGTTGGCCAATTCATAATGGCCTCAATCTTCTTAGGGTCCACAAATATGCTCTCCTATGAGAAAATGTGACCCAAATAATGAATTCTATCTTTATAGAAGTCACATTTTATCAACTTGGCATACAACTTATGCTCCCTTAGCAATTGCAATGTAAGTCTCAAAAGTTCTTCATGCTCTTCTTCATTCTTAGAATAAGTAAGAATTCCATCTAGGAAAACAACAAAAAACTTGTCTAGATACCTACTAAAAACACTATTCACGAGACACATAAATGTAGCTGGTGGATTTGTAAGACCAAATGGTACCACTACAAACTCATAGTGTCCATACCTTGTTCTGAAGGTTGTCTTATGAATATCTTCATCCTTGATCCTTACCTGATGGTAACCAGACCTCAAGTCTATATTGGAAAATATCTTTGCTCCTATCATTTGATCAAAAAGGTCATCAATTCGAGGTAAAGGGTATTTATTCTTCATAGTTACTTTGTTCAACTGTCTGTAATTAATACACAACCTGAGTGTACCATATTTATTTTTCACAAACAAAACTGGTTCTCCCCAAGGTGACACACTTGTCCTGATATACTTCTTCTCCAACAACTCTTGCAGCTGCATCTTCAGCTCTAGAAATTTCGGTGTGCTCATTCTATAGGGTGTCTTGGACACTGGTGCTGCTTTAGGCACAAGGTCAATTGTAAAATCAATGTCTCTATTTGGAGGAAGTCCTGGAACCTCATCAGGAAAAACATCCCTGGATTTTTGGAATAAAGGAAAGTCCTCCAACCTAGGAGTTTCATTCTTTGTTTCCTCCAAAACATGGGATGCATATAATCTACAACCTTTCCTACAAAACTTCTTCAACTACATTGTTTAAATATTCCTAACAGAAATCATGTTTGGAATTCCTCTTGAAACCCTTGGGTTCCCTTATTCATCCATGCATTCAAAAGTCTTTTGTAATAGTCAAGCTTAACTCTGTGCCCCTCTAACCAATCCATTCCAATGAGAATATCATAGGAACCAAGTGGTAGAACATTCAAGACTACATAAGTGACTAACCCATCCAAGACTAATTGACATCCTTCTACCACTTAACTAACTTTTCTGTTTGTTCCAGTGGCTAGTTGAACTAACCATGATTTGCTATGCTTTAACTTCTTAAAAGAATGAATCTCAACAATTCTAGGAGTGATATAGATGTGAGTAGATCCAGGATCAATCAAAATAGAAGCATATTTCCCAGTAATCTTACCTTCAACTTCAACCATAGTTGATTGATGATCATCTTGGAGGTCCTCTAGCTCTGCATAAATTCTAGGGACGGTTCTTGCTACTTGACCCACAGTTTCATCTCCTTGGATGTTGTGAGCTTTCCTTACATACCCATTCTCATGTGGACAGTTCCTGCACATATGGTTCCCTCCAGATCCCCAACATTGGAGTGGTTCTCTTGGATCCTTTGGATCTCTTGGCATGTCTTCCATCATTTTGGTTGGATAGTCACAGCTTCTTATGGTTGGCTTTTCTTCTTTTGGAAGTGAGAAGGTTTAAAACCTTTCCTCCTTTGATAAAAATTTTCATTCTTCTTGTCCTTCCATGCCTTATGGTAATCAAGTTTTCCTTTGTTCTTATCATAGCAACAGTTGGCCTTCCTTATAGCTTGTTCTAGAGTTCTAGGTTCATCAAACTCAATTTTGTCTTTGTATGACTGAGGTAACCCACTTAGAAACGATGGATTTTCACTTTATCATCCTTGATGTACCTGGCATACCTCAACAGCTCTAATAATTTGTTTGCATATTCTTCCATGGTCAGCTGTCCCAATATTAGATCATGTAACTCCTTAATATCATCATCATAGTACCTTTAAGAGAGGTACTTCTGCTTGAAATACTTCCTGAACTGCTTCCACATGATCTTTCTATCATTGATCTTCTTCACTTTCTTGAGGTGCTCCCACCATATAGATTCTCTTCCATTCAGATTGAAGATAACTACTCTTTCCTTCATATTTCTAGAGTAGTATTGGACTTGGAAATACTTTTTCATCCCAAGAAGCCAAGCTTTAACTTCTTGACCAAAATTTATCTCACCATTAAAGAGAGGATGCCTTGCCCTCTTAAATTCATCATATGAACTATTTCGGTAACACCTCTTCTTCTTATCCCTATGATATAAAGAGATTGAACCTGCAGTGGATCCTTCAAAGTCAGATGATCCACTAGAAGACATTTTTCTTCTTCTAGCTCCGCTCCTACTTTCTTCCATATTTATTGCCCGATTCCTAGAGTTTATCTATCTTTGGATGTCTATCAAACTCTGCAACATGGATGTATTCAACTTTTTCTTCTCTTCCTAATATTTAATCATTCTTTCATTATCTTCTCTGTAACTTTGCAACTCCACCCTTCGGATTCTCATGGTGGATGAAATATATGGCGGAGTATCTTGATATCTCCTTCCATTGGATTATGTTTCATCATTTAAAACTCTAATTTTTTACCCCATAACATCGACCTTGTGCTGATAGGGATCATGTGCATCATTCATGATGTAGGTTCACATGGCTGAGCCAAAACCAACTTTTCCAAACTGCACTATGACTCTGCAAAATTATGTTAATAAACATGTTTTTTAGCTGTATAACAATTTCATAATTTAAACACCATTCTTAGCTGTGATGATGCAACCAATATCTCTGAAAACTATTCACTTGGCCCATCTAGGCCCAATGTTGTGACCCATAGCTCAAAATCTATTATCTTGGTCCATCCAGACCCAATGTTGTAACCAATAGCTTTGAAAGCTATTCTCTTGGCCCATCTAGGACCAATGTTGTAACCAATAGCTCTAATACCATGATGTCACATCCCCTTTTTCCTTGGAGGAGAAACACAACTTCAACTGCTCTTTCCAATACCACAATGTAGCATACTCGCTACTTTGATACTGCTCTGATAGCTCGATGCCCATGAACCCAATGCCCATACACCTAACTGATATGCAGAATAATTTAAAACCTCTTATTTCTTTCTCTTAAATCATAGTCATGGGTCATGTTCATCCTTTACCATTCATGCTTAAACATAAACATCACTGTAACAATTGTTTTGCCATCAATAGACCCACTCTGTAAACAAAGAATTCATTATGCACTAAACCTGAATTTTCTGCCTTTTGCATTCCACCCTGTCGCTTTTCGATGCGGACTTCAGGAATCAAAAACTCCTCGAAATGACCACCATGTCCTTTGACTTTTTGCCTTCCGCTGTGGAACTTGGAAGTCAGAATCTCCATGAAATGATCATCTTGTCTTTCGACTTTCCTCCTTCTTCCTTCCGTTGTGGAACACGGGAATCAAAAACTTAACATTCAACGGGATCATTTAACGATTTGTTGCCTTCCACCTTCCATTGCGTAACTTAGGAATCAGATTTGAGTAATTAACGGAATCATTTAACCACTTTTTGCTTTCCACCTTCTGCCTTCCATTGTGGAACTTGGGGATTGAAAAACCAACAAATCGATAACCTAACTTGTCCACTTTCTGCCTTCTGACTTCCGCCCTTCTTACCTTGGAATGTGGAAATCCATGAAATGACGGCTTTATCTTTCAATTTCCCAAATTTCGGCTTCAAACTTATGACCTTGGACTTCAGACTTCAGGGTTTGAAACTCCAACTTTTTTCCTTATCCCTTTTCTAATTTTCCAACTTCCACCTTCCGCCTTCCGCAAGCGGATCGAGGGGTGTAGAAAACCAACATTCTTCCTTGTTTTCGACTTCTCTTTCTGCTTCCCCCCTTCTGCCTTCCGTAGGAAGATTCAAGGGTGCGGAAGCACTTAATTCAGATGCATTCTAACTCTTTAACCAGGCTTCTAGCCTCCATGATCATAAGAAAAAAGCATTGAAACATACAAGGAATATATAGACTCAAATGCGGGAACATTTAATCAACAATAAACTCTATTGAAATCATTAACAAGCATTCATCATATTCAACATATTCATAAAAAAATACATTGCATAAATAATACAATAGAATACTTATCTTTGAAGATAAAGTTGTCCCATAAATAGCTAAGTCGCTGCAACGTTCCACCCAGCCATAGGCTAGTGTGTTCATTAATCTCTCAACACCACTTCCACCCCGGATATGGGCATGATTTCCACAAGGAACTAGGGAACAACTGACTCACACACAACCAAATCATATCACACGTAGTCAAGCCAACCTTCAGTTGGGTTTATCAGATTGTCCAGCCAAGCCAACACATAGTTGGGTTTATCAGGCTACATGCAATCAAGCCAAACACTACTCATTTTATCAGGATACAGTCAATCCAACTAACAGTTGGGTTTATCAAGCTTCTCATAGTCAAGCCAGCATTCACAATAAAGACCAGCCAAGCCAACATATGGGTTTATCAGGCTACTCATCCAAGCCATCACACTGTTGGGTTTATTAGGATTACTCATCCAATCCAGCATGCAGTTGGGTTTATTAGGATATCCAACCAAGGATTACACACATGGAAAGAATGCACAACAAGACACAACCTAGCCAACTACTAGTTGGGTTTATTGGGTTGCTCAGCCAATCCAATATCTGATTGGGTTTATTAGGCTTCATAGCCAAGCCAATTTACAATTGGGTTTATTAGGCTGCTAAGGCAGTAGAAAGGAAGAATGGCTAAGCTAGTGGCTCATTCAAGAGCTAGGGACACCTCCACAAGATCTATTTGGCTTGGCATCCACAATAACTACACACCCAACACGAGGAAGCATCCCCTTCTCTGCTCCACAATCCCTCAGGCTATGCCTTCCCTTCCAGTGCTCTTAAGGGTGTGCATAGAAGATTCACCAGCCAGTCTTATATTTTTGTGAGGTTCCTCTCTGCACCAGGTTTATCAAGCCCATTCAGCATCTCTTCCACTCCTAATTCTTGCATACATTTTAGACCCAAACCAGGGTGCACATCACAACAAACCATAGGGAGACACAACAACATAGGGATTCACTCTATAACACAGAGAAACTGGTCTCATACCACTCTGTAGTTCAGGATAACACTGTAACAAAACAACCAGGGTTCCATATCACTCTGCAACATAGAGAAACAATGCATAATAACTCTTTCGTGACTTAGGATAGCAAACCATTGAATAATCATGAATCCTCCCCCACAATGAATGATGGGGAACAAAAAAACCTTCCCCGACTGGGGGAAATACAAACTGACCCACATCCACATGCTTACTTGCTATAAAGGAAAGAATACGGCTTCCCCAGAGTGCAGGCTTGCAGGCTTGCTCAGTCATGAAATCAACTACCATACCTCGTACTGCCCAAGGCAATAACTGCCTCAACTGATCTTCTAGAATAATTGAATGATTGAGTGCAGGGGACGAAAAGGTGGCTGAGGGTTGTTTCCCCACTAAAATATGTTCTCAGCCTATGGCTCAGGAGTGGGACTAACTCCTCTCCCTATTCCTTGTGAAATCATGCCCCCATCTCTTATGTTGTAGTGCATAGCTAGCTGTGGTATTTTATTAAATTGTATATTTACATGATGACTTCAAAATATAATGTGCCTAACTTAGCACTATATCCATCAGCATCAACCTTGATCATTGATACACAAAAAACCAAATCAATGGCATGGCCTTGGCCTTGAGCTCCTCACCATGATTTCCTTAAAATATATACATCATGTACAATTTCAATACCATGGGGTCAAAATTGGGGTGTTACAGGTCATGCATAAATTGGATGGTTGTATTGATTTTGGGTGTTCTTATATCATGCTTGGGAGTGTCGGTCATTTGAGGGATGCATCTTTTGGAACCCTTACTCATCGATTCCCCTTACTTTAGCTTGACTCTCTACTTAGGTGGTTTATATGGTTCAAGTATGTTTCCCACCCTTCCATTCTCGTTAAGGTGATAACAAGATATGCATTGGTTAAATTCCCCTTTTATGGTGAAAGAGTTGTAGTGTGATTATCGGTCGATGTGGAGGTAGTCCATATTTATTTGAAGGAGGGAGCATCGCCCCCTCCTCCTTGTAAAGACATGAGGATTCAAATGTTGTGGTAAAAGAGATGCAAAACCCTCAATACCCTATCAAATCCCTCTTAATCGTTTTATTTTTCAATCCCTTGTTAATATGAAATGTGTGAAAAATGGTCAATGGGAAATAATCGTAGTATTGGTATCTAGTAAAAGTGATTAAACAAAGGGAAATGTGTTACTTATCACAATCAATTTGGTATTCTACTTGTATAATTTTAAAAAAAAAATCTTTGGGATATGTATGATTTATGAATTTGCATGTTAAAATGTTTTTTAAGATGGTGAAAGATATTGTTTTGAAAAAAGTATAAATATTATATTTACATTTCATATATATATATATATATATAGATAAATGTATTACAAAGAAATGTTTTTTTAATATCTAAAGAAGATATGTTGTAAAAAATGTAGTGTTAAAATGTATTATAGAAGAGGAATTAACATGTTTGGAAAAAAAACCATTAACTTCACATCACCAATAAAAAAAGATAAATAGTTTTTTTACTTTTAATACAAATTTAATGTACCCATTTAATAAATTTAACAACCTATTTTGTAGTTTAATTGAAAAAATATATAAATACATCACAATAATAAACATTTAAAAAAAAATAATCACACAATTTTACAATTCAATTAAAAATGTAGATAACGAGACAATTTTTTAATTCAATTTAAAACAAATAAACATACCACAACCAGCTACAATATTGACATAGTGTATGCATAGGTTTTCACACTATAGAAATAGAACCAAAAGAGAACCAATCACCCTTTCCAGAGAACCGATCACCCTTTCCTAATTTTCAAACTTCATTTATATTCCTTGACTTTTGACCAGTTATTTTTCACTAATACTCCATATTTCAATAATTTAACAAAAAAATCACTTATAAAAAATAATTATTTCATTACATTTAAAAAAAATTAAACACAAAATAAAACCAAAATTAACATAAGTATTAAAAAATACCAAAAAAGCTTTGGATGTAAAAATAAGCTTAAACACATATACTACATATTATTCATCAATAATACTACTCATGTTAATGTTAATATATAATTTGTTTTGTAATAACTCAAAATTTTATGATACCAAATATAGATTATCTTGAAATGAGTTAATAGATCTAAATATTTAACATTTATACTAATATTTATTTTTAAAAGTTTTTTAAAGATTTATTTTATTATTTTTATAAATGAAGTGTATAAATATATATATTTTTATTTGTTAGTGTGTTTATGATTTTAAGATGTCATTTGGGGGCTTTAAATTAGGTGCATAAGTTTTTTCCCTCTCTAATTTTTTAAATTTTAAATTTTTAGTTTTAGTTTTCTAGATACACTTTTACATCTTTACATAAATATGAGTAATTCACCACATCATTTACCCTACATGAATCTTTATGAATTTATGGAGCTAGTAGAGAAACATAGGAAAGAAAGAGAGGCCAAACTTTATAAATATATAGAATCCTTAGAGAAACGTGGGGAAGAAAGAGAAGTTAATCTCCACATAGAGTTAAAAGCCATGCTTCATAATAAATTTACATATTTTCAAGAAGATATCCAAAACAAATAGACGATAAGATAAAAAAAATGGAGAACAAGGTAGAGATAATGGAGACCATACTACATGCAATGGAAAAAAAACAGAACAAGGACAGGAAAATACAGTAGAAAAGATTAAGTTAAAGGATAGGATTAAAGAGTTAGAGGAAAAAGTTAACCACAACTTAACCCTAGACAATATAGAAAGTAAAATATATATCAAACACATTAAAGAAGAAATGAAGAAGTTCGTAGCATTAGACCATGGGTGTAGCAAAAGAGATTTAAGCCTCATAATTTTTGGTTTAAAAGAGGATGCAAAAGAGGATACATTATCCATTGTCAAGACAAAACTTCATAATAGGTTACAAATTGAAACTATCAGTCTCATAGAAGGAAACATGTTGGGGAAATTAATTGACAATAAAGAAAGGCTAATACGAGTTAAGGTTATCTCTACTGAACAAAAATACAACATACTCAATAATACATCGAGTTTAAAAGGCTCGGAAATATTTATAAATGAAGGCCTCATTCCAGATGATCAAGTCAAATTAAGAAATGAGGTCCAAAAGGTAAAAGAAGCTAGGAAGGAGGGAAAATGGGCATTAGTTTGAACAAGAAAGTTGTTATTAGAGATAGAAACCAAAAGGATAGTAATAAATAGAAATTTGACGCACTCCGAATCTTCTCCTGGAACTGTTGAGGCTTTCCATGAAGAAAATGTCCTAAGCTAAGTTGGATCCTAAGCAGAATTGATATTATATTATTGGTTGAACTTTGGGAACACAAGAAGTCCAAGGTTCGTGATATAGATTGATATGTCTTATGGTCAATATGGAATAAACGTTCATGCCATAGAGGCATTGGGGTATAGCCTATTACATTAGGAAGAACATATCCCCACATGTTAGGCTTTATAAGAAAGACCCTTGCGAATAATTTTTTTGGATAGAGATAAAAGACATTAATAATTACAAAACCTACATAGCCACGTGTTATTCCCCCCGTATTAATTCCAACTTCTATAAAAAAACCAATTTAGATAAAAAAATTGTCCTTATAATGGTTTAGAACATGATATTTCTAGTTTAAGGAAGGGAGGCAATATCCTTCTCATGGGCGACTTCAATTCTCTAACTTCCAGTAACCAAGCTATTCTTTTAAGCAATTATTTCAAACCTAATATTATTTGGTTAGACAAAGACCTTGAGCTAGATAATAGGTACAAAATAAGTTTTGAAGATCTAGGTGAAAATTTATTCGGTTATGAGCTGGTCAAATTTTGTAGCGCTCAATATCTTATTATTTGCAACTATTAACCCAAAAAATTACCCAACTTACTCCATATGGCCTACACCACATGAATGCATCCATTTCCTAACCCTTATTGACCCCCACATCCTTGTTTAACATGTGCTTTCCCCTCAAAGGCTCAAAAAATATAAAAAAGGGCTTAAAAATCCATAAAATAGCCAAAATAGCTCACAAAGGGGCTAAAGCGCTAAAAAAGGGGCTACAACCCCTAAAAGGGCCTAAAACCCCCAAAGGGAGCTAAGAAAGAGGCCAAAATGGATTAAAACCCTAAAAACGACTTAAAACCTTGACTAAGGGCTAAAAACCCTAAAACAAGAGAAAAAAGCTATAAATAAGAGGGCGAGGGTCACTCTCAAGACACTCATTCACTTCCTACCATTACTCTGCATGTATGAGTGCCTTGAGAAGCCATTATTATCAAGCCACTCACTCCCTTCATTCCATTTGCTCCATCAGCCAAACCTCTTGTATGTTGAGCATAGTTCCATACCACCCAACCTTGAGGAGAGGTAGCTTCCTGAGCCTAGGCATGGTGGCCCCATTTTAAACCAAATCTAGGAAGATATATGGTCTTGTTTTTTTGTTTTTTGTTTGTTTTGTAGGTTATCTAGATATACATGCTTTGATTTCTGACATTTTGTTGCATGTTCTCCATTGATTACTTCTAACAATTTGTTACAGGTTTTATTTCATCCACTTGACTCTATCCTTCCATCCTATAGAGGGAAGGTAGGTGCAACTGCACGTAGCTAGGGATTTTTCCCTACTACAGTTTGGCGGCCATACTGGGTCGATCCCACAAAATCCCTGGAGTTCAGTAGTTTTCTTTCATTTTCTTTACTGTCATTTATTTCTAGTTTCTTTCATTCGTCCAAAGTACCAGTTACTGTCGGTCATCCTCTAGTTTCTTTCATTCAACCACAGTACCAGTTATTGTCGGTTGTTCTTGGAGAATCCCCATATTTACAAATCGTTCAACTATGCAAAAATGACTGAACTGAATTTCTAGAAAATTCACCTCTGTTTGGTCACGTTTTCTACCCAAATGTTTGGTCAACTTGCAAATCTGTCTATCAATAGGGGTAAATGAGCATGTTTGGGAAGTGGGTTTTCAACCGGTTGAGCTAATTCCTCACATTTTGATCACAATCCACCCCCCCAAAACATGTCTTCTGTAGGTGTGCGACCCATTTTTTCATTGTAAACTTTTGGGTTTGCCTGTTTGCCTTCGGATTGCATGTTTTCTTCTGTTCGAATTGTTTGTGCGGCTCAGCTGCCTCTATCCAATAGTCTATTTTTTCCTGCAAGTAATTTGTTCAGTATTGACTAGGTATGTGCTTAATCATTTACAAATACAAATCTGGCTAAATACATAGTTTATTTTTGCACAGTTAGTTTTTCAGCTTTAAAGAATCGATGGAAATAAACCCCCTTGCAAAACCCTTCCTCCTCTACTCAGTCATCACCCTCCAGGGTATTCTGAGATAAGATGGAGGATTCTACAAGTGTAGTAATAGGAACCTATCTGATTTATTGCTCTAAGCCATTAAAAATAGGCGACTTGGAAGGTAGAGGGGGTGGAGACGGTAGGGGGTTTCACGATGTTCACATCCTCCCTGTCGACCAACCTTGGGCTTGAAGGGTGACCTGAGGATCTACGAGTGGGATTGTTCCTACTTTGATGAGAGCCCAGCACCCCTTCTTGGCCTACAAGGGATACAAAGATAGGGTAGTCAGTAGACAAACTTACATGGTTGTTAGTTCATAGTTGCATTTTTCAATTCTGTTCCTTTTTACTGGTATTTCCACATTACAGGTTGCCAATTACCTCACGAAAAACCAGAACCATTTGATAAACCATATATTTGCAAAAAGTGACTTAAAATAAACAGAATCCATTCACAAAAGTGCACACAACCACACCACATAATCAACAAAACTCGGTTCATGCAACCGAGCAAACCCTTAAAAGTAACCAATTTACTTTAATTGAAAACTTTGTAATTTGAGGACATAAGTCCCTGATTGCCTTAACCATGAGAAGTTCTTGGGATATGCCCTAAAACTCATTGTGAGGAGTACCACGAGAACCCCAAAGTAGCTGGCCAATGAAAGGAATTTCCAAGTGAAATGGGCAACGACCCCTACCAATTGACTAGAACGCCCGTGAGGAAAAATCCAAGTGCTTTCTTCTGGCAGTCTTGGTGGCCGACTGACCACCTGTAAGACAATAGGAAACCATTGAAACAGGGGTCCAATTTTCATTACCAGTCACTATCAAACATACACCATTGATCCACCACGCTCTTCCTCACGCCTAAAAGGTGATCCACCTTAGTTCAGGTCTTTAGACCATCACCGTCGAGACCACTCTCGACAACCCTCCTCACCATCAGAAGGCCATACAGCCTTTGATTCTGACTTGAATTCCTACCAATCCGAGCCACATTTACATACCGCACCATCTAGCCCCATGGCTAGCATAAATCCTAACCCCATCTTTGGAGGGATGGATGGTAGCGGGCCCACGTCCATGCCTCACATTGCAACCACAATTGTAGCTAGTAGCCCTAGCACTGCTACAAACACCATGGTGAGTCCACAACCCATTTGTGTCAGGGCCACACCAACCCCTGTCATTACCACAGTACCGCCATTCATACCTGGGGGCAGTGGCCCTTCCATGACTGTCTCGACTATCCCCATTGTGGGAAGTCAACTTCAAGTGCCCCCAGTCATGTAGGGACATCAAATTCCTGCGAACCCAGGTGCCATTGCCGCTGCCCCCCTCACTAACCTCGGGCCTAACCTCCCATTCATGGCTCATATTAACTTGCTTGATTTGACCAGGTTAACAAATGAACCAATATTCCATCAAGCCCATTGGCCTCCCATGCCAACCAAACTCCCACCATACATTCCAAAGTTTGAGGGGAAGGTAGGGAAATGCCCTCAAAACCACATAATGAAGTTTCACCTATGGTGCTCATCAAATAGCATAGTAGACGAATCGATCAAATTGAGGCTATTCCGATGCACCCTCACATGTGCCACAACCAAATGGTACATTAAGCTACCCCAATCAAAATACCTAGATTTTAACTCCTTGGTTTTTATGTTCCTGCAGTATTTCCAACTCCCCATCAGATACGATGAAAGGGTGGAGATATTTCTATATTGCCACTAGAATACTGCAACCCACATAACCGACCACATCCATGAATGGCGACGATGTTGTAGTTTGTGCAAGATTCAACTTGATGACAATATTTTCCTCGACCGGTTCCTAAAAACCTTTCTACTGCCCATTTCCAATGACATCGCCTTCGAACATCCCCAAACCTAGGAAGGCCATCCTGAAAGCCCGACAATTTGACTTGATCTATGCTCAATCTGGGTATCTTTACACCATTATTCCATATGCTCCCTGTTCTAGCACCTCTTACCGTGATGCATCGAGGGCATCCCATGCTGCGAATGGAATCATAGGTGCAGTTTCCCATCACCCACAGTACCATGCGACACCTTCTATGATGCCACCGTAGCCAAGTAACACCACTAGTGTTTCCAACCCAAACAAACCTACTGACTACTCAAGGATGATGTCTCATTATGGTGCCACAACCTCCTACGCATAACCTGCGCAGACTCCAACTTGGACGGCACAACAATATTCGGGACAAATGACCAGATTTGTAGCCCCCCGACCCCACCAAGTCTACTATGCACCACTTGTGAAAGCCGCCCCAGCCCCTGCCCCAGCTCCACTAGCACCCATGGGATAATTTTTTGCTCAGCAGAATTTTCCCAACCAACCAGCCCCCAATAACCAACAAGGGAAGGTAGAAATAATCGAGCTAGGAATCAAGGCAACAACCAACCACAAGGAGGTGGCCAGTAGCCAAATCCTCCCAACAACACTATAGCAAACCAACTGGCACAAAACCCCCAACATCCTAACCCACCTAGACAAAATGCGTCGTTATGGACCAACCAATTGTGCGAACTATGTGACATCTATGGTCATTACACACACGAAGGCCCCGTCATGGGTTCCACCAAGCAGGTTCTTTAAAACGAAGCTCAACACGACACCTATGTAGAAGCCCAGGTTCAACTCAACCTAGCACTGCCAGGTCCTCCGCCTATGGTGCTCCAAAACTCGTTACCACTCCAAGGATTGGTAGCAATTGCACCTATGCTCCCACCTACTTTCATAGCTCTCATCGCGACCCCTCCTATAGAGACAACTGGTCATCACCTGCTAGCCATGACAACCGAAGAGGTCAATTTGCATACTTGGAGAAATCTGTACGGGTCCGCTACTAAAACTGCTGACCCATCTATGGAATCCACATCCAACACAACCAACGTACCTCTTCACTTACCCCCACTTCTCCCTGACGGAGCAGCCCAGGGACCACGATTCCTTGTGCAGCGGATTTCCAGCAATTCCATAGCTAGAGCTATGGTGAACTATAACATCGTTGATGACTTAGCCCAATCACCTATGGCCATGTCCGCTCTCGAGGTGCTCAAAACATGCCCGCCGCAGTAGAAAGTATTTTTATATGCACTATGTACGGTGGACCCCTCCGATTCCAGATTGATCACATTCAATTTGGATTAAGAAGAGCCCAGAATGCCATCCACCGTCACTTTCCAAATTCAGGTCTCAATCCAGAATTTGGTGGCCGACCGATGCATCATCGATGAAGGGGAATCCACTTGTGTCATGTCAACATTAGTCTGGCAGAAACTTGGGTCCCCCACCCTTCAACCGTCTACCACCACGCTGCGCGCCTATGGTGGCCACCCCACTAGAGCCTAGGGAATTATTCCACATGTCCCCATATCTTTAGCTGGTAAGATGATTCTGATTAACATTGAGGTTGTCAATGCGTAGCTAGATTACAACCTTCTCCTCAGACAAAGCTACATGTACGCTATGAGAGCGGTGGAATCTAGCATTCTTCGCGTAATGATGTTCCCTCATGACGGGAATATTGTGATGGTGTACCAGCTAACTTATCATGATCCGCAAGGGCCAACTGCACTAGCTAATGCTATCCCGATAATCGATACCTCTATTGACGACACAACCATCTCTTTCATGGAGGAAGTAGGCTCCAGATTGTTCATCGACACTTCCATGTCGTTTTCCTTCCTACCCTTACCACATCCACCGACACCAAGTGACACTATGGATTTATGCATTCTCTCATTGAGCACCATGGCACCCAAGCCCCAACCGCAGCCACATTTCCAACCACAACCACAACCCCAACCACAGCTGTACCCCCAACCACAACCATGGCCCCACCCGTAGTGGCAACCCAATCCGTAACTGCAACCTCAAATGCAATTGCATGGGAATTACTGGGAATCTTTCCCAATCCATACAATTCCCTTCCTCTTCCCCCCATCTGGAATCATAAGTAGGCCAGTAATGGCTACCTTAAACTTACCCAACTTTACATTGGGGATTCCCGTGTGGTACCTTGACCCACCTAATCAAACTCCGATGCCCCAGGTTATGTTGACTCCTGTTCAACCCATTATGGTGGAATCACGTCCTCCACCTGGCCCACAAAAACTGCCTTCCACACCTACACCAACCCTGCCTCATCCAAAGAGGGTTAGGGGAAAGAACACCAAAGCGGCAACCAAAACCTGACAAACTCCTCCTTGTGCCGTGTGCGATGTATTGGGTCACGCAACCCAGAATTGTACAGAAATACCCATCCTTAGCACACACCTGGATGCCATGGATACAACGGAGGATTGTCCAGTCATCATCCTCCCAAGTATGCCAACAACAAAAAAATTCTTTGAGAACAAACCATGCATGCGCCCTTTGCGGCTTGTATGGACACTATTCTCACAACTGCCAAGACTTAGCCGAGTTTCGAGCTGCCCTAAGCAACCTTTAGAAAAATTCCCTTGAATCTGAAATCACGGTCATATAGGAAATCCACCCTACGGTTTCTTCCTTGGACACCACCACCATTTACATGATCTTTACCTCCAGTACTCCTCCTGTCTCCTCAGCTGTGGAAGATCCACCTGATCTATCCCAACACCACTTTCGCGATGACGGAGAGATCGTTAAAACCACCATCGGTTTTAACCCATCTCGCTTAGCCCATGGAGTGGAGTCATTTTTTCCCATTGAATTCCAGATTCCTCCCCCACGTACTTTGCGCCAACTACAGAGTCTCCAAGACAAGATCAATTTCCTTCGTCAGAGATCTTATGCCTGATTCACTCACCATGCAACACTTCAGGCATAGTTTTCATTTTTTTGTTTTACATCATCTTTTACCACGAGTCGATGACCCCCTCCAATTGTTGTTCCATGTCTAGTCGCAGTGAGTCCATTGTAGAACTCCATTGCATCATTTGCATGTGAGCAGGTGGATCTAACACATCCACCCTGCCCATGCGCCACTGGAAGCCCACTAGAGGGTGTAGTCCCACTTCTACACATGCACATAGTATGTTGCATGTATGATCTAGATACCACTATGCTATGCATACCTTTCAGGTCGCTAGACCTGTACTCAAGGTCGATGCCTCTTTGAATCTCCCTAGTTGCACAATGCTCTTGGGTTGAGAAACGAACTTTAGAATGCCTTCCTCTCTA